>JAJIBD010001074.1:0-538226 GCA_021461705.1 Cryptotis parvus | reverse complement strand
AGAGAGAGATAGATGCTCACCATTTCTAGATCAATTGGCTGTGAATTTCTGTACAATGCCAATCCAACATGGTAGAACTGGGTTACATTTTCCAAAGATGAAGCACAGCTAAAGAGAAATAAAATTTTTTTTACCTCACTATAGACCTACTGAATCAGAAAGTCTGGGACAAGCCCAGTGATTGGGGTTTCACAAGCACTCTCGGTGGTTGTGAGAATGTTTCTGTCTGAGGAAATCTAAGCCAGATAAATGCTGTGACTTGTTTTCTGTGCTTCAATCCCAGCGGAGTCCAAGAGGTTAATCTTTTTTTTTTTTAACATTTTATTATACCACCGTGAGATATACAATTACAACGTTGTTCACGTTTGGAGGTTTCAGTCACACAGTATTCCAGTACCCCGCCCTCCACCAGTGCCCATCACCCACCACCTATGTCCCCAATTCCCTTCCCCCTCCCACGTCCTGCTTAAATGGCAGGTTCTTTATCTCCCAAGAGGTTAATCTTAATTCTCAACTCCCTTTGTCCTGTGGAATTCCTAGTTTCCCAATTATTTTTTAAAGGAACTAAGATGGGGTAGAATTTACCATGCATGTAGCTAATCCCTGCTTATCCCCAGCGCTGCATATGAGTACATGTCCAGGAGTCATTCTTTTGTTTGTTTTGGGGGCTACCCTGGTGGTGCTCAGGGCTTACTCCCTGGCTCTTGTACTCAGGGATCATTCTTGGTTGTGTTCAGAGAAACGTCTGGGCGTTGTGGCTTGAACAGAGTTTGGACATGTGCAAGACAAGTGTCTTACCTACTGTACTAGCTTCCTGGCCCCAGGGGCTCACTTCTGAACACAAAGCAGGAAGAATAATCCATAGTGGCAGCCCTTGAGCAGATTTGGTATGGCCCAAACAGAATCCCACCAACACACCCCTCTCTGCTCCCTTCCCAAACCATCCCTGCACTGAAAATCCCAGAAAGAATTAGGCTAAAGAACAGACTGGCAGTCAATGCTTCGTGGCTGCACTTAGCAATTTCTGTCTTGCTCCAATCATACATATTTTCTTTGACTTGCTTTCACTTTTGAAATCACATGTTTTTTTGCTTAACAGAGCCAAAAAGAGAAAGGTCTCTGTGTGTAGATGAAGACCAAGGTGGTTCATTTTCTCTCCATGCCTTGAGCTTCTAGTTCATGTGGGCGATGGCCTCCTCACTGCCATTCTAGCAATTTACTCAGAGAACAAGGGGAGAAAGTTCTTATTTATACATGGGTTGTTCTGCGCAGAGAAAGTTCCAGAATATTCTTTGGAGGTGTATGTTGAAAAAATGGGCCCGATTTTGGCCAACAAAACGGTGGAGTTGAAAGGCTTTGGAGGAGAATGGCCACATGGAGTTAAAGCAGTTAAAAGGGATGGTCTCCTTTACTGTGAGCACAAGGGGGCTGCCTACAAGGTATCCGGGCTGCTTTTATGACGCTGAGGCTCTAAGAAGTATTGCCACCGTGAGCCATGGGGGCCAGTGTCACCTGATTTGCCAATTCACTGCTGCCAGCAGTCAAAAGAACTAAACATCTTCACATACTTCTCAATCCACTTTCATTTGATCACCGAGAGCAGAGCCCGGGACAATAGTTGTGGGATGTGACATTGATGTGATAGGATATTTGCTGCAGCTGAAAGGGAGTGGGAGCGTCTGAAGAGCCGGGATATAGGAGAGGATTCTGATTTCCCTCTGGCTCCCTGGCACCGCTCCTCCCAGGAAGGAAAATGAGCATTTTGTATTAGTCTGACTTTGTTTGATTTAAGTTTGATTTAATGACAATCAACCCTTCCACCCTTGTACTGAGAGAGAGCTGCCTCTCGAACACCCCATCTGCCTGCTCTTAGGCATAGTGCGGCAAGCCTGCAGCATTGCACCCAGCTGGGGTGCCTGTTTGCTTGCAAAGGTTACTGTGAGCTTTATCTCAAGATGCCAGCACAGAACTTCAACACGGGGTAACGGTACTGGCCTGCCGGCTCCCTTTAATTGATGTCTAGAGGGTCTCTCCTTCCCATTCCCTCCTCCAATTTAGCTCTTGGAACATCTGTCTTTTTTTTATCCACCTATAGCATCTGGAAAGGGTAACAAACCTGTGAGATAAAAGATCAACGTTATGAATTCTGATTTAATAAATGTGCAGCCACGAGAAGATTCATGGCATGTCTGATGGCTTTCAATTGCTTTCTCAAACAGTTCATGCTTCATTTCATTAAGAGCCTCCGTCAGCGTCGGCTGATTAATTATCACAGCACATCTCTCCTTTTGTTTGATAAACACGTGCACAGACAGGATTTGGGGGCTTGGACTGAGAAGAGTTTTCTTTCACATGCAAATAAAAAGGTTTAAAAATAGATACATGTGTTACCTTTTAAGACTATCACTAAAAAGCACTGGAAATCATGAATGTGCTTACAAACCTCCTGTGGGTAACATTAGCAGAATGAGCCCTTGAAGAGATCACGGTCCCTGGCCTCTAAGCTTACAGTCAGGGGCTACAAACCTTTTGAACTGCATGAGCTATTCATCATTCAGGACTTCTATGTTGATGCTCCAACTGACCACAAAGTGGTTACTTGAGACTGAATGAGCTAGAACAAATTGACTAGGACTTAACTTTTCCCTCTTCAAATGACCTTGTCTGGGTCCGTGCTCTGCCTTGTCCCTTGGCAGTCCTGACACCATCCGATCCCATCCTCTAGGTATTTTTTGTTTGTCTCTTGTCTCCATTTCCACAAAAGAAACTGTAGCAGAAAAACACAGGATGGGTTTTTGAAAATCGTCCCTGACGTTCAGTGAAATTCTTCATTTCAGAAGACCTATTGATCTCTTCATAGACTCGGAGGATTCTTTCTGTTGCCATAATTGCAGAGTCAAAGGGGAAATCTCATTCTGGAAGAAATTAAGCAACTAAATAGGTGGAAACAAGCATTTTTTTTTGTTTCATGTGTGGTCTCTGTAGGGTTAGACGGTTTTACAAATGAGAACACGTTGAAAAAAAACAAGCGTAATACTTTCACTCGTGACCCTGGGGCGATCCAGTGGAGGAGGGGTTATAGACTAGAGTGCCACCCACAGAGCTGGCTTCTTCCTGCACAACTGGACACCCCCGTAGAGGTGTAACCCCAAGAAAGGCGAAAGGCCAGCAGAGCTCTCCCCTGTCTTTGACTAATTTTGGCCTTGCAAGATTGACAAGGGCATCTGGAAGTGGAGGGTCATTGAGTAAGGGGGTAGTGTTGGGACAGAGCAGAGTGTTGGGAAGCAGTGAGGGCTTGCATGAAGGCTCAGAGGGGTAAGATGACACAGAGAAGTCACCTTCCTAGTAGTATAGGAGTCCAGGAGACGCAGAGTCAGTCTGCTTACAAGTGGAATTAGTTAAAGGTAATTCTTAAAAAAATTGAGAGGTTAAGTGTTCTGCTGCTCTGGTACAAGCTAGGGTTGTGTAGGGGGCCAGCCCCTCCCAGGAAAAGAAGGCTCCTAGAAGGAAGTGGAAGTGGATGTATCTGGGGTGAGTGTAAAACCCTGAAGATGATTCCCAGAACAGTCCCTTTTCATGATGACTTTAGATAAACAGGATCCTTCTCTGTATATCAGTGCCTTCATCTGTGAAATGGGTATGTTTATGGGTGATGATGCAGGGGTTTATTCCCATCTGGTTCATTAATTGTAAGAGTGATGACGTTTCTTGACCTGGGTGTTTATATGACCTCACATGTGCGAGATTTTTTCCAGTTTAAAAAAAACATGTTGCAATCCCAAGTCTCTCCAGAGTCTCAATGATGCTCCAAGGGGCAGACAGGGAGAGGGTGAGCCAGTTGTCCAGATGAGGTATATCTGCCCAATACATGGAGTCCAGCTGCTCCCTTTGTCTTAGCTCTGTCATGTGACCTAGTGAACCACAGGTAACCTGTTCTGTGATTGGCTGACTGGGTGGCCAACTTTAAAATGAGGAAATGAGCTTAGAATCACGATGGTCCCAAGCTTGATAAACATGACGTTAGTATTTTTCTCAAGTATGTTCAGCACTATTTTACAACTATCAAGCAACATACATGCTTAGGGAAAGGGAAAGGGAACATGCTTAGGGAAGAAATTTTGGACCATATGGAAATACACATGAAAAATCACAAAAACTTCCTGTCGTTTAATCACTCAGAGTCAACCATGCACTGTGTTTGTGTATGTGCTATTTTTGTTGTTTTGGGGCCACACTTGGTAGAACTCAAGGCTTACTCCTGACTCTGTGCTCAGAGATCACTCCCAGCAGGCTCAGAGAACCATATGGGGTTCTAGGAATAGAACCTAGGTTGTCTACAAGAAGTCAAGTGCCACACTCACTCCAGTCCTTATTTCCTTTATTTTTTTCATGAATGTGTGTGTGCCATGTAGGTTGTGTGTTCATAAGTATGGGGACCACACTATTATTTGGGGGGAATATTGTAATTTGCAAAATACTGTTAAAGTAGCACATTTACAAGAAACAAATTTCATTATTTTAGTTAGTTTAGGACACGTGTTTACAAACATCCTTATGTTTTCAAATATGATATGGATGTACACAGTTATCACATATCACTACCATTAAAGAGCTTGGAGCCTTAACGGATCTCCTTATATTACCTCCAGCCTCCCTCAGGAAGAAAAAGTAACCATAAACTCTATAAAAGTCACGTTCCCCACGCAGCCCCCACCACCACCATGTGTCCGTGAGTCATTCTTTCTCTCTCCTACTCTCCCCTCAGTGACCACCTATCTCCTTACTGGTCCTGGCTTCAGTCTGCGCCTTGCTGCTTCATCTCTTCCATGAATGTCTTGTCATTTCTCAAGGAGAGACCTTCCTTCTGGGGAAGCTACTCAGCCTTAAGTCTGTCCCAGGTTTTCTCTTGATCAGAAGTCAGCTGATCCCCTGTGGGAAAATGCTACAAAATGACACTGTGCCACTCTCTGTGGACTGCCCCATGTCAACCACACCTGTGTGGCTCACGTGATCTTGAGGGTGTCAGCAGGGCTTTCTCTCCCAACGTCACCAGTTTCCAGGTAGAATTTATTTATTCAGTGGTGATAGTGGGTACATGGGGATCTTTAGATGTGTGTTGGAGAACCTCAGGCTCCAATGGGGACTTTGTGATCAAATAGGCTCATGGTTCAATACAAAGACCAACAATTCAGTGCTGCTTGGGCCCTGTGGTGCCAGGGATTCCTAGGCCAAGCTTGGAGTGCTCATGGCCTCCAGGGCTTCTTCTGGTGATGCTTTGGGGATCTTGTGGAGCTGTAGATTGAACCTGGGTGAGGTACATGCTCCCCCGTTACACTCTGTCTAGGCCCACGTATAATTTAAAGACACTTTTTTGGAGGATTTTCTCACTCTTTGGGGGAGGGGTTTCGCTGTCTCAATATCCTGAACTTCATCTGGCTATAGCCCCATAGCTTGGCCTTCTCCCCGATGGTTCACCCCAGCCACGATAGCTCACAAACGATGATTTTCTACTTTTTAAAATTTTCTTCATTGATGAGTTTATATTCTACTGTCAGGATGAGTTTTCCCCATCTTCTTCCTTTAGTGGCTCATTGATTTGTGTCTATCAGTATAGGAGTTTGGACTTGCAGTTTTTCAATATGTTATATTATTTGCTTTGTGCTTGCTTTTATTTCAAATATGACTCATGGTCGAACCTTTATGTTAGCTCCTGTGTCCTCGTGAACACGGCTCCATTCTTCCTCCAGCGCATCTTTGCTGTCCTGCTGAGACAGGCCGAGCTGATATTACACTGCCTCCTGCACCAGCTCTGGAATTAGCTTTCTGGGAGAAAATCTGGATTTTATAATATCTAACCATGCACTGTGCCTCTTTCTGGTGATTTTGTTTTCTATTGCTTTTTGTTACTCATAACTGATCAGAACCTAAAAGTATTTCATATCACAAGGTAATTTAGAAGGTTACTTTTGGGAGTTACACCCAGTTGTGCTCAGGGCTTATACTTGGCTCTGTGCTTAGGATTTAGGGCTAAATCCTGGTGGGGGCACAGGGGACCATATAGGTGCTGGGAATTGAACCCAAATTGACCACATGCAAGGCAAGTGTCCTACCTGCTATTTTATTGTTCTGGTCTCACCAAGTAGTCTAGAGAGAGAAGTTACACATGTAAGTAAGCACAGTCACATACACTAATCTTTTTTATTGAAATATTTTATGTTGACCACACCCAGCAATGCAGAAGGCATCTGGGGGCCACACTTGGCAACACTCAGCCCACCAGTATGATTTCCATGGTTCAGTGCTCAGGCCCAGCGCTGTGGTGTTATTCTCCCTCACTAGTGCTGGGGATTTCTAGGGACATGTCCGGCTGTTCTTGGGGAAATGTGCACTGCTGAGGAGAGAACTCAGATCTTACATGTGCTGGGCATGTGCTTCACCCCATTCGAGCTATAGCTCAGCAACCTCCCCTATATCCTTTTATTACAGTATGTTTCTTAATGATCATTCTATTATGTGGTTGCTATTTTTCTGCTATACCTAATGTAGAGATTAAGGTTTCTTCTGATGGAATGGTTTGAGGCTCTTTATGTTCCTGGAGCAAGCAGGTGCCCCTTGGGCTCTACTTGCATGAGACAGGTCATATGGAGATGTTACTGGTGCCTGCTCGAGCTCGAGGGGTATATGTATGTGTGGGTACAAATAGCATATATCAGACTCAGCACTGCTTATGCTTTCAGGCAGGCATCTGCCGAGAGACGGAGTGGGGATTGCTTGGGACATGTCCTCAGCTGATAAGGGGGATTATTGTTTTTAGAAACTAAAATCTGTACAATTGATATATTCATGGCTATGAAGGTATCATTGATTTTAGGTATACACTTATTTGTATGAGGTTGTAGCTGGAGTGATAGCATAGCGGCTAGGACATTTGCCTTGCATGGGGTGGCCTCGGTTTGATCCCTGGCATCCCATATGGTCCCCTGAGCACAAATAGGAATAAATACTGAGTGCAGAGCCAGGAGTAACTCCTGGAGCATTGCTGGGTGTGACCCAAAAAGGACTTGTCTGGGTAGACAATGGTAGTATTGACATATCTTTTAAATGTAGACACATCCACCCATCTTTTTATCCTCCTATCTATCCATCCATTGATCCATAAATCGATGGATTGATCCATCCATGCATCCATCCATGCATCCATCCATGCATCCATCCATGCATCCATGCATCCATCTATCTGTCCGGTCCGTCCCGTCCGTCCGTCCATCCATCCATCCATCCATCCATCCATCCATCCATCCATCCATCCATCCATCCATCCATCCATCCATCCATCCATCCATCCATCCATCCATCCATCCATCCATGCACTCCCAACTCACATGAGCATTCACTCATACAAGGCTTCTCAATTTTGGCACTGTTGGCATTTAAGGGTTGGGTAGCTCTTCATTGTAGGACTGTGCTATGTATCGTAACATGCCAATTACATTTCTTACCCACTAAATCCATTTTATACCAGTAAACACCCTTTGCCATATGATTGCTGCAAATATACCTCAACATTGTGAGTGTTCCCTGCCATTCAAAATTGATTCCTAATTGATAGTCACCAGTCTATATAGTTTTTCATATCCATTTTTACAGAATTAAAAAATAGCACATCTGTTTTAATTTCCAAACCAGCAACTCAGTACTTCCTGTTCTAATTATTCCATATATTTAAGTCCCTTTTCTGACCACCAGTAACTTGACTTCCATTGGCTTTTAGAGTCATTTATTGCCTACTTCCTTTGTATATAGCTAGCCACTCTACCTGCTGGTCACTTTTCTGACACCTCAGACAGTCCACTCCCTCACCAGTTCTGCCTTTGATCTCATGGGCACACCAAGCTCCATTTTCTTCACTGTCACTGTCACTGTCTTCCAGTAGATCATCGATTTGCTCAAGAGGGCACCAGTAACATCTCCATGCGTCCTGTCACATGCAAGATAGTCCAAGGGCATCTGCCCGCTCCAGGAACATAAAGAGCCTCAAACCATTCCATCAAATCATGGAATGAGGTCTATAATTGTTACTGGTATTTGGCATGTCAAATATGACACAGGTAGTTTGCCAGGCTCTGCCGTCCATACTTTTCTCCATGCTGACATTTTAACTCTATGAAGACAGAGAGAAATCCTGACCATTTCATAGCTCTGTCTCTACGACTTGGTGGCATGCTGGTCTATATTTATTGGCCAGTATGCGCGTGATAGAGGAATAGAAGTATGCACTCTGGGTTTTTTAATCTCAGGGCAGCCTGGAAACACCACCTCTAAGCACTTGAATTTATGCATCAAGCCCATTTCCCAGGAAATAAAGGCAGAACCCTCAGCCTCTCACTCTCTGCTCATACCTCTGGCTGGGTGGCTTTGGACCCGAGTTTGTGCTGCTACAGCCGTTAGGCAGCGTGCCCCTTTTTGGACCAAGCTATCTTTTGCTCATTTTGCAGGGTTTAAGGACTGAATTTTAGGCTGTCAGCTAGTGTTTATTTGTTGACAATCCAACAATAGGTAGGCTCTTCTTTGCCATCCTTTTTTTGCTTGACCTCATTCTTAATAATCCCGGCACCACGCTGCTCTGTTCTGTTCTCGATCTCCCTCTTCAACCCCACACGCTCCCTGACTCCCCCACACTCCCCCCTCTTCCCGCTCCCTCTGGAGTTGCCAGTGATATTTGCTCTTTTTCGCTGAGCCTGTCTTGGGTCGACCAGTGATGTGGAAAAGATGATTTCTCTGGCACCCTAAGGGGTTTTCAAATAAAGCTGCCTTCAGTTCAAAGACACCTGACTCTCAAATAACAATGGTATGACTTAGCCAAAAAGTGGGAAGCTGGGTGTTGGGATGTGGTTCTGTTTGAGCTGAGCCTGACTAGGATGAGGCACGTGTGGGCTGGCCACTGTTTCTGAATGTTTGCAGAATACTGAGAACCTCCCACAGGCCTCAGTGTGGGTGGGCTACTGGCTTCCCAGAGTCCTGGGCTGGGGGGTAGGGTACAGAGCGCCAGGAAACTTGTGACAGGCACACATCCCATCAGTATCTCTCTGAGGTCAGACCTTTCTCTGCTTCTGGGCTGGGGAGCGTCCTGGGGCCATGGGACCTGCTCTGGAAAACAAGCTGGAGGGTCCGGAGAAAGAACAGCGAAGCTGGTGCTCAGGGATTTTCTCTGAGGACAACTGCCCATGGGGGACAGGGCAGGTGTTTGAGAAACTCTGAACTGGCAATCAGTGGCCAGAGACGTGCATGTTAGTCTAGACTTCGCCAAAAATCTGACCTTGAGCTGAGACTGCCTTGTGTCACCTCAGAACCAGGTCCACGGTGGTAGTGATAGTGGTAGGGGATGCATGGGGCAGTGACGATAATTGCATGCAAGAAACATTTTCTTAGCATCTGCTTTGGTGGGGTGCTGGGTTTCTGGCACTAGTGCTCTTCCCTGTGAAATGGTGGTGAGAGAGGATGGATGGTGTTTGGGTGCTAGCTGCAGCATCTGGCCCAAGATCAGGAAGGTCTAATTATTTCTTTCAAGGCTCAAGTGTGTGTGTGTGTGTGTGTGTGTGTGTGTGTGTGTGTGTTGAAAGAGTCAGAGACAGAGAGAGAGACAGAGACAGAGACAGACACGCAGAAAGAGAAAAGAGACACTTTCTGCTTTGTGCTGATTGGGAAGCAGAACCAATAGGCTGCTCTGGGCCCTGTGTGTGCCATGCATGGTTATCTTTCATCTCCCAGAGTCCTTGTGCCCAGAAATAAGAAAACAGCCAGTCCAGGAAGGGACAACCTTGTTTTCTGGCTCATCATTCCATTACGAAGCTGCAGAGCCAGGTGCAGACTCCAGCTCAGGTTGACTCCAGTATAGGACCATCCCCTCCCACTGCCTCCAAGGGTGGGCATTGGTTTTCCTTCCTGGCTAATGTCTCTCCTCTATTCGCCTGAGACAGAATCTTCATTGGTGTCCCCATACTGGGGCTACAAGGGAGTAAATAGTATCAAGGCCCGTGTACCCCAGTGCCTACCAGTGGGTCCTGGCTGCCTTGGGGTCATCCCCCAGCAATACTCATTTGACCAGTGGGTGTTGGCAGAGAAATCACCATAGTATCATCATGCCCACTAACTGTGTTTGATCCCCTGGCTAATGGGGTCATTAGCAAAGGTGAGTAATGGTAGGTGTGCCTTGCCCCTGTGGCTATGCCAGATCAATGGCCATTTGTCATTCCCACCTTCTACCCCAGAGTGCAGGCAGTGTCCTCAGATTGGCCCTGTCCTCTACTCCTGGGAAGTTAAACACACTTTATAACTATGTCGGGGCTGGTCAATATCTTCCAGGTTCTTCCCTGGGTGGGAGCCCCACCTGGCCTGACCTTTGTCCAGGTCTCTGTGCACAGCATGTAAACTGCCAGGCTTGGGGAACACAGGAAACATGGCACGCTTGGTCCCAGAGGCCCCGGCCAGCCTCCCCCGAAACAGTGCCAGCTAGACAGAATCAATTTCCCATTGACTTTCATCCCTGTCTCAGACACAGTATAATTCTTGTCTGAGGGTTTATAAAGGCCATTGACTGTCTTATAAAAGATTTAAACACTTACCTTGTGGCATGTGGGCGCTCATCTATCATGATGCCTTTTTGACAATTGGGGTGGGGTGGTGTTGAGTTGGGGGGCGGGGCAGTGGGTGGAGCTGCAGTAGAAGTGGCTCGGAGAGTCCCTGATGGCCACCAGACCTGGTCAGACAAAGGTGAATCAGTGGAAGAATCCTCCTTTCACCACCCGGTCAGGCTCTCAGGGGCTCTATTTTACAACCAAATCACAAGCAACTCAAGATTATCCTGTGTAGGTATAGTATTGCCTTTCCTAGAACCAAGGGCACTTACCTGGGATAAGAACAGCACTGAGATATATCCAGATCTGGCACAGAAATTCCCACAACCCTTCAGACCTGGCTGTATTTTTCTCCTTGGGCACCTACAGCCTCTGGAAACTGGATAGCCTCAGAGCGTGCGGGTCCTTAGTACTGTACGGAAAGTGAGCATACAAGACCCCAGATGTTTCTGATGCAAGTATTGTCTACCAATACTTACCCAGTTAACCAGGTAGTTTTGGCTCCTCCACTGTCCCGTGGAGGGAAGATGGATGGTGTTTGGGTACCAGCTTCCAGTGGACACTGCTCCACTTGTCTGGTGTCCCTCACTGCCTGGTGCTCTTGATGGTCTGCTGATCTGTTGCTGACCCTCTGTGACCTGTCTCTCCCTGCTGATGCTCACAGCTCCTGTCCCTTGGACTTTGATTTTCTGGTCACACACATGTGGGTGAGCACACAGCTGCTTTTTCTTGCCACAGCCCCACTTGGCTCAGTGTTGCTGGGGAGCAGGCCTGAAGCTGTTCCTTTGCCTGAGTGACGGGTAGATGATGTAAGTGAATAAATGTGCGTGTGTTTGTGTGTATGAGTGTGTGCATGCATGACTATGTTTGTGTATGGTGCATAAGTGTGTGTGAGAGCTAATGTGTTTGTGAAAGAGAGGGAGGGGGAGGGAGAGGGAGCAGTGGGGAGCTAGAGAACTTGATCCATGCTGAGTTGCCGGCTGTGCCAACAATGTCAGTGGCTGTGTTTTTTGGCTGGGATGATGGGAACCATTTAGCGTGGTGCTGGCTGGCCACCAGAGGCCTGTAGTGGTGCAGAATTGCTAACTGGCTCCGTTGAAAGCCAACGGGGAAGAATGGAGCAGACAGGTTCTGACTGCCTTGTTTGGGACTCTGGGTCTGGCCTGAATGCCCTGGTGCCAAAAACTGCTGACTCTGAAAGGACCCTCAGTGCCTCTGGGACAGAGCAGGGTGACTGTATGGCTTTTTGAGGGAGGCTCAGCCCGCTGGCTTCCCCCACTCTAGGCTCCCTGCTGGGTGCAGCCAATCTTTTCTCTTTTCAATGCTGGAGGAGCCTCCAGTATCCCTCCCCACTGCTTTCTCTCCATCTCCTCTGCCTCACAGGTCTTTGCGGTGGCCTGTGGGCCAGGCCCCTGGTTTCTGTGGCAGCTTCAATGCTCACACACCCACAGTCCAGCATTTTCTGTGGATCCTGGGGCCCTGTGGGCAGCACCACCCACCAGAATAGCAGAAAATGAAGTTCAGTCCCAACTTTGTTATAGTCATAGGACCTAGAAACTCCATGTACCTTTTGGAATTTCAGGGTCTCCTTTTGAACAGGAGCATAGTTAGCACAACCCTGCTCCAGGCTCTGCCTGCTGGCCTCTGTGGGCGGGGGTGGGGGGGTCAGGACAAACAGCTGCTGCTCTGAGGCCAGAAAGAAGGACCACTTGAGGCTAGACTCACAGGACATGACCTCTGGGGTAAACAAAGGTTGCTTCTCACCTGTCTTCTCTGCTTGGGCTGACTTCTACAGGAGGAAGGTTTATTCAGACATAACCACACACATTTGCTCCCTGAAGGGGCCACAGGAATGTCTTAGTGCTCAGAGGTGCATGTAAGCATGCACACGGGCAAGGCCCTAAGCCCTGTTACCTCATGACTCCCTGGCTACCAGTGAGTAGAGTCTCGTGACCCCTGACGTCAAGGCTGGTTTGCCAAGTATTGCCAGCAATGCCCCCCACCCAGACTCCTGAACATCACTTAGGAGGGTCCCAAAATTGCTCTGGAGGGGCTAGAGTGATTATATGATGCGTGGGGCCCTTGCCTTCCACATAGCCATCTTGAGTTTGATCACCAGTATCCCATATGGTCTCCCTAGACCCTCCAGAAATGATTCCTGAGAACAGAGTCAGGAGTAAGTCCACTGGTATGATACCCCAGAAAAGTTGTTTTGAAAAGAATATTTCAATTATGCTATAAAAATACTCAATTTGGGGGACCGGGAGGTAGTACAGTGGTTAGGGCACACGACTTGCACGTGCCTTATTGAGTTCGGATCCCTCCAACCACATCACTCCCATACCCTGACCCCTCTGGCACTGCTGGTTGTGACCCTGGAGATACCCAAACACTACCAGGGGCCCGGTGATGATTCCCAGCCTCACAGGACCCAAGTGGCACCATGTTCTTAACTGCTGGCACCTAATCTTTTGCTTTGCAGAAGGGAGGCAGGTAGGTGATGGGCTGGGGGACTGGGCAGATGGACCAGAGGAGCAGGTCTGTTTAGAGTGGTGGAGGGGACCCACATGGGCCCCAAGGTATGCTACTACCACACCTGAACTCCAGAGAGGGCACAGAAGGCTGGTTCTCCCTGCCTCATGTGGCAGCAGTGGTTTGACCCATGGTAGAGGCCTCCTGGGAAGTGTGACAGAAGAGCTTCACAGTGAGGGGCCAGGGAATGATTTAGGGATGGGTGATAGGTATGAGGCTGGCTCAGGAGTGGCGGGGTGTGGTATGGTTTGAGCACAATTCACACGACTGACCAGACGAAGTCAGACAGCAGATGCAGATGACACAGGGCGATAAGGGAGAAAACGCAGGCAGACACTGATTTTAAGGTAGTACTTGGGGAAACAGAGGCTCTTTGCGAATGGCACCTGGTATAGAAGTGAAAAGAGTCATCAAGGCGATGGATGCAGCGATAAGTTCTTGAGATGGATTTACCCACAGAGGTCTCAACCATCTGCTTTACAGATGAGAAACCGAGGCACAGCAGGAAGAAACAGCTTGATCCAGGAGCCGCACTTAACCCCAGAGAGACGGGATGTGAGGTACTTGTTTCCTTCCACTTTCATCACTGCCCAGTGATACCAATGTCTGATTTAGTCAACGCTGAGCATCACTTTCCCTAGGGTGAGGGGTTGGTGGAGAGCAGGAAGGTGTTGGACAGGGACTGAGGCTTCTGTGAAATGATGAGCTGTAGCCACATTTGAACTATCGCCTCAACTACCCTACTCGTTCCATGTTGACTGGGTGGACTCTGGACTTCTTGGGCGTGGCTGACCTGCTGCTGGGGTGCTGCGGGCTGACTCTGGAATCAAGGGCAAATCTCAGCTGATGTGGTGAGGAGCAGAGATGGTGGATCAATGGTTGAAGCGCAGTGGATCAGGGCTCTGCCTGGCCTGGACAGGGGCTGGCTCTGTGCTCGCTACCGCTCTCCCACTTCAGCTCAATTCAAACTGCCCCTGGGCTGTGCTTCCCGGGAGGTGTCAGTGTCCCATGCTCACCCCCAAAGGGTTAGGGAATTATGATGTGTTGCTGAGTACAGTGGCATTTGCCAAGTTTGCTCAGGGATTTAACTCTTTCTGAGTTAAATCTTTTCTTGTCTATTTAGCTTATCTTGCAGAGGGCAGCAGGAGATGGAGCACAAGTTCCCACAATTACCTGATAGGCCTCCCCTTTGGAGAAAAAATAAACTCAGTGCCCCCTGGAAACCCACCACTGTAATAGAATAATTTGAAAGCACCCCCTCCTGTTGCAGCCAAGGGATACCCCCTCTCATCCCAGTGCCCCTGGGGATAGTATTGTCTACTTGGGTAGCACTGGTGTCTTCACCCACTTATTTAGCTTTTTTGTATGGAGGTGGGTGAATCCTTCAACAGAAGTGAAATCTGGGCTGGGAGAAGGGAACTAGGGTTGAATCCTCCATAACGCTACTCATGGGGGACAGGGGTCACATCACGAGGTACTTTGGATGTCATACATGGACTGAATTATTAACCTATAAATGATGGAGACAGGGGCCCTTGGCATTCATGGGGACATTAACGCTACTCTCGGACCCTCAGTTTCTTTTTCTGTGAAATGGGTTTTTAGTATCAGCTCATTGTAGTACTAAGAACACCAGCACAAACATACTGGTGAGAGCTTATTGCACTGCCTGCATCAACTTTATCCAAACCCTGTGGCTTCTCCACTTAGCTCCCTTATGTTGTTGCACTGACAAGGGACTGCCATTGTGCCAGCTGGATAGGCACGCTGAGTGCAGGACAGATGATTCCGTCCACAGGCGTCGGTGGGCACCATTTTCATACAGATGCCAAAGACCTAGGAGCC
Organism: Cryptotis parvus; assembly: GCA_021461705.1. Classification (NCBI taxonomy): domain Eukaryota; kingdom Metazoa; phylum Chordata; class Mammalia; order Eulipotyphla; family Soricidae; genus Cryptotis; species Cryptotis parvus. Next base: position 523,215 of record JAJIBD010001074.1, on the reverse strand, counting down.
CAGTGGGAGGGAGAAGAACGCTTGGATCAGAATAGGAAGAAGACTTTCACGAATTCATTTCAGAACTCTCTCCTTTGTTTTCTGGTTGCAAAGCTCCAGCGTCTTTCTCATCCTCTCCTGATTACTGATGGGTTGGGAATGGGCCCTGTGAGGGCTATGGTGGGACCTTCTGGCTATTGGGGCTGCACAAAAGATCCTTGAAACCAATGAAATCAGATGTGAAAGAGGCTGTGACAGATCCTGAGGCAGGAAACAACACTGCATTCTATATATCAGAGGTGTTTTCCAGACTGATTTTCTCCTGGATTTTACAACTTAAGTATATTTGGGCCTGGACATAGGTCATAGATCTGATTGACCTATATGCACTCAGGATTTGCAGGAAGTCAGCGTTCCCTCTCAGTTTTGCCAGGCCCTTCAGTGTAGGTCTGAGAGCAGCTGGCTCATGTTGTAAATTCTTGCACATTTCAGGTCATTTGCTTAAACATAAGAGATGCCGTGGTCCTGAGAAGAGTAAAGGGCTTTGAGCTATGCCACTGGCTTTCAACTACTCTGGGTCTTTATTTAACCAAGCCCATGTAGGACACCCAGCTTAAGGCAGGTGTAAAGGGCAGACGAGACCGAGCCCTGCCACTTTTTGTGACAGCTTCATTCATTTTTCCATTTCTGTCCACACCCACCACATTCTGAGGAGAGGCTGTGAGAATAGCACCGATTCTGTATTAAAGCATCATTAATCTGTCAGGAGTCTGATCAAAAGAGAGTAAATTCCCTTCAAACACTCAGTGAGCTGGGTTGGGTTGGTCTGATCTGATGAGCTATAGATGATGAGAAAATTCTGAGAATATGTTTTTGGAGTTTGATATATTTTTGTGGGTAGTTTAGGTGTTTTCTCGTAGACACACATGATGGGACTCCGCCCAAGGGGAGGCATACCAGAGGTTTTAGAAGGGTATATGTTGTTGATGGCTATAAAAGTTACTGCAAACATAGTGACTTAACAGTTCTGTAGGAGATGAATATATGCATTGGACTAAAATCAAGGCATCAGAAGTACCACACTCCCTTCCGAGTTTCTGGGACAGAGCCCATTTCCTGTCTTCTCTGGCATCTAGAGACTGTCCATGTTCCTTGATTCCTGGACCTCCTTCCTCCATCTTCAAAGGCATCATGGTTGTGTCTCTGTGACCACTCACTCACCATCTATCTCCCATGAGCTCCTCCATCTGCCGCCTCTCCCACTGCTCATCACCTCTTGGGTTACATTGCACTTCCTGCATAATTCAGGACGATCGGCCTATGTTAAGGCTAGTTCTTCTTAGCCATCCTTCGTTTGCGTCCTTCATTCCCCTTACCGGTAAGTCAACATGGCCACTGACTCCAAGGATTAGTATATGGATATTCTTAAGGAGCCATCATTCTGCCTAACACAAACAGAGAAAAGGATAGCTGGGGCTCCATGAAATGGCTTACAATCAGAGAGTTGAAGGATGCCAAATTGGCTGACTCAGATCTAGTGAAATATGTGTTTGGCATATAGGTAAGGAAAAGATACGAGAATCCACAGGGTAATCCTATGCTATTACCTGCAAAGGAGATCAGGAAGTCAGCCTGAGCAGCAGTGAGCTCCCGTTTTCCTAGCATTATGTAGATTCACATGAGAGCAAGTCTTGGGGCCTCTCAGAATTTCCTGTGCCCAGTGCTGTCTTCCCTCTCTGGAAACATGTTGCACCCAGGGAATGGAGAGACACTGAGTGCTGCTAGGATTTGAAGATGGCAGAGCATTGTGAGATGAAATAATTTCCAGGCAGAAGCAAGTCACCATGGACCACCATGATATCTGTTGGCAACTCTCAATTGTCTCAAGAGCAAATTGTACATTATACTCATCAGACTCACACAGAGAACCTTATATGCAATGACTGTGTGAAGTAGGGCCCAGACAGAGGTTCGCAGCTGGGTAGGGGGCATAAGCAAATGGTTACCATAACCCCCAGCGAGAGAGAGCTATAGATCCCCTGCTCTGGCATGTGGACCTGGGGGTGAGATTGGAATGGGATGACTACTGGCCACATCCAATAGAACTGTGTAAACCAACATTGCTATTGATATAAATTGATTGAAGCTACATGGGTATGGAAACTTTTCCTGAGAACTAGCATCATTCCCAAATCCTCATAGTCCTTGAATGCAGGATTTAGGACAAACTGGGTTAAGAAACAATAGCTCAAGCACATCCTGTCATAAGAAATCACTCCCTCTGAAGCACCCCCTGTCTCATTCTGGGATCATTTGGATGGTTAGAAGCCCCTCCCTTCCCAGTGCCTTCTACCTCCGGGGCTCTGTTCCTCAGGTTAAGTGGAGTGAACCAGAATCTGTAATGCTTGAGGCCTGTTCTAGCTGAAATTTGTAATCAATACAATCTACGGTCGATAGGCACAGGGCAAAATAAATAGTCACATGAAGGTGACCAACCCTAATTTAATGAGAGTGATTCATCACTTTAAGCAAAGTGTTATTGGTCCCAGATATTGGAATTGGCTCCTTTAGCAGTGGGGTGGGGCTTATTTGTGCAGGTGGGGCAGTGCAGAAATCTATGTGTATCTCTGGGATACTGATACCCCTACATATCAGTGTAACCTCCCCCCAACAACAAAGCTATCACTGAGCCACTTTTATAAGCTTAAACTTGGATGGGGAAATGCTTAGCATAAATATATTTAATGTCCCAAAACACAAGCACTGATTATCCAGGGAAGGAAGTATTAGGGAGACTCATTAAGAAATATGTTTTTGTCCTTGCATTGGTCTAAACCTCACAATTAGCATTCACACCCACACTAAACACAGCTACAGTTGTAAAAGAAAATGTGAAAATCCAGTTCCTCAAGCTTTCTGGTTCCCATGCCAACTGTGTACATTTGATGTCACTTGGATCTTGATTGCATGAAAAATACTTCTTCTAGCACTTCCACAACTTCCTAAAACATGTGGCTGACACTCTGTGCTTAATGTGTGAAAAATAAGGCTCTATTGTTTAAGCCACTTTCGGGGTATGTTGTTACTTGCAGCTGGAAGCATCTGTGCTCTTGTCAACCACGCCTGCCTTTTGTGGATCCCCCCACAGCAGATCTTTCCTTTTTTGGTTAGTTCAAATCTCAACCTGAAAGTCTACCTACACCTTTTTTTCATCCCATGTTCTCCCCAAGTCACTATTGTTCTTCATTTTCTTACTGAATTGATCAAGATGACGTACAGCCTTGTCCCCTTGATTTCCTTCCTTCCCTTCCCTCCCCCTTCCCTCCCTTCCCTTCCTCCCCTTCCCTCCCCTCCCTCCCTTCCCTTCCCTCCTCTCCTTCCTCCCCTTCCCTTCTCTTCCCTTCCCTCCTTCCCTCCTTCCTCCCTCCCCTCCCCTCCCTCCTTTCCCTTCCCTTCCTTCCCTTCCCTTCCCTTCCCTTCCCTTCCCTTCCCCTTCCCTTCCCTTCCTTCCTCCTCTCCCCTCCCCTCCCCTCCCTCCCCTCCCTCCCCTCCCTTCCCTCCCCTTTCCCTACCCTTCCCTTCCCTCCCCTCCTCTTCCCTTTCCTTTCCATTTTTGGGTCACACTCGGTGATACTCAGGCCTGGCTCTGCACTCAGAAATTTATCCTAGCTGTGTTCAGGGGACCATTGGGATGCTAGGGATCAAACCTGATTGGCAGTGTGCAAGGTAAATGCTCTACTCACTGTACTATCGGCTCCAACTCCTTTCTTTTCTTTCTTTTTAGTCTTTTTTTTTTTGCTTTGGGGGCCATACCTGCAGTGGTCTGGGGTTACTCCTAGTTATGGCTCAGGAACCACTGTCGGAGGGCTTAGGGGACCATATGGAATGGTAGGAATAGAATCCAGGCAGACTGTGTGCAAGGCCAGCACCCTACCAGCTATACTATCTCTTTGATGCCAGCCCTTGGTTTTCTAATGCCTCTCCTCTTGTAATGTGGCCTGGCCCTGAAGCAGGAAGTATGAACATGACCCCAGAGTAAATATACTAGGAACTGAACAGGTACGAATGGGTTATAAATCATGAGAAGAACAGAGCAAGTCAGACCAGGGTTAAGAACAGGAACTTTAAGAATGTAAGGTAGCCTGGCTGTAAGACTTGTAAAAGAATGTACCAATCACTGAATTAGCCCCCACCTTCTGTCCCGGCCATCCTATGAACAATATAGAAAAACCTTGTGTGAACTGTGCTCAAGGCTCAACCCTGTGGCAACAGCTAGGTCGATCTGAATGTGCAATAAATTGGCTGCCTCTCTCATACTACTTCAGAATTTCCTAACAATTCCACTATTGACATATTCTTCAAAGTACTCCAAGGCTTAGTATATGGATATCCTTAGCGGAATCTTAGGGATATCCTTAAGGTCTGTGTGCCAGACCCCATCGCTCCCTCTCAGTCCCCCCCAAACCCATGCTCTTGTCCTTCTGTGGTATTCTTGAGCACACCAGACCAAGTACCAGAGCCCAGCCTTCTCCCTCCTCCCTCCTTCACACACGCAAAGTCAGCATCCTTGGAACATCTTCACGCCTCTTCTCTTGCCTTCATTTTGCCTCTGCATTTCAAGGGAGACCTCCATGTGAGGTCTCCATGCCAGACCTCACACCTCACCTCATGCCAGGCCTTTCTCTTTAACCTCCATGCCAGGCCTTTCTCTCACACCTCCATGTCAGGCCTTTCTCACCTCCATGCCAGGCCTTTCTCTCTCACCTCCATGCCAGGCCTTTCTCTTTAACTAAAGGGTCTTGCCCCTACTGTTACCCCCAATTGCAAGTATAAAAGTGTCTCAAACATGACATGTCTGAAATTGAACTCTGTAATCTTTCATGGACCCATTTTCTTGGGGGCCCGGGAATGGGGTTTTGTCCTAGTTTCTTAGACTAAGTTTATAACATGGATCTTGATTTTGATGATTTTTAAATCAGTGAGTGAGACCTTGCATGGGTGAGATGGAGACGTGAGAAGTCCATCAGGACCCAAATGTTGACCTGTCTATCATGTAGTGCCCCCACCACCCACTTCTCTACTCACAATGAGAAGAGTCTATGTAGCCAAGGATGACTTCTTGACTTCACTGCCTGAGTTCATTGGGAACTCAGCGTACACATCAAATGAGGGCGCTGTACCAGTCAAGTACATTTTCAGCAGATTCACATGTAGAAACAAGCTCTGTTAACTTGAGATACTTGATGGTTGGTTTCCATTCTGTGAAGTTTTCGCATTTTAGTTATGAGGTTTGGGACCATCACTATGGTAAAAATGGGAAGAAGGGAGAGGCTCTAGTTTCTGCAGGGAGCAAGATCCTGAAGAACCTCTGGCTATGTGATATTGGGAAACCCTTATGGTGTTTGTGTGTGTGTGTGTGTGTGTGTGTGTGTGTGCATGCGCAGTGACACTATGCAGAAGGCATGACACCTCTCACGTGGCTCACAGAGAGGCTGGGGTTATCCCTGCAGTACTTGGCCAAGTGCCCAAAGATGTGGCCTTGTAATACTGGGGATTCGCCAGGCTATGTTGGCAGAGCTTGGAAGCCTCCAGGGTTGCACCAGTCTTACTCAGGAGTCGATATAGTACACGGAATTGCACCTGGGTTGGGTGTGCAAAGTGAGCACTTAAACCTTTGTTCTGTATCTTGATCCCAAGAACTTTGTTTCTGAATCCAAGCTTATAAATTATTAGTACCAAGAGGAGGTGAGCTATCCCAGGGCTTAACAGGTGCCTTCCCTTGTCAAAACTGGGCTTCCACCTTGCAGGGATCAGGATTTTGGATGCAGAGACACCCACTCTGTCTGGATGTCACCTATGGGGGATGGGGAATTAGGCTGAGAACACGGGGGCTAACTGTGAAGGCCTCACCTGTCTTTTCTGGAAGATCTGGAGCAATGAAAATACACCTGGTTTGCTTGGGCCTTCCATATTCTAGATGCTTCCTAGTCCTGATTTGCTTCTTCCTTGACCTCACAAGAGAGCATCTCGTCCTTGTCTTGGGGCAATCTTGGGTTTTTGGTGTATAATTAGAATTAGTTTCTTTAAAGGGGAAAAACCCAAACCCTTCTCAGACAAAAGTGGTTATTTACTGCTGTTCATAGAGCTAAGTCACCGTATGTTTCCAGACTATTAGTAGACACACCACGGTGCAACATGTACACACTTACATTTTGTTATCAGTGCAGGCGAGTAACTGTCTCAGCATAGTCTTGCTGGCTTGGAATATAATGATCTTTTATTAGTCTTCTCCAAATTAAAAGGCAGCCAGTACTTTTCCCCTTTACTTAATTTTCCAAGAGATTGAGCAATTTTTCTTATGGTGATTGGTCATTTGCACGGCCTTTGTGGATGGATGTTTTGGTTTTCCCAGGATGAATTTATAAATTGAAGGTAACAGCTCATCAGGCCTGCATTAGTGTTAAGTGCTATGTGGTAGCTGCTTATCTTTCTCTTCTTGTTTGAGTATGCTACACCCAAAAATCAGTAGAAGTCTTCACCCAAGACACTGTTACTCTAACAGTATTATAAATCACAGAACCTCAAAAGAACGTTTCCAAAATTTGGTTTTAAACATATAAAAGCGATAAGCTATAAATATCTGTAGGGTAATCCCCAAAGTGAAAGAGAAGAGAGAGAGAAATACAGAGACAGAGACAGATGAAGAGAGAAAGAAAAGGTGCCTGCTATAGGGGCAGGCTGGGGTTGGGTGGGAGGGAGTGTGGGGACATTGGTGGTGGGAATGGGGTACTGGTGGAGGGATGGGTGCTGGAACACTGTATGATAGAGACCCAATTATGAACATCTTTGTAATTGTATATCTCACAGTGGTATAATAAAAAATTTTAAAAAATGAAATAAAGGCAAAAAAATAATAATAAAGTGACACTGTTATTGAATATTTTATATATATGGTAGCTTTATATATGTATACGGTGGTTTTGAACATAGGCATGTATACACACATTGTATATATATATATTTGAATCTACATATATACATGCGGCACACATATAGATATCCATGCTCTATATCAATTTTCAACTTAAAGTGTGTGTCAGACTTTAGTGGGGGAAGTTAAACCCCCACTAAAATGTAGCATTAGAGAACATTCTCTCAGATTGAGCTGAGAGCTTATGAATCAAAACATTTTTGTATTCTTGTACTGTAAACCCTTGAACACCAGTGTTCGGATTCAGTGTGATTAGAAAAGGGACCAGCCTTTAATGGCAGGTGCTGGTGTACTTCCAATGAGACCTTAGCAAACTCCTGGGCCCTCACTGCAGCTACCTCTTCCCTTGTCCACTCTAAGGGGGAGCAACTGGGTCTTTATGGTGCAGCTGCCCCTGAGTGTTGTGCCTCTTTGAAATCCATAATACTCCATATTTTCTGCTTCCTGAAGCAGTGGAGTTTCTCATCTCCAAGAGTGGTTATAGGAGGAACCTTTCCCCCACCCAGGTGCTCATGTCTATTTCTGGGCTTTGTACCAAGGGTCTGCTCTATGCAGGCAGTAGGAATCCCCAGGAAGTGGCTGGGGCTTCCAGACCAGGTTACCCTGGAAGTACTGTCTGTGGGGTCAGCAGAAGATCCAGACACAACAGGTACATTTGATGGGAGAAACATGGCTGCACTTATAGATCATAGAGTGGGAGCTGGGCTGGAGGAAATCATATCTGTTTCCTGTGGAGGTGATGAGAGCTGATGCAGGCACGCACAGGTCCTGTCGACATGGATCACCTTCTCGACTTCCCTGTCTCTTGCCCCTTCTCTTCTTCTGCTCCCTTGGGCCCTGTCACTGCCCCTCCCCAGCTTCTCTCAGTGATTTCTGTCTCTCCTAGAGTGTGGACCACACAGCCCTCAGTTCTATCCCTGCTCAGTTACTGATTCCCTCTGAGATTCACCCCCTCTGCTTCCTGTCTAGCTCTTTTGACCAGCCCCCAGTTCACTCTTTGGGCTCCCGTCCCCTGCTTCACTTGAGTGTTTGGCAGCAGCCCGCCTTGTAGCAACTGTTCTCAGCCCTTCCCACTGCAGACACCTGCCGTCTCCTCCCTTGCTGTGTAGCTCTTGCTCCTGAAATCATTCGCCCCTTGGCTTTGCATGCTCCTCGGTTCACCTTATTCTCTGGTTCAGATCAGAGATGTGTAAACTCTGGGTTTGGTTCTGCAGGGCATTACTCCCTTAACCCTTCCTGTCAGCAAGGACGCTAGTAACCATCTATCTAAAGAAGGAGCCAGATGATTTCTGAGGCTGCTCTCTGAACTGCCCAGACTGTGCATGGAGTTGGAACTCAGCTCTGTGAACTGAACTCATGGAGGAAACCCAGACTGGAACAGCCCAGAGGACTGGGTTAGCAGGGTCATTAGCTTTAAATTTGGAGGAACACTATTTCTTTAAATTTTTTGTTTGTTTGTTTTGGAGCTTCAGCTGGCGATGTTGCTTGCTTCTAGCTTTGCACTCAGGCATCACTTCTCACTGGGCTTAGGGGAACCATATGTGGGGTTGGGGACCCTACGGGCTGCCTGTGTGCAAGGAAAATGCCTTACCTGCTATACTATGACTCCAGCCCACTCCGGGCCTATTTTTTGAGCTCAGGGATCACTCTTGGTGGAGTGACCATATGGGTCCCAGGGGGTTGAATCCAGGTTAGCTGCATGTAAGGCAAGCACCTTACCTGCTGTACAACTCTTCTGCTCCAAAGACCATTTTTTCTCATGGTCAGGCCCTAGATCCGGTACCCACGTCATCAGAGTTTACTGAGCTGATAAGAGAAGGAATCATGACATGAACTTGACAATGGAGGAAGTGATGGTGTATCTAACCAGTAGAAGAAGAAAATGAATGGAATGTTTGAAACCCTGCTCCATCCAAGACTCATATGTGATTCCAAAGGTTTGAAAGTGACTCACTCCTGATAGTTATGGAGATGTCGGTTCAATGGCACCTCAGGAAATGATTGCTGACCACAAGGCAATGGCTGTCTCTTGAGTGGATGAGCTGCTTGTCGCAGAAAGATGTTCCTCAGGCAGGCACTGCCAGTTCCTGGCTGCTCCAGTGGGGCCAGCAATGCTCGGGAGGCCTCATATGTGCAGGAACTGTGTGTGGGAAACTTGGTGTGTGCCAGCTCTGAGTGCAGAGAAAATCAACCCTTTGTCCTCAGAGTTTCTCTTTGCAGCGACTTCAATTTAAGGGTCCTGTTAAATGAAAAGTTCTGTAGGACTACTTGCTGTGTATTGGGGGAAATCAAGATCAAGATAGGGAAGATTCCACCCCCTCCCCAGGGGTATATAGAACTGAGTGAGTGCTTTGCCCCACTTTGTGAAGGTTCGCATTTGCATTGGTAGAACAGAAAAAAGCTTTTGGAGGCGGGGGGTGTGGAACCTAGGAATTGGAGGCTAATTTCTGCAGGCCATATAGCATGGTCTATCTTGAATTTGGGAATTTTAAAGGTTCAAACTATAGATTATTTGTCGTGCATTGATCATTTCAGAATTAGGGCAGTAAAACTGGGAGAGAGAGAGAGAGAGAGAGAGAGAGAGAGAGAGAGAGAGAGAGAGAGAGAGAGAGGATATGTCATGTGTCTACCATAGAGGCAGGTGGGACGGCAGGGAGGGGTGAAACTAGGGACATTGCTGGTGGAAAATATACACTGGTGAGGGGCGAGTGTTATAACATTATATGACTGAAACACAATCATTAACAACCTTGTAGCTATGTATCTTACTGTGAGTCAATAAAAATGAAAAAAGAAATAAAGAGAATGAGGGCAGTAAGGTCTCCAGTGATGCAGTGTTTAGGATGAAGAGCCGTTCCCTGTACCCACCGCTCTGCAGACACTCTTTGAATCCCCTGCTGCTATCCGATAGCAAACAGGGCTGCACTCCTCATTTCATAGATCTAGACAAGAGGCTCAGGGCAGAGCAAGGTCCTAGGCTGCATAGGTGTGAGCTAGGCCTGTGACTGGTCTTGCCCCATTGAGGGGGTGAGGTTAATCCTCTCTGGCCCTGCCCCTGTGGCTGGGCCCTGGCACAGAATCCAAATGTAAATCCTAGCATAATTGGCATTGGGTGCACAGTTTAGATAAGATTTACTTTTGAAGGATGACTCTGTGTTCTAACCCAGCAGGCTCGGCTCCACGAGGCCCACTTGCACTTAATAACGGCCTGGGAGCAGGGCCATAAATATTGCAAACGATGCAGCTTGAATGAAACGCCCTATGAACCGTAATAAAACCCCCCGTGATTAATTCCAGAACGCAGCTCTGTTCATATTAGACCCGCGGTGGCTTCCCTGATGAGATCAATACAGCGTGGCCGAGTGATCCTAATAGAAGTGTTATTATCTTTTAATCTTCGGGAAAATGCCAGCTTCTCGAATCCGTCACCCGGCCGCCTGCTTTATTTTCTTGGAGCAACCTTGAAGGCAGTTGTTTTCCCTGAAATGAAGATACATTAGAGTCTTTTCAAGGCTTTATCAATAATAGGCCCAGGTCCTTCTTTGCAGGGACCACAGCGAGCCCAGCACATTTGTATGCGCGAGTCACAACTGGTCGCTGTGACCTTTGCTGTCATCTGCTATTTTCCCTGCAGACAAATGCCGCTGGAGGGAGAGTGGTGAAGACAGATCTTGCTGGGCGGGAGCGCGACTTGGCTCGACCAACAAATAACCACGGGAGGGATTTGGGAAGTCAGGCGTGTCCACGGGTTAGGACTCGCCCGCAGGAATGGCCTCATGGCCCAGAGCAGGCAGCTGTTGTCTTCGCTGTAGCTTCAGCCAGTCCCCTGAGACCTGAACGGTGTGGCAAGGCCCGAGAACTTAGGTGGAAAATGAAATGTCCCTGACCTGCATTGAGTGCCCAGAGGCAGGATGGAGACAAGTATACTTGCGCCTGCTGCATCCAGGAGTGCTGTAGTGGGGGGCAGTGAGGGAGGAGGTGCAGGAGTTGGGAGACTGCTTGGATATCATCATTACAGTCAGCTCTGCCCCGAAGGTGGCATCTGGGCATGGTGTGCCCACCAGCAGAGAAGATGCGTGTGAATCATCCAGGCCTCAAGTGGTCTTGAGGATGAGGCAGGAGACTGGATTCTTATGGAGCCACTCACGGCTCTCACCCCGAGAAAGGCCACCAGAACCCTGGGAAGGAAACAGGGCGCCCCACCCCCACCCCCACCCAGCTTCTCCCCTGCTCAAAGGAGCTCATTTCCTCATAGGTGTCTCACAGAAGCAGCCACCTTTCCTGAGCAGGAGAGAAAACAGTAGTGGTGGGGGGACTCCCTGTGAGGAAATTATAGCAGGTTACCGGGTGAGGGTACCCGGTATAGAACAGAACCCTCTCACTTCCTCTCCTAGGGGAAAGGAGAGAATGCAGAAGATCCACAAGCCCTTTTCCAGTTCTATCTGAGTTCAACCATGCACCCTACCCATAAGCCTGGTGTTGGGAAATGCCTTTTGATAAGCGTGCCATGGAAGGGAGAGGATGGGACTATAAGCAGGTAGAAGGTGGGAGAGCTTCCGAAACCCAGTCTGGGCCTAATGACAACCATGAGCCCACAGGTATTTTAAAAATTGTGATTTTAAACATCACTTGATGTCCATGGTTCTCTATCCCTAAGCCTCGCCCTTGTTGTGTGCTAGCGGGGCTGACTCTGGGAGGGACCCATCCATGGGGAGCTCAGACCCACTTCCAGGCTTTGTCAGCAGCAAGCCCCTCTGTCTAAGTTCTTTCCTTCTTCATCTTTCTAGCAATTTCCCAATTGCTCTGGACTCAGCTTAGGTCCTCAGGTCTGCAAACTAACTAACTTCGATGGGAGAGACCCCCACTCTTCCCCACATCCTCTGCATGTTTGGAGGTACCCCCAATCTCTGTGAGCTGATACTCATTTAGTTTTTCTTTCAGTTGAAATAACCTGGTGTTATAACATTATGTATCTTTCAGGTGCACTTCCATGAAAACCCACTTAGGTATCGATTCCAGTTCACCAGAAGTCCAATTTTCTCCTTCACCATTCCATGAACCCCTGTCCCTGATATACTTACAGCCTTCCTCCATCACTTACCCTTCTGGGAATCACAAATTGCTTATATGGTCCAAAAATTTTATTTTTGTTTTATCTAGCTCATCTGTTTTCTCTCACATATGGGTGATCTCATATGGTGTTTGTCTTTCTTCATCTTATTGAACCTAGCATGACACCCTCTCGTTTCATCCATGGTGCTATAAATGATTTTGTATCTTTTTATAGCTGAGTAGTATTCCCTGTGCACATGTATGTCTTCTTTATGCAACTGTTAGTCACAGGGCACTTGTGTTTTGTCCAGTTCTTGGCCATTGTAAATAATGCTGCAGTGTCATGGGAAATACTGTCTGTTCAGGTCTCTCGCTTACCAGCAGCTATGGAAGAACAAGGATAGAATCCTTCCGTGTATGTCCTCAGGGTCCTCAGAGAACTGAATAGGTAATGGACAGGTGTCTGTTCTGATGGTGAATGTATGTGGGCACATGCTTACACACATGTGTGTAGGCAATGGGACAATCGTGCTCTGCAGCTATGTTTCTCTGAGCTCAGGGCCCTGTGCCAAGATTCCCTTCTGGACTGGAGTTGGGGTACATGGATATCCTTCCTGGACCTCTCATACCTCTCTCTGACCCTCCACACCATGCAAAGCAGGATCAGCTGTGCCCACAGAGTTCAGGAGCTTCAAAGCCTATTCACCACTGTAGCAGTTGAGTTGGAAAGGAGAAGCATTTTGCTCTATATTTAGGAGACAAAGGCAGTTTCTAAAGTCTGCAGTTAATGTGACTAAGTTTGTCTCTTTGACTTTTCCTCCTTTGCTTCTGTTTAAAAAAAGGATTAGTATTAATTCCAAAGCCTAATTCTAAAGAGGATCAGAGAGCAGTTGGGAGAGGGGTATTTTGTTCAACACTGAAATTCTGGGCCTGGGCTGGGAACACTGGAGCAGAGAAATAGACTAACCCAGAGGGGTAGCGGCCCCACCTCCTTACTAGCCAGTGCTGCCAAGGAGCCAGGGAAGGCCTGGATAGGGGGTTGCTATGGCGGCGGGCCGGCACAGGCCCAGGGCCTCGCTGGGTAAGCACAAATGGATGGCATGCAGCATCCCTCTTTTCATTTGAAAATTGCCACTAATTTGCAATTAGTTGGAGGAAAATTGGAGATGGAGGAAAGGGAATTGCTCCTTTCAGCAAACAACCTCAACCACTGAAAATTGACTTTACTCTTAGTCATGGTGGAGGTGAAGGGAAACAGTTTGCCACGAAGACTTTGGAATGAAATGGAAGGATGGAATCATGGTCATCTCACTTATTGGCTGTCTCACTTTTTTGGCTGTGTGATCTGGGGAAGGCTCTCAATGTCTCTTGCTTTTTTGTCTCCAGCTATAACATTTCTACAGTGATCCCAACCTGCAGAGCTTATGGGAAGGTTGAATACAATAATAAAAGTCCTGTCCAAGGCATATAGCAAATAGCAGCCAATGGTGAGTCTTATGCTTACTAGTTTTCACACATGCTCAGGGTCTATTCTTCCCCTATCCTATGAGGTGAGTCATTCATTCTACCAATATGTGCTAAGTTCCCTCCTGTCCAATTGGGTTCTAGAGACCTTGCTCTTTGTATCAGAAATCCATAAGTAGCTGAATAAACCTAGGGCTCCCAGTTCACACCTTCTCCAGGATGGTTTCTAGGTTCCCATGAGCCCTTTCTCATCTCTGTTCCTGTCAACAGGTGTCACGACTCTTTGACCCTGCAAGCTAATTTTTCCTCTGTTCCTTTTAGGAGTTGGAAAGATACAAGGAACTGAGATTCACATCACAAGGCCACAAGGCCACAAAAAGGGCAGGGACTTTGGGGGATGGGGTTGGGCAGATAGTGGTGTCAGAACTTTATGGACTGATTTTCTTTGGGTCTGAGAGAACAGCATTTCCCCAAGAGGGCAGTGCTGGAAGGATCCAGGAAGGTGGTAGACTTGGGTGCAATTGGGAGGAAGAATGCTTTCTCTTTGGATGAATAAGGTAGATTTCCAGGGGGATAGTGAGTGATTCTGTTTTTTTTTTTCTGATAAGGGGTTGGTAGGTCAAATAAAGGTGGGAATTTCGGAAGTAAGAACAGGGGCCCTGTTGGTCTTTGAGATCCCACCACAAAGACTACTGCCAAGTGGGTCCTGGATCACCCACAAACAGGCTGAATGGCCCAGTGGCTGCCACTCTGACTGCAGGCCTCTTTCCTTTCTCCTTGAGATTGCCCACATGTGAGCCTTCAAGTCCAGGACCCGAGCGTCCTGGAATAAAAGATTCTCTCTCTTGCTTTCTCTTCTGTGCACTCCCCATACCTAGCAAACCAAGAGTATTCCACAAACTAGCTGAGGCACAGTTTTGAAGGGAGAGAGAGGTGCTGGAGATATGTCAAACAAGCTCCTGTCTGTCCTCAGCCCAACCCCTGCCCAAAGGCCATGGAGCATGGTGGGGAGGGGGATGGACCATGCACTGGTCCCATATCTTGCCTACCCTATGCCTTCATACAAGTTTCTTCTTGAAGTTACAGATCACATGTTTTCCAAGATAAGTCATCATGACTTGATATTTCCAGGGTCCTTCCCTCCTCTCCAATTCTGACATGCCAGACTAAGAGCAAAACTGTTCCCTCTCCAACAGTTAGGATATAAGCCCAGAAACCAAGACCATCATGCCACACACAAAGGCATGGTAAATGAGGCTATCTGGTAGCGTTTCCAGCTCTCTGTCTTCCCACTGGAATGGATGATGTGACCGAGGAAGAATCATTCACCCACATCTATTGTGTGTCATTGTGAATGACACCCCAGTCATTGTGAATTTCATTACCCAACAACTTGGTCAAGATGGCCCCTGGCTCAGCCTCACATAAGAAAGGAAGCACCCGAGATGGGGAGAAAATTCACGGGGATGGAGGAGTGGATAATTATCTGCACTCTGACCTTGAGATCTTTTCATGATGGGAGAGCGACAGGTTGGAAAAGAGAGCTAACCCATCGCATTCAGTCATCTGTCCTGAGGTAGGACCCTGGAGCAGTGCCATGATTTCATTGTTGCAGTACAGTTGCCTACTCTATCCTGTACAAATGTTACCACTCTTAGGGAATAATTGTGAGCAACAGTGACAGAAGTCTCTGTATTCTGTTGTCCTGGACAACAGACCAAGGCCATCATGGATAACAGTGAACTGAGTAAGACTTTGCTCAGTAACAACTCATGCTTTTCTAACACTGGGTTTGCCAAGCTTGGGGACTTAACCTTAACAATTTCATTTAATAAGAATAATTGACAGAGGTATTCTCATTACCCCTCACTTGACAGCGGGGTGATTGAAGCTCAGGATAAATGATTGCCTATAGTTCCACCACTTCTGAAATTCTCAAGACGGAATTTGCATCTTGTCCTTCTGAGGGCAGAGCCTGTGTTCCTAAGCAGCTCCCAAACTGCTTCCATTAATCTCGATCGCTTACCAACTCTCAGAACCCCCAGGGGCATTGAATCCACATTTTACAGCAGTAATTTAATTACAGCACAGATGCCCGGTTCTTCAGTCCTACTTTAGGCTTAGTTTTCTTAATATGGTTTATAGAATAGAGAACACAAAAAGGGATCTTTTATATGCACTAAGCAAAGTGTGACCAATTTCTGATTAATTCTGGGAGTTTGGCTAAGTTTGACTCATAAATAATTCACCTGGCAACACAGCACTTTCATTAATACCTCCCACCAAAGAGCACTAACTAATAATAGTAAGTCTGCCCAGGTGTGGCTTTCTAAAGTCAAACACGCAGGTCTGAGCTTAGAAATGTGATCTTCTTACTTAGGGCTCATGGGCAAACCTTTTCTACCCTGCTCTTCTTGTGACTCACTCTGCCAGTAAAGACCTAGGTTTCTGGACTAGAAGCGTTCTTGATCATGCACAGGGACATGGCTTTGAAGACTCACCATATAGCTCTATAGAATGCACAGTGGAGAACTTGTTTATCCTTATATTCTACAAGCCTGCTCCTGGGGGAACCTCTGCTGCCAGCCTGGTCCTAACCCTAGCTGCGCAGTGAAATTACCTGATCATTAGATAGAAGTGCATAAGTGAATGCTATGTCTGCTTTATAGATCCAGAAACTCAGACCCAAAGACAGAGCATGCTTTAACAGATTCTGTGTTCTGTAAGTATTTGTTGAATGAATCTAGAGCGAGAACCACGTCTTCTTGGGATAATACAGCTCAATGCTACTTAACTCCAATTCTACCATTTCTCCATGCTACGCGACGATGAATATGCCTTCAATCTCTGAATAGTAGTTCACTTCTTTGTAAAATGGGCATACCAACATTCTCTCTCTTTTTCTAAATAGCTTTTGAAACATAATTCAAACACCATACATTTTGTTCATTTAAAATGTAGAATTTAATGGGTTTTTGTATATTTGCCGAATGACATATCCTTGGCTACGATCAGCTGCTTTAAAATAGTTCCATCCTGGTACCCCATGGTTTCCCCACCCCTAGCACCTCCTGCAGCGACCCCTGATCACTAATCACTGAGTAGCTCTTGAGCACTGCCAGGTTTTTGTCCTCCCCAAAACAAGTAAAATATTTTCATTTTCTCCATAATAAATAGTACACCCCTTAGCCATTACTCTATTAATTCACTGTCCTTTTCCCAGCCCTCAGTGTTCATTTATCTTCTCTCTGCCTCTGTAGATGGGTAATTCTGGGCATTTACTATAAGGGAGTCTTTCAAACTTAGGATATAGCAAGTCTTTCCACTTCATTTCTTCCAGAAATCCTCTATAGTTTGAGATTCTGTTTTGCAACTATTTTGTTAAAATTTATTCCTTATTATTTTATTTCTCTGAGTACTATTTTAAGGGAAATTGTTGTTTTTATATAATGTTGTACGGAAGTGGTAAAAACAAACATCCTTGTTTCTTAGGAGCAAATTATTCCAGTCCTTATTTCAGTCGTGTTAATGTAGGATTTTCATAGATGTACTTGATTGTGGTGTGAGTTATCTTCTATTTCTAGTTGAATATATTTATCCAAAAGGCTAATTTTGTCAAAATCTTTTCTGCATCCTTGGAGATAATGTAGTTTTTATTTTATGTTCTATTGATTTGATATAGTACATTAATTTTTTCTAGATGTTAAACCAATCTTGCATTCTGGGGATAAACCCAACTTGGTCATGGTATATCATTTTTATATATTATTGGATTCTATTTGACTCAATTTGTAGACAAATTTTGCATCCCTATTAATGAGCATTATTGGTCTAGGGTATTCAGAACCTGCAGATACCTTCACTTGCTTTTAGGAACAGAGCGATAGTAGTTTCACTGCACGAGTTGGGGGAGCACATCTTTTTCTTCTAACATTAGAAAATATTTTCTTGTGAATTATTGGTGCTAATTTTTTTTTTAAAACTGGTGGAATTTACCTGTGAAGTCATCTAATTTTGGACACTTTTCTTTGTGTGTGCTTGATTGACTGCTAATTTAATGCATTTGTTAAAATTCTTTTCAGAGTTTTCTCTCTGCTTGAGTCAATTTTACTAATTTATATCCTTATAGGAATTTGTCGATTTAACATAAAGATTCTAAATTGTTTGCAGATCATGTTTCTAGAATTGCCTCAAACTTCATTTTTTTATAATTCTGTAAGATCAGAAGTAATTTATTCTTATTAATTTTTTAAAAAATTTAGTTATTTCAGTCTTGTCAAATTTTACATAGTCACCTAGTTAAAGGTTTGCTAATTTATTTGATCTTTTTGAAGAACCAATATTAGATTTCACTGATTTTTCTCTACTGTTTTCTTCTCTCTAATTATTTTCTCTTCTAATCCCTCTAAGTTCCTACCTTCTGCTTGTTTTAGGTTTAGCTTGCTCTTCTATTTTCTATGTCTTGAGTTAGAAAATTAGGTTGTTAATTTAAGATATTTTTTAAAAATGAGCCTTTGTAGCCATACATTTACTCTCATAACTGATTTTAGCTGTCCTCCATAAGTGTTCAATTTTATTCATTTTGTTCTTCATTTTCGTTCTTTTCAAAATATGTTCTAATTTTCCTTGTGAGTTTTTTACTTACTGATAACTTAGTAGTTATTTATTTCATGTGTTTAAAAACTTTCTATTTTGCTTTCTATTATTAATTCAGCCAAGTTAAGTGAACTATAATTAAAAAATATCCTCTTGTACAATTTCAATCCTTTGTACATTCATTGGTTTATTTTCTGACTTAGAAAATGGCATATTCTAGCGATGCCTCAAATTTTTAATTTTCTGCCTTTTGTTATGTAACTCTTCATAATATTCCCTTCTATTTCTTTATTCTTTAAACTTGTGCAAGAGCACTGGTAATAGTCCCCTCTTGATTTTTTATTTCAGTAATTTGAATCATCTATATTTTATTTTGGGGGTATTGCTCTCTCCAACTTCTATTTTTTAAATAAACTATGCCTCCCCCAGTGGTATCATTCTTCATGTATTTGGAGGTTCTGCTTTGGCTGCACACATTTTTATATTTGTTGTGAGTTTCTGATGAACTGGTGCTTTGTTCACTATAAAATATTCCTCATTAACTGTAGCAACACTATTTGTGTTCAGGTCTACTTTGTCTGGTATTAGTTCCTCTAGTCATTGGGTTTTTATGAAGGATTGAATAAACTCATTCATATGAATCATACAGAAAGACATGTGAAAACGCTATGGCTCCGGGCAGCATTTGATAAATAGGAGCTAATCTTTTAAACTCACCTTGTTAAAGGAACTTTCCAAGCCTCATCTCTGTTCAGGCTGATGGCATCCAGCAACGGTGCTATCTACAGTTCTCTTGTGGGGGAAGGGAAGGCTTATTTGATGTTGTTGGGGTCACTCTGAAGACCACACAATAATGGGGATTGAATACAGGGTTTCTGTATGCATAGCCTGTGTCCCAGACTTTGGAGCCATCTCCCTGACCCATCTCTTGATATTTTATAGACAATAAACGGAGGAACAAAGACTTTGAATCACTTTCAAGCTAGAAGGGCACTACTGCATGAATCTTTGAGACTCCAAAGCCCCTCTTCTCTTCTGTGCCATGGCCCTAGCCTGAGGAATATTTTATAGTGATGTGGCCAGTTATCTATGGTTCTTTACTTCTTCATACAACTGAAGACCAATTGCAGTGGTAAAGCATGTGGACTTGGAGGCCCTTTGAGTTTACAGGGAGTCTTAGAGCCTCTGTGTACTAGCTGGAGGATCTTCCACATGTTTTAGCCTTGCCGTGACTCAGTTCCCGCATCTGCAAACATGGCCATTTTGATGTTCCCTCTTCCAAAAGGCAGTAATAAGTATGATAATGGCAATGAATTTTCTAGTACCTAGAAATGAGTCAAGGAAAGTTGTCCATTACTTGGTGGCTGCCTTTTATCCCCACTGGAGGAGCTGGAGTGGCACCCAAGGATGCTTTTCTCCTTCTCCCAGGGGTTCCTTTGGAATTCTTAATGCCTTGGTCTCCTGCCATCCTCCTTAGGGTTCACCCTCATATCAGAACCCTGTACAACCCAGCAGGCATGGCAGGCTGATGGCTAGGAGAGCAGCAACTTGAGGAATTGTGCCTCTGTCTAGAAGCCCAAGGCATATATAGCTGGGAAAACAATCATACCAGGTGCCGGGCACCTTGGAAATGCTTAGCCTTCCTCTAGAAGTGGCACTGATGGTGAGAATAGTGCGATCTTCCTCTGGACAGGAGCACTCTGGTTCTGCTTCCTCCCATTCTGGGATAGAGGCAATAATCCCATTAGCTGCATTTTCTGGGGACAGAGGTGATAGGTGCTGCTGGAAATGCTCTGGTTAAGAACCTGCTCTAAAACCTGGCAGTTCTGACTGTGTGTGATTCACACAGTGGAAAGGCCGATGTCTTGTCCACAACTCACTGGTTCTGCCCCATGAAGTCTGCTCTAGGAAACTGCCTTTTCAACCTCTGGTTTATACAGGGGTGGGAGATGGAGGACTTCCCTCTTGCTGGTAACACTCCCAGGCACTTTAATCAATTTGGGTTGCTTGAAATAGGATATAAGTTTTCCATGTTGTTGATCCACTGATCAGGGACTAGATTTATTACCTCAATATACTCTTAAAAACAAAAGTCTGAATTTGTTTTCTTTTAAGTGTCAGGGGAAAAAAATAATCAGGGATGAGATTGGTAGCCAAGCAATCAGCTGGAACAAATCTTTTCTAGAGAAGGGGTTTTGCTTAAGAAAAAGGAAAGTAAACATTCTGAATAGTCACGTTTAGGATTAATCAGACCCCAAGTGTTCCTTAAGTGTGGCATTTAGGGTATTTGTCTTATAGTTGCATTTTTTTTAAAAGGATCAGGTTGCTAAAAGCACACAACAGTGGCAGCCAAGAAGTGTGAGCAAGGTCTCATCATTTTTCCAGAACATTCCCTCTTGCCATTTAAGGTGACCTTTGAACATGCTGCTGTAGGGAGGAACAAACTGATGGTTCTTCAATCTGAGTCCCACTTCAGAGGTCAGCTAGAGAAGAGGTCAGCTAGAGAAGGCCAGTAGGGAAGGCTCTGATTGGCTCTTTGTATGGAATGTTCTACCGGGTTAAAGAAGTTTGCCTTTTGACTTTTTGCTTTCTCCTTCTGCTCTCCTCCTCTCTGTTCTCTTCCCTGTTGGGCATTAACACATGGTAGCAGCCATCTTGGTCTAGGATTCTAAACCTACACATGGCTGGGGCCCAACTAGGAACCTAAAGTCTGGGGGGTTTCCTGTTACTAAATTGTACACCAGAACAAGTGTGAGTAAAACCTTTTGAAACTTTGCTGGAATGTCTTGTCTTTTTCTGTCTGCAGCTGATCCCCTGGGGCAGAAGAGGATCCCTAGACCCTGCTCCCGGATTTTGTTGGGGCGCCTAGCATACCCTAACAAGGTGTGATGCAAGAAAGGAGTTTTTATGTTCTTCCCCCTTGCAGAATCAATGCCTAAGTCCTCATGAGTCTTAGGAGAGATACTAGAAGTTGCCACCTCATTCCAGAAATTCCTTTCTCTCCTAGTCCCCTAACTTCCAGAAGAATTTGCTTCTCAGAGTCAACAATAAACTTGCGACAAGTTGCTTATTTTGGAATAAGCAAATTCTTAAAGAATGCATTTCCAACAAAAGTGAAATGCTAGCTATTATTCATGACAAATTACATAAAATCTCATATCCGCCATTGAATTCAAGTCTACCAGAGACAGTAAAATGATAAACATTAGCTTTTGAAATTTCGAAAATAATAATTGCTTATTGAATGAATGAGTAAAGCCATTAACAAACCCAGTATAAGGAAGATCCCAATCCTCCCATTTTACAGATAAGGATAAAGGTTCCTCAGGATTAAGTGACTTCTCAGGGAACACTGGCATGGAGTCAACATTCAAAATCTGGCATGTCCATATCCAGATCCTCTAAAGAAAGCAGAACAAAAAGCCCTCATGCCTCTCTATCCCCAGAAAGGTCTACTCTGGAAAGGGTTTGCTTTGACTTATAATTTATGGGCAGATCCCAGCCTGGAGACTGATTCTGAATTTATGATGCACACTCAGGCCTTCCGTGACTCATGCTCCTAGAATCTCATTAGGCCAACCTGTAATTGTTGTGGTAAATGTTTACACATCTATAAATTATTATTAGGCAAGCAGGCTAAGGTCAACCTTTATCTTTTAAGGCGGAGTATCTCCAGGGATTTCCTTGCAGACAATGGGGCTGGTATCTGATTCATTATAGGCAGGGTTGATGTCATATTGACAACACTATTTTTTGCTGTTAATTTTGAAGCCCCACATGGGTAATCTTTCCTGAGCATGAAAAATTATCACCCTTTTACTGATTGTTTTGTAAGTGACTCCATTTTAAATCACTAATGACTATTGATAGTTGATCTTTTTTACTCAGGAAGCAAAGTCCAAAATGCCTTTGGGGTTTGAGGCTGAACTGTGTTTTACTATATTTTCTATTTATGCCCATTTAGGCTAAGACTTTTTTTTCCAGCTTATTTGTTTTATGGCATTAATGGTGAAGCAAACTATGCAGATTTACCATTAAAGAAATGGAAGTGGAGTCCAATTTCTTTCTCTTGATGCTCAGTATCTGGAGTCTTTTAACTTGGCTTGGAGAACCAGGCTGAAAGGCAAAATAAATAGCAGTATTTATGTTGATTTGGGAGGATATACAATACCCTTGAGTATAACACAATTATGCCTAGAGTTCTTCCAACTTGCCCTGAAAAGGGCTTCCTTTGACCTTGGGATAGAGGCAAAAGATGAGTAAGTGCCTGACCTTTGGAAATACTCAAATATATTCTTTCCCATATCCATATCCCCATGAATGCAATTTGTCCAACTCTCTTTTTTATTTCATCTCTAACCTGGAACTCCAGGTTAGAGATGAAAGATATAACCAGGTACTATATCTTTTTCATCCCTAAGGTCCTAGAAGGTACCACATCATCTGGAACATTCTAAGAACCTAACAAAACTGACCTAGGACCTATCCACATGAATACAAGAATCCACCTCTGTGAACTAAGAAGCCTTGTCAATATAACCATCGCCAGGATGTGATACCCTGCTATGATATATAGGAGCCATGTTTTTAAGCACTCTCCATTGCCTTTTCATATAATTGCACAATTTCCCTACTGATAGGAAGTGGTAGTTTAGAGAAATCCAGTGTCATCCGGAAAACTATTAGGAAGACAGGATTTTCCGAAGCCCTGAGAAGAGTTTAATGAAAACCCTGATGTCTATAACCTCAAAGTCTCTAATTTTGAAACAAAAGAGTCCCATCCCATTGTACTTAAGGAAGACTTGGCACATTGCTCGAAGCATCTAGGGATACCCCCACCATTCAGGGATGACTGGCCTGGAAGCTTTCCTTGCTCCCAAACACAAAGTTGAATCCTTTCTCCTAACTTGGAGTTGCTGCCTGATTAGCGATGATTGGATTGAAAGGTTGGGTTTATTCCATGGGTCTCTTTTCCATCCTACCCTCTCCTAATCTAGGTTACCCCCGAAGTGTAAATACCAGAGAACTCAAAATGCAAGGATTCCATTAGCAAATGCACCCCCAGGTTCTATTTCCTATCATTGGCTGTGCAACAGCCTTGCCCCTTTCATCAATCAGTAAAGAAATTCTGCTCAACAAGACTCCTTCTTTGTGCCTGTCACTGGACAGATTGGCATTGGGTGACACGGAGTCCGTCCTCTAATCATTGGGTTGATGATGATAGTGGCAGTTGATAGACCTTCCTAGACATGAGGAAGGCCAAGGAGATGTTACTGTAGCACAATATTTGGTACCCTCTTAGATAACATCAGAATAATCCAGGAGTCTCACTTTTATGGGAGAGTAAATCTAACTGTATTTGTAGAAACTGATAACACTAAATTATTTATAAAGGCCTTACTTGGTCCCTGTTCTGTTTGCTCACTATGCTTGGGCAAGAACAGGCCCGATTTAGGATCCAATTGGAATAGTTTGCTTGGCTTGCAAATGCTGGTCATCAGCATTTTGACTCTAAATAGCTAAGCTGTCTACCTGCCTCAGCAATATCCAGAGGTATTTATTCATTAGAATCTTCTCAGAGCAGCACAAATATTCCTTAAATGGATTCACTTCACCTTTTGAAATTCACCAATGAAGTTAAACACGTTTATCTGTTTATCTGGTCTTCTTACAACCAACAACCTTGTGTTGTTTGTGGGTATGATTTTATAATGATTTCTACTCTCCAAACTTTGGGGTCATATGTATGTATATATATATGTATATATAGATACATATATATGTATATATGTATATATATATTATTTAAGTGGGGATGGAAGCTGAGTAAGAGTACGTCTGCTGGTGCTTAAATCAGCAAACAGTAAGATGCAATGTGCCTAATTCATCTTCCATGAAAGGTGATACAATTTCCCCCTTCAGCACAGGACGGTTCTCCAGAGATATCGGAGTGTGCTAGCCTTGGATCCATGGGGGGCTTACATTGATTTCACCATTAAGGATCTATGATCTCCCTGATTTGTTTGCTTTCTAATGAACACCTCACATTGTTGCATGAACCAGTTGCTTTTGCTTGAGATCAATCAGAACATGGAGAGGCAGCTATTCTGTGTTTCTACTGCCTTTCACACATTGCAACAAAGGCTTTCTGTGCTCCTTCTGGTTCACTTGGCACAGTCCTGTGGTGAGCAAGCCACAGATCCAAGGTCCTCTATAGCAGAAAGAGCAACTGAGTCAGTAGTCACCTGGGGTCTTGCCAGAGAGGTTTTGATCTATACAGTTAGTAGTGAATACTCGCTACTAACAGGCATGGTTCCCTGTGGAAGGCTGGGAGGATACTCTGTCAGACTGGGATCACAGGGAGTTAATGAAGGAATCCCTCACACTCAGTAGGTTCAAATTAGAGAAATTGGCTGAAGATGTTACAGGTGGACCCCAGAAGTAAAATGTGGCTTCACACAGGGCTTAAGAGTTTGACCCCTCTTCCCTCAGTGTCTCCAAAAGAGCCCAATTTATGGTTAAGTTGGAGCCAGTACCACCTTTCCTCTGTCTCCCCATCCTTCCTGCAAGCCTTGTCAGTCTTTGCTGCAGGACCCTAAAGTGCCCCCATTCATACAATAGCCTGTGTCCCCACTTGGATCTGGTTGCTTCGAGGAAGCATTGTGAGCCTTGTTCTCTGCCCTAGGAGCCAAGTATTTAGAGATTCTCAGTTTCTGCCTTTTAAAAGGACTTTAATGAAAGGCTGCTGACACACTAAGCTCTCCCCTTTCTTTGGACTTGGAGGAAAGCCCACAGCCTTTGGGTTGTCTGAATCAAAACTACCACCCCCACACTTGCTGTAACAATGCCTTGCCTCTCAGAGGTCAGGCCTTTGAGAGAGATGAGCCCAGGATGTATTGAACTGCAACGGGGTGATAATTATTTCTTTTTCTTTTCAATAGATTCCTATTAGCTGGTTAAAGGTTTGCATTTGCAGCGGCTCTGTGCTCTGCATATCATTCAGCTCCTTTCCTGCACTCCAGGCCCAGGGCCCCACAGCCACTGGTTCTCCAGGGCCTCCAGCACTTTCTCGTCCCACCAATCAGTTTGGGACTGTCACCTCTCCCTAGGACCTTCTTCAGGCTTACTGCTTCCACTGTCCCCGCTCTGTCCCCTTTGTCTTGGTCTATCTGTGTTCTCCTGCCTTGTCCTCTCAGCAGCCCAACTCCCCTGTAGCCTGACCCTTCCCCTACCCCCTCTAATCCACTGTGCAGCAGCAAGATTTATTGAAAATGCAAGTGTCCCTACTGGTTATAGGTGGCTATACATAGCAGAGAACCTTTTGATGTAGTGGAAACAGGGTGGGGACAAGATCGGAGTCCCCTTGAGCCTTTTCCATGACTCCAAAGAACACAGACTCCATGAAGATGGGGGTTCTGGTAGTTCTCTTCATGCTTTTAGTCCCCACACATTGTCAGATGTTGAGGTTGTAGTTGGATGTTTGCTTGAGGATAGAAGAGGAACAGGAAGTATGCTAAGCTGGGAAGAAAAACCGCTTTGGCTGAGTCTTAGCAGGAGGGCAAAGATGTCACCTCCCTTCTGTCTGAACCTAGGAAAACAGGTTGGATATCTGGCCATGGGAATACAAGAGACCCAGAGCCTCTTGAGTGAGTGGTGAGGGGCCTCAGTGAGTGGTGAGGGTCATGCTGACTGTGATGTCCACTGTGCACAGACTTGCCTGCTGGACCAGTGAAGAGGCAGAGGGCAGGAGGATGCAGGGGCTCGGGTGTCTCTTAGGATCAACATAGAGTCCATGTCTATGAGACTCTCTGACCTGGTTTCTAAACTTGCTTCTCCTCCATGAGCAGAAGACTTTGCTTCAGTAGATAAACTTGCCCATCTTGTAAAGGAGACTTGAAATTCATGTGAGAAAGCCGCTATTTCCATGTGGTAGTGTGTCGGAGTCTCCAGGGAGGAGAGGCTTAGAAGACCGGGAGTGCTGTGGGAGACCAGAGTGAGCTACCTGGCCTTCCCGGCACTGCCCCACATCACCTGTATGAACTCTGACGAGTCCGGAACATCTGCTAACTTCCTGTCTGTCTGCTGAAAATGGGCCATGTCATGCTTTACTGGAGTTCCAGAAGACTAAGTGGGTGTATAGAAAGAAGGGACTAATACCTGGTAGGTGGTTTCTGAAACCCACTGCTACTGTTTTCATGGGCCATACCCTGACATAGCCCCCTCTCAGCTCCTCCCTGGCCTCCCACCTGGGCTTGACCCCACCTTGATCCCACCTTGACCCCATTGATTGCCCCCACCACCACTCCCTTTTCTAGTTCTTATCTACCAAACTGACCTCCTGCCTGCTCCTCGACAACACCTTTCACATCTAATATTTGGAAAATCAGCCCAGAAGTGGTCCCAGAGCCCTTCCAGAGCCTGGAGGCCACAGATCAATTACTTTGCAGCAAAGATCCTTTCTGCTGCCAAAGAGATCAGTGCTCTTCTGTTGAGGATGTCCTGGATGCTGAGGGCAGCCTCGCCCTGGGGCAGGACTCTACCTGCGCTGCCACCAGGTATGGAATCCACACCAAAGGCCTTCCACCTGTCCCACTCTGTCACAGACCCCCCACACATGCAACTGGTGGGAGCCTGTACCTTGTGAAGCTTAACTAACATGCCTATGAAGTAAAGATGGTGGCCACCTGTGAAAGCCAGCTCGTGAGCATGTGAAGCCTGCATGTGACCCACTCAATCTCATGGCCTTGTTGTGGGTAGAAAACTAGTGATTGTTACATTTTTTAAATTTATACTAGAAGGAAGGCTTGCCATGGAAAGATGTCCTCTGTGTGCAACATGGGTTGATGACAGAATTATGTGAGAGTAGAGATAGGGGATAGGCAGAAGGCTGTGGTGATTGGTCAGAGATGAACAAATCAACTGGGGCCCCAGGTGGAGCTTTAGGGGCACCTCGAGGTCTAGGATTTTCCCCGTAGCTCTAGCAGAGGAACTAAAACAGTGGACAGCTGACTCAGGCCCTGTCATATCTTCTACCAATTTCCTCTTTCGGTGCCTTGTGGCTTCTATCTCAAGCACAAAGTGGTTTGTTGCTTGCAGAAATGAGCATGGGAATCTTCCTGAGCTTCTATCCGGGCCCTCTACAATGCGAGTTGGTGCTGTTACCTTGCAGCAGGCCACACTCTCTCCCACTTATGTGAATCTGGATAGAATCCTGGTCACTGGTACACTGGGTCAGTGGAGCACTGAGTGGATGGAGCATCGGGGAATGTGACGCAAACCAAAATTAGAGAAGTGGGTTCACCCTCTCTGGCGGCTCTTTTGGAATCTGAGAAGACCCCTGAGCTTGCAGTCAAATGTCTGTTGTGTCAAAGCACAGAGTGGTGGAATTTTTTTTTTTCAGGAAAATAAAGGGAATTAGAACCTACCACCCCATTCAAAACAACAGTAGATATACCAGGTCTGCGCTGAGATTGAAGGTGTCCTCATGGAATGCTTTTGAATCTCTAACTAGTTAGTTCCCACAACTCTGAGGCTCATGGAGGCAGTGGCTTAATCCTGGAAAGTCTCTGACAAACAGCCCCAGAGGTTTTCAGGAACGTTGGAGGGTTTTGCTGTTTTAGTTATTTGTCTTAAATGAAGACCTGAAACTGGTTCTTGATTGCGCCAGAGGTGGGCCAAGGAGTGGTTATGGGACTCTGTATTTGTCCACTGAAGGGGGTGAAGTATTCTGGATGTACACTGTACTCTCATCAAGTATTTTAAAGGTCACCCAATCCTTTTTGGTCTGGAGTGAAAAAAGGGAACTTGAGGGAAAGCTGAAGACTGTGAAAGTGCTGTGAGCAAATTTCTGTGATATCACGGCAGCATTCAGTCATGCAGAGGCCGCTTACCACCATTCTGCCCAAGAAATGCCCTCATAGCAGGACAGAAAATTCCATTAGAAACAAGTACACACCTATTGCTAAACACCAAGAGTTTGGCTCATGGAAAGACAGCCTAGATAGACTTCTCTTTTTCTTATTGCTGGATCTTTAGAAGATGTGTGGAGAGAAGTTTCACCTGCTGGGCACAGCAGGCCCCACAGCACAGCACAGTGTGGGCCCTGAGTCTGGTTTCTTGCTTCATATAGCTCAGATTTATAGCTGAAGCATCCAGGAGCTCTTAAACATGGAAAAGTGCATATAAAAATCCTCTAAAACTCTGTTCTCTCAAGTCGGTGGACTAGGAGAAATGAATTCTACCAAGAAGGCAAACTTTGCTCCAATAGCAACTCTCTCCTAGCCGAACCCTTCAGAGAAACAGAGGTTCCATCCTTTGCTCAACTTCCCTGTGCCAACTTCAAGCAGGTAACAAGACTCCTGAGACTTGCCTATTTTGCAAGAATCAGGGACATTCTCAGTCTGGGATATGCCTTCACTACCTCTAAAGCATCTCTCTGGGACTCAAGGATGATCCTGGTTAGCTTGGTTCTCTTGGGGGACTGAGCCTGGTTGCACAGGGCTACGTATCCTAAACTAAAGATGGTAGGAGAGAACTTGGAGCCCTCGCTACTGGCAGGAACTGTGGTCTGGCATCTAGCAGTGAGCTCACAGCCGTGAAGGTCTGTTCTTTCCTGCGTTCCCCCAAAGCAACAGCATCTCTCTATAAGACTCATAGTAAGCTCCCCACTCTGGGTGGTCATGACATGGGAAAGCGGAGTACACTGCCCCCCATACTCTGTTCCTGTTTATCCTCTTCCCTGTCCAGGAGCTGGCCATAGGATGGTCACAGAGGTTGGTGGGTTGCAAGGCTGGGCAAGATCTTCTCCAGGTGGTTGTTGACTGAACAGGTGCACCCGCTGGAGCCTCCCCCCTCTGCAGAGTGTGACAGCACCTGGTTTACTTTCTGCAGGAAGGGGTGGACCCGGAGTGGGTCCAGAAAACTGTCAGAGACTTGAACAAAGAGGCAACGGCGCCAGTAAGGGGAGTTCAGAGTGAATCCGGTCTCCTAGTCTGGGGCAGACACAGCACACTACTGCACTATAGAAGGCAGCTGTGTGGGGAATCTTTGGGGGGAAAAAACGATCCCTCTTCCCTCTGACGTTCCCCCTCTCCACCCCCTGCAGTTTATTATACACTTCTAGGGCTTTAAGACGCGTGCAGTATGGGAGGATACAGGACATGAATAGGCGCAATAAAAAAAATCAAAGTTTAGTTGTACAAGAGGTCACATAGAGGAAGCAGAGCACGCTTCCTGTTTGGGTGTTGGAAGAAAGCATTAAGATAACAGGAGTCGTGTGGATGTGAAGTTTATAATCTGCTTGGGCAATAAAAGACAGCAAGGCTCTTTTATGGCCACAAAAGAATAACATAGACCGACTGGCTTAAATATCTGGAGCTTATTACTCATAATTCTAGAGATTAGAGTCAAGATCAAGTTGTGTCAGGGTTTGATTTTTTCTCCCATGGCTTCTTATCCTCATGTGACCTTTTCTCTGTATGGCCATGGTGAATGCTCTTGGAAGGCTACCGACCCATCCAAGTAAAATCCAACCCTTATGATATTATTTCACTTTATCTGCTAAAGACCCTCCCCAATCTAAATATTGGAAATCAAGCTACATTGGAGGTGAGGGTTTCAATAAATATTTTTTCTTTTTGGGTCACACCCGGCAATGCTCAGGGGTTACTCATGGCTCTTCACTTAGGAATTACTCCTGGCAGTGCTCGGGGGACCATATGGGATGACGGGATCAAACCTGGGTTGGTACGTGCAAGGCAAATGCCCTATCCGCTATGCTATCACTTTGGCCCCTTCAGTATATAAATTTGAGAGAAAGATCTGTGTGTGTATGTATGTATGTATGTATGTATGTATGTATGTATGTATGTATGTATGTAGATGTTTGTATATATTTATTGCTCTCCTTTTTTTAGATATGCTCTATTCACCTGCCCTACTTAGAAGAGTGTTGATATGTTTAAATCCCTGCTCTAGCTCCAGCACTTAGACCAATGAACTGACTTGTTACTCCATGTATGAGTGGTTGCTTTTGTTTTTGTTCTACATATGTGTCATACTTAGGGGCATTTATGTAACCTGGTAATTACTTGATACATGGAAGTGTTTGATGGATGTTCTAGGTGGTGATAAGAGGAAATACATTTAAGGTGTATTTATTTATTTAATTTTTTGTTGTGCTAGGGCTCAGTTCAGGAACTCACTGAACTATCTCCCTGGCTCTGGGAAGATCTTTTAAGTAGGGAGAGAGCAGTTGAGCTTGAGCAAGCTTTGCTAATTTGTGCTTCCAGGATCTTAAGCCCCATTCACGGATATTAGAGCCTCAGTGGCACACAGGTGCCCGTTTTTATCCCCACCAGCTGGAGAGTAGCTTGGCTAGAACTGGTTTAGTCCAGTTTATAAACTTAGAAGAGGGGTGTAGATTGGGGGGTGGGGGGAGATAAAGCTCGGGCAGAGAATTCTGAGGAGAATGTCCCAAAAGAATTTACTTGATCAACTGTATTGGTCAATACTGATTCACATTGTAGATAAAGATATCACATTAACTCATCTGCTGCCCAATACCTACTATATTGTATTCTGTTTTAACAATATACAGTTCTCTTTCAATAATTATTACTTCAAAGCAGTATTTTTTGAAAATCTTTTTATATGAATAAGGTAATTGCTAAACAACTTAATGAGGATATAAATGGAAGGATTTCTTGAATTCCCTCTCTTTTGATGCTGTCTGATTCATGATTCTAGCTCTGGACAATCTTTCCTTAGGAGCTACAAAATAATTTTCTCAAAAAGTCCCAAGATTTCTTTCTTAATTTTCACTCTTGGAGAAAGCAAGACTTTTTTTTTTTTTGATGATCAGAAGAAATTGAACGAGTCCTGCTCAAAGAGTTGGGCCCAGGGAAAAAGAAAAACTGTATTTCTGCAGGTGAAGCTTTGCTTGCTTGGGGAATGGGCTTCTGGAGGTGGTTCATAGGTGACTGGTTGAGATAGTGGGGGTTCAGGGTGCCTAGAGTCCAGCTTTCCCTCTCTGTGCCCCCCACCCTGGCCAGAAAGAACCCCCAGAGTCTTTTGCCTTCACTTAGCCTATAGGCTCCTCAAGTGCAGCTTTATTGGCTCCTGTTCTGTCTTAAGGTTTCCAAATGGCTGTGAATATGCTGTACCTGGGATGAGGGAAAGACTCCTGGTAGGAAGAATCCTGGCCTCCATCCCGAACTTGAAAACCTGAAGTCCATGAATTTTTTTTTAATCTGTCTGCAAGATTTCCTATAGGAAAAGCACTTACGCTTTGGCCCCTGCCATGCACTGTTGCCTGTAATACTTAGGTATTATTTATTCTAGTGGCCAGTATATTCCAATTTTGTATTCTAATTATGGATTTCTTGGTCGAGTCAATAAAAATATTTGAAGGCTGTGAAATTAAATCTTTTGAAACATTCAAAAACTTGCCATCCTTTGATGAAATGGGATTGTTTTATTCCTTTAAGTTTTTATTAGGACAATAAAACCATATTGCACAAAAGCTCAGGGAAACAAGGAGAAAAGCATCAAAATCTGCAAAGTGATGCAAGGACTGAGTTCGTGTGGGTACAGTCCCCTGGGTCTCTGCAGAAGGATTCCTAAAGGTGAGCAGCCCTGATGTGAGGGCTTGCGCCCTCTGTGTGATGGGAAGGCTGCCACAGTGCCCAACGACACAAAGGATGCTCTGGGCTCTCCTTCTGGATCACCGTAACCCACTGTAACCCCCTGGACTCTAGAAGGGCCCAGACAAGGCACCTTTCCCAGGGTATCCATGACTGCTTTCCAGCCCTAGCTTACCAGCCTCTAGGCAGCAGGGGTACTCTTCAATTTAGCTTGTGTTTGTTGCTGCATGCTGAGTCACTGCGTGAATGGGGCTCCCAGGCTGTAGGGAAGACTGATACAGAAAGAACAACAATAAGATGTATGTTATTCTGGAGGCTGTGTAAGTGGGGTCCAGGGTTTGGGAAGCAGTGCAGGAGGGTGGGTGGAAGCTTAACACAACCATGTCCTGAACTGGCTGGAGCAGGAGCTCACTGAGGTGGTTGTTAAGAGGAGGTGGACATTTGTGAGGCACCTTGCATGGAGTTGCTGCATTTCTGGAGAGGCCTAGCTGGGCTGGGCTCGCATATGAGCTGGAGCACTGAGCACCTGGCTGCCTCTATTTTGAACCTTGCCTGGTGCAGCCATTTCAGCTACTGAAATTCCTGGTGCAGCCATTGAAACCACAATGCATTCAAGGTGGCCTGTGAAGCATGACGTCACTTTGCGGGGACTGTCATATTTTTCTCTTTTGTACTTAGTTTTGTTTAGTCATACCTGCTAATGCTCATGGCTTATCCCTGGCTCTGCATTCAGAAATCACTCCTGGCAGTGCTTAGGTCACATAGGGGATGCTGGAGAAGGCAAGTGCCCTACCTACTATGCTGTCTCTCTGGCCCTTGTACTTACTATATTTTTATAGGTGTTTATAAATGCTGAAGTATTTAAAATATGCTGAAATTGGCGGGAAATGATGAAACCAGCACCCTCCTATACAACAGAATTAGAGAAATTACTTGGCCATGTTTGATTCAGCTTTTCTTTATTTTCGAGATAAGAATGACCCAGATACCTCTTGCTGTATTCCAGCCCTCTTCCTCTTCCCAGCCTTTGGAAGATGATAGGTGCTCCCTCTGTGTATGTGTTTTTTAATTTTTTAAAAAAATTTTTTTATCTAGATCTGAGGACCTGGTATTATGTGTACAATAATACAAGTTGTATTATTTTACAGCTTGCATAGTTTTATCTCTCAGTATGAAGTTCTGAGGCTTATCCAGATGGACCCAATACTTCCATTTTAACCCCAGAGATATTCCACTGAAAATTCTATAATTTACTGATCAATCCTCCTTGGGTGGACCCTGGAGTTTCCACAGGGGAAAAAATATGTCTTATATATTCTTATACCTATGTCTTAGCATTTTACTTGACCCTGTCTCAGAGGTAGATTACTTGGGTCTTTGGAAATGTGGATTTTCTGTTTCACTATATATTTCTAAATTGCTAGCTATAGAGCTTGTACACATTTTTACTCCTATCAGCAATATAATAGATTCTATTTTACAGAATCAGGTTTATCACACAATGTGATCTTTACCAATTTTATGAGCATGAAACAGTACCTCATCATAGCTTTTATTTATATCTCTGATTAATAGAAAGATTGTTATCTTTCCACATTTGAATATGAATTCTCAGTGTTTTCTGTACACTAACCCTTTCTTGCTTAAAGGTTTTGAAAATATTTTTCTGCTAATCTGTGCTTTATTTTTTTAATGCTATTTTCAACATTTTGCTACAGATATGTGTGTATCTTTTTCATTGTAGTTGTGAATTTTATATTTTATTTAAAAATTTCTCACTGTATAGGGAGCATGCATATATTTAAAAATATTTTCCTCCAAAAAACTTCTTATGGAATTTTTTTTATGCTTAAACCCCCAACTCAAGTATCACTGTATCACTGTATCACTGTCTTCCCGTTCATCATCGATTTGCTCGAGCGGGCCCCAGTAACATCTCCATATGTCCTGTCTCATGCTAGTAGAGCCCAAGGGCATCTGCTTGCTCCAGGAACATAAAGAGCCTCAATCCATTCAGGAATGAGGTCTATAATTGTTACTGGTATTTGGCATATCAAATACAACACGGGTAGCTTGCCAGGCTCTGCCGTGCAGGTGGCATACTCTTGTAGGCATCTCTAAGTCCAGCATTTATTGATGAACCACGCAGCTGCTTGCGGCCGCGAGCTGGGCTGTGATAGGCTGGGTGGAGTTCTGACGAGAGAGAAGTCCAAATGTGGAAAATGGAGGCCCTCATGGAATGGAGGGTCATCTGGCTTGTTGCGAGGCTCTGCTGGGGTGGTGGGCCAGGGCTAGAACCCACC
Organism: Cryptotis parvus; assembly: GCA_021461705.1. Classification (NCBI taxonomy): domain Eukaryota; kingdom Metazoa; phylum Chordata; class Mammalia; order Eulipotyphla; family Soricidae; genus Cryptotis; species Cryptotis parvus. The sequence continues at coordinate 489,187 of JAJIBD010001074.1, read as the reverse complement.
ATCCCTCCCAGGCGCCTTGTGAGCGGCTGGTCACAGGTAGAGCCAGTAGCAGCTCTGCCCCATGTCTGCGAGTCTCTGAGAGACTCGTAGAGACCCTACTCAAGTAGATTCTTAAAATAAAACCTTAAAATTGTGAAAAGGGATGACTTTAAAATGTGCACCTGAGTTTTATTATAAACAAACATAGTATAACTCTGAATGAAGTCAAGAAGTGAAACATCAGGGCCAGAGAAATCCTTCTTCCGCCTGTGATAATTATAATGCTTCCACTTTTCTCAAATAGATCACACTTCTAAGTATTGTGACAGATTGTTGCTTTTCCTGACAGTTTTTTATCTTAAATTTTATTGTACATCTTGTTGATTTGTATACTACGCACCACTGTATAATAATTCAGCATGTAGTATTTCATACCTGGCTTCTTCACTCAATATTCAGTTCTACTGGGAAAGTGGTTATATGTTAAGGCTTTTAAATAAATGGAAGTGGAAATGGAGGGGGATTGTGACTCCTCTCATGGAGGTCCCAAAGTCCCAGGGTCAAGGGACCACCTATGGATTCCATAGCCTTAACAGTACTTGGGGTCAGAGGTGACCATGGCAGCATTGCCGGGGCCTAGCTGGGTCCTGGACATTAGTCAGTCTGTTAGGGCCCCCAACCTATCCGAGGCTGACATCATTCCCTGTGACCCATCGACGAATAAGGAGCAAGGTCAGATGTTCTTGAAGGCTACACTTTAATTGTTGCCCTTTGCTTCACCTCGCTGCACATTGCAGGAGCCTCTCTCCAAGGACCTTTGGCTCTCTCGAGATGGAGTATCCTGCGGGCTGCTCTCCTCCTCTGGGGGGTCTGTGCCTCTCATCAGACCCTCTCTCTCCAGATGTATCTGCTCAGGGCTTCATGTTTCAGGTCCTCTTCCAGGACCCTCCTTTCAGTACCTCTCTTCTAGGTCCTTTCTGTTCAGGGCTTTTCTCTTCAGGGCCTCTTTTCTCTGAACTTCTCTGGTATGCCCTTATATTTGTTTTCCTGTTACATTGTTTCATTCTGTTGCTTATATTTGTTTTCCTGTTACATTGTTTCATTCTGTTGCTTGTATTTTACTGTTTCTAAGTTTCTATTTCTTTGAGTTCCACCTTTTGGTCCTATTGCCCTATTGCTCTGTTGCCCTGTAGCCCTGTAACTTTGGTGCCAGCCCTCTGGCTCAGACAACATACCTTGTGGCTCTGGTGCTGCCCTCAGGTCTAGGCATCAGGAGCTTCTCCTCCCTGGTGCTGGCCATCCAGCTCAGGCACCATAGGTCACTGCTCTCTCTATCCAGATGCTCTCTTGGGGCCCTTATTTATAGTCTCCGGCCAGGTTCAGAAATCTGGTCTCAACTGTATAACAGTTTCCCAACTGTAGAGTATTGTCTCTTTTTAAAGACCTTAATGAAAGGGGTTTCTACAGTTATTATCTGCTCATTTTTATAATTATGTGCTCTGTCATTAGGTGATTATACAGTAGTATGTCTGACCAAACAAGCGTTGGATTGCTACTACTTTGAATATAGTATAAGTTGAAGGCCAGTTTCATTTTTCTCCAAATTCTCCTACACCATTAATTGGAAAGATTATTTTTGTCCTGGTATAGTGGGGTAGCATCTTTGTCATAAGTCATGTTCTATACTTAAATGGACTCTTTTATGCTCTCAATTTTGTTACTTCATCTCTGTTCTTGCATAATAACATGCAAATTTAATTAGTTAAGTTCTTAATAAGTCTTGAGACCCTAAAGGGAAAATTCTACATTTCATTCTTCAAAAGTGTCTTCCATCTTCCTGGGTACTCATATTTTCAGTTTATAACAAACTTACAGGATACATGCCCATTTGGGTTTCAGGGAACTTTCTGGATTTAACTGTGTGTGTGACATTAAGTAATTATCTAATTTTACTCTAGCATAATTTTAATCTTGTAGAGTTGGCCAATTGTTCCAGCCTCATTTTTGGACTAGCATTGTTTATCCATTACCATATTAATCGCTGTATCACTGTCTTCCCATTGCTAATAATGATGCATCATTAAAGAATTCTATATTTGTGACTATTCCTGCCCCTTAAAATTAATATGGGATCCAAATCAACACTCAGAGCATTTTCACAGGCAAGGGCAGAGCAGCAGAAAAGTTTAGTCATTCAAAGTGAGAGATCTCACTACAAAAATGTTTTTTTAGTCCATCTTCTTGTTTCATCTCTCAGATTCAAAATTATTTCTTTTTCATAGTTGTTTTAGTACCCATGCGATTTTTTCTTTGCATTTTTTGTGTGAGTGTTTTTAGTTGGTGATTTTGCTGCTAAAATGGCCTCCAGCGTTGTGTTTGGAGTTCTCTCTACAAGAACTGTTGGACGGCTGTGATATGCTTTCAGAGAAAATCGGTGTTTTAGATAAGCTTCTTCCAGGCATGAAATTATAGTGCCATTGGTTGTGAGTTCATTGTTAATGAAGAAACAATTTATATTGAATAAAGTATCTTTAAACAGAGACGGACATAAAACACAGTTATAGGAATATCTGTCAATGAGCATGTTATGACCTGAGGCTTGTAGCAATATCCCTTGAGCCTGAACAAGGCTCACTACACTAGGGGCTAATTTGGTGCATGGGGCTTTATAGAAAAGAACTAGCAGGGGAGGGGAGTGGATTGCATTTGATTGTCATGTCTTTTTTCTACTCCCTTTCTTCCAACTATTCTGGGTGACTTTTCAAACAGCATACCAGCTGGAGATATTCCAACCCAATCTCAGAATGTCTGCTTTTTTTCAATGATGGCTAATCTGTTCTTGAACACTGATAAATATGGCCTCATTGCCACTGTTCTATTCTCCTCCCACCCCTGCCTCTTCTCTTTTTTCCCTGCTCAGTATTGAATCATTCACATTCTTTTTCATTTCTTTCTTTTTTTATTATATATTCTCTCTTATTCCTTGGGTGTCTACATTTCCCCTTGAATATTGAACATTTGCAAGTCAACAGATTAAGGTTATGCTCTCATTCACCCCCTCACCCCCATACAAGGTTCTCAGAATGTTTTCCTGTTTCATGTTATAATGTTTACAGTGTAATATTTATGTGATGCGATATCTCAGTCCCTGAGATATCGCATCACATAAATATTATATAAATTTCATAATATTGACTGGGTTTTCTGAGCTTTGAACTTGGTCTCCATTGCCAGTGAGGAGGATTAGGGGCTGCAGGCTGGCTGAGAGCTGGGTTTTGTCTTCCCCGCCTGCCTCCCTCCCAGACAGCAAACACAAACTGTGGATAACTGAGGAGTCCACGCAAGACCCAGCAGGGCGGTTTACCTCCCCTTGTTTCTGCTCCAAATTTAGCAAGTTCTCCAGAGATCACTGATATGCCCATGGTTTGCACATTAACAAAAATATTTGAACTTGGAACATCTAAATAATTATTATTTTTTTGGCAGGAGGGAAACTGGAGACATGGATGGTGGGAAATGTACAGTGGTAGAAGGATGGCTGTTGGAACATTGTATGACTGAAACCCAATCATGAACAACTTTGCAACTGTGTATCTCACGGCAATTCAGTTACATAAAAATGAATTATTTAAGCAGGAAAAATATGATAATTAATGCTTGAAAATGATGTTGGCTCTGGTCTTCATACCAATCCAATATTTAGAAAGAGCTGATTACTGCTACCATAGTGGGACTTTCTTTTCTTTCCTCTCCTCCCCTCCTTTCTTTTTTCCCTTTATTTTTCTTTTGTGTCTCTGTGGAGTAGTTGTTCAATTGGATTTTGAACAAATATTTTCTTTTCAAGGATCTTATCAGTGGACTGTATGTTCTGTGCTGACCCTAAACTCACTGGGTTGTGTCTACTGATTCCTCTTAGCACATGCATGCACTAGCCCTTGTCTGCGTCATGGACATAGGGAGCCAGAAGCCTGTAGGGTCCCAGGCCAGTAAGTTTTGGGTAGTCTGTAACCCAGGAGGTCAGTTCTATGTCATTTCACCTATGGAGCAGATGTCTTCCACTTAGGAATCTTGGAATCACTACAGAGCTTTACAGCACACAACTCTCCTAGACCTCAGCCGCACATGTGTTCAGAGGTTCCCTCACGGTATCAGAAATACGCCTGGGCCCCCAGTTCCCCACATGATGTGATGTACTGGTTTCAGGAAACTACAGACCCTGGATTTCTGAAGGGTTCAGTTCACAGTAGACCAAAAGTTACTCTGGTGAAAGTGACCAGTTAAACATCTCCTGGATCTGGTGCCGTGCGCCTCTCTCCTGGCCCCCTCAAACCACCTGGGTTGTAGCCCTTCCATGGGCCTCCTGGCCTCTCCTCTGCCTCTAGACCCCACATATACCAATTACAGGGCCCAGTCATGTTCTGTTGGAGTGAGAACACAGGATGCTGAGGACATACTTTGCATGTGGAAGTCTCAGGTTTATCCCCAGCCTGGCATAGTCCTTGAGCACTGTCGGGAGTGAACGCTAAGCACTAAGCCAACAGTGTACCCTGTGCACTGCCAGTAGTGGCCCTCTCACAACAAACACAGAACCAGCCATCTCCCAATGGCTCAGAGAAGGATATGGGCTTGCCTGAAAATGAGCAGATTTAGAAGCATGTTTGGAATAAGGAGAGGAGACAAAAGGATGAACCCTGCCTGGTGGGTCCTGGGTCCCACTTCTCAAGGCAAGCAGAAAACACTGGGAAAGGTACAGGAAGAAGAAGCTGAGAAAGTTTGTTTTTATTTCCCTCTGGGAAAAGTTAGATACAGGACCCATTTCCCTTCAAATGAGCAGACAAGAGTTTCCTCTCCAGAATTCTGAGAGAAAAGAGAGGGGAGAGGGCAAGATGGATGCAGTGGGTCTGAGAGATCATAGAGGCAAGCAAGGGGTTTGCAGAGAAGACAACACCAGGATGATACCATCAGCCAGGGCTTCCAGAGCCGGCCTGACCCTTTCTTCCCTTGGCCCTCATTCTCCTCTCTCTCTGTCTCTCTGTCTCCATTCTCTCTCTCCCCCTCCTTCTTTCCATTTTCTCCTTCTCCCCTTCATGAGAACCTTCAGTAGTCCATGACCAATTTTGTAATTCTGCCTTTAGGTTGGTGCTCTGCTGGGAGTGGGGTGACTGCAGACCTACTCTTGATTGTTTTGAAAGATCTTGGAGGCTCAGCTTCCACAGCCCTTGTTCTTAGACACTGGGCACTAGGTCCAGAGGTCTAGGCCCTGGTGTCCTGGGCTGTAAAGCCCTTCCATGGGCTTCCCAGCCTCTCATGGCCCAACCCCAGCTTCTAATATGTGGTCATGAGGACTTCAGACATACCAAAGCCCACGTTTGGATTTGCCCTGGAAGAGAAATTGGTGGTGGTGGTGGTTGGGAAGGGCATATGTAGAAGCAGTGGGCAGAGGTGTGGAGAGGACTTTGTCCAGACTGGACTCTGGGTATGGTCTTTTTCATCACCCCCTCTCCGGGTGCTGCTCTCAATCTGGGAACCTGAGAGTTGCTGCTTTTCCAAGGCAGACAGGAGTGTGAGCACTGTCTCCAAGGCAGGACGGGAGTGTGAGCACTGTCTCCAAAGAAGATGGGAGTGTGAGCACTGTCTCCAAGGAAGATGGGAGTGTGAGCACTGTCTCCAAAGAAGATGGGAGTGTGAGCACTGTCCCCAAGGCAGACGGGAGTGTGAGCACTGTCTCCAAAGAAGATGGGAGTGTGAGCACTGTCCCCAAGGCAGACGGGAGTGTGAGCACCGTCTCCAAGGAAGGTGGGAGTGTGAGCACTGTCTCCAAGGAAGGTGGGAGTGTGACCGCTGTCTCCAAGGATGATGGGAGTGTGAGTACTGTCTCTAAGGCAGATAGGAGTGTGAGCACTGTCTCCCAAGGCAGGCAGGAGTGTGAACATTATCTCCACGGCAGACGGGAGCGAGAGCACTATCTTCAAGGCAGACAGGAGTGTGAGCACTGTCTCCAAGGCAGATGGGAGTGTGAGCACTGTCTCCCAAGGCAGACAGGGAGTGTGAACATTATCTCCAAGGCAGACAGGAGTGTGAGCACTGTCTCCCAAGGCAGACGGAAGTGTGAGCACTGTCTCCAAGGCAGACGGAGTGTGAGCACTGTCTCCCAAGGCAGACGGAGTGTGAGCACTGTCCCCAAGGCAGATGGGAGTATGAGCACTGTCTCCAAGGCAGACAGGAATGGAGCACTGTCTCTAAGACAGACAGATTGGAGCACTGTCTTCCTTACTGCAGAATCTACTGGTTTTTAGAGATTTAAGACACATTAGGAAATGTCTTAAGAAGTTAATAACCTGTTACCATTCTAGAGAATTACATTTGATGCTGCTTATAACTATTTGGCTTATAAAAATGCATTAAGATTGGGAGCCAATTCTTATTTATGCCACTTATTGAAGGCGGTTCATCCAATAATAAACAAATATCATTAATCTTAAACCCACGTGGGGAGAATTTAATTTTTAAAAACCAATTGTACTTTTTGGGATTTTTTAAAAATGCAAATCTAAAAAAATAAATAAAGTGTAATAAAATAAACCTGGCATCTCTGGTACAGAATTTGATTTGTGTGGGAAAACAATTTAACTGTGAAGTGTAACCAGGAAAACTAATGTTAATTACGGGGAGCATGTAATTGGGGCAGCAGATACATACCGGCTTCTTAGCAAATACCAACCCTGAGCACTGGTGAATAGGTATCCAATTTAGTTTTAATTATCACGTTTATATTGGTCATGATTTCTGTCAATGATCACTTGATCACTTGATCACTTGAATCCCGTTATTCATCGATTTGCTCGAGCGGGCGCCAGTAACATTTCCATTGGACCCTATCACGTGCCAATGTAGCCCAATGGCATCTGGTTGATTCAGGAATATGAAGAAACTCAAACCTTTCCTTCAGGGTCTTTACAAGGAAGTCTGACCATCTTATAGGTGGGCGGCCACGTGATCTTTTGATATCCCGTGGGATCCAGTCGGTAATGGCTCTAGTCCAGCGGTTGTCTCCAAATCGCATTACATGTCCAGCCCATCTGATTTTCGATGCCTTGGCAAACGAGACAGCATCCCTGATTCTGGAATAGCAACCAAGGTCAGAACTCCGGATTCCTTCTCTCACTTGAGTGAGGCGTGATATTCCAAGCATAGCTCTTTCGATTCCTCTCTGGGAGGCCCGAATAGCATTCTCATCCTGCTTTCGTAGGGCCCGGGTCTCTGAGGCGTATGTTAATACAGGGAGAACGGTGGAGTCAAAGAGATGTGCCCGGAGCCGGAGGTTCTTTGTCCTTTTTAGCTATTTCTTCGATGCCTTTGAAGGCATTCCATGCCGCTCTCTTCCTCCTGCGCAGCTCAGGTTTTAGGTCGTTCATCATGTTGATTTCTCGACCTAGGTACACATAACTGCTGCATTCGGAGATGTTTGTTCCATTGAGAGTGAATGGGGCCTCAGGAACTAGTTCATTCTTCATGAACATAGTTTTCTTTAGATTCAGCTGTAGACCTATCTTTCCACATTCTCGGTCAAAGTCAGCCAGCATTTGTGCCCCTTGGCTAATGTTTGGTGTTATTAGAACAATGTCATCAGTGAAGCGGAGGTGGTGTAGTTGCCGACCATCTATCTTCACTCCCATTCCTTCCCATTCTAATTGTTGCATGATGTTCTCGAGGGTGGTGCTAAAGAGTTTTGGTGAAATGGTATCACCCTGTCGAACCCCTCTTTTCACATTAATGATCACTTCTTTGTAGAATGGTGAGATCCTGGTGGTGAATCCGTAATACAGCTCACAAAGGATCTTGATGTATTGGGTTTGAACACCCTGTTTGGCTAGGGCTTCGATGACTGCTTCAGTCTCCACAGAATCAAAGGCTTTCTGTAAATCAATGAACGTGAGACAGAGTGGCATCTTGTATTCCCTACAAACCTCAATGAGCTTGGTTACTGTGTGGATATGGTCGATTGTGCTGAATCCTTTCCAGAAGCCTGCTTGCTCGCATGGTTGTCCTTCATCTAGTGTTCTGCTAATCCTGTTCAGGATGACTCGTGTAAACAGCTTGTAGATGACAGACAACAGGCAGATGGGGCGATAGTTGCCGATGTCGTGAATGTCTCCCTTCTTGAACAGTAGAACTGTCCTGCTGGTTTTCCATTGGGAGGGCACCTTGCATTCGGACAGGTAGCGTGTGAAGAGCCGAGGCTAGTGTATTGATGAGTACCGACGGCAGATTCTTCAGGTGTTCGGGTCTGACTTTGTCTGGGCCTGGTGCTGTTCCCTTCTTTACCGACGAGATGGCATGTCGGATTTCAGAAGGGAGAACGTTGGGAATGACATATCCATCCTGTGGAATTTGGTATGTGGGCAGGTGGATGTGGCTATCAAAGAGATTTGAGTAGAAGTCCTGGATAATCTTCTCCATTGCCTTTCTGGAAGATGTGATAGATCCATCAGGGCGTCGGAGGGCAGTCATCTTGGTCTTATAGTTGGCGAAGGACAGGCGGGCGGTGTGAATGCTTTTCCCGGCTTCTGCTGCATCTTCCAGTATTTCTGCTCTTCTGTCTTTGAGGTCTTCTTTTATCACTTCTCTGCACCGTTTAGCAAGCTTGGACGTTAGCATTTGGTCTCCTGAGGCTCGCGCCTTGCCACATTGGCAAATGAGCTCGAGAGTTTCTGAAGACAGGCGTCCTTTTGTGTCTTTCTCTCTCTCAGCATTCTTCGCACAATCATGGAGGTGCTGAACCAGTCGGTTGTATTCTTCATCGATGTCGTCAATGATGGTATCTTCCCATGTTGCTGCAATGGTGCCAAAGAGTTCCCAGTTGGTGGTCGTTCTGGGAGTTCTCTTCTTAAACTTTGCAGCCTTTTCTCCCCGTTGCGGGAAGTAGAATTTTGCACGAAGGAGACGGTGGTCCGATCCTGTTTGGAATTTGGGGACGGCAGCTACATTGGTCAGACAAAACCGTCGATTGAAGATGATGTGGTCAATTTCATTGTGGAACTGTCCGCCAGGAGATTCCCATGTCCAACGTTTCGCTTCAGGTTTCTGGAACTGTGAGTTCCCATGAATGGTCTTAGTGGACATGATGAACTCAGATAGTCTCTCACCCTGTTCGTTCCATTCTAGGCCATGGGTCCCGATGTGGAGTTCTTCAGCCGATCTTCTTGGTCCTATCTTGGCATTAAAATCACCGACTATGATCTTGTAGAAGGTGTGATCTTTTTTTATAGAACTCCTCCAATTCCATGTAGAATTTCTCAATTTCATCTTCTTTGTATGTGGATGTTGGTGCGTAGACAATGAAGATAGAAATTGCTGGCAGTGGGCCACATCTCTTCAAGTGTAATCGTCCTATTCGGTTTGTTAGGCATTCAAATGAATCAATGTTTACGGCCATGTTCATGTTGACAAGGACACCAACGCCACCGGTGCCTCTTTTCGTCGCATGTTCCAAGGAACAATTCTTCTCTGGTGTCAAATACAGCATGATGCAACTGGCGCCTCCTCATCTCAGTCAGACCAATGATGTCGTACTTGATCTTTTTTTGCTTGCAGCATCAGATCCTCAATATATGCTTCCGATGCCAGTGTACGTGCATTGAAAGTACAGACAGTCATTTTAGTCCTTCTTCGTTTTGGCAGCCTTGGATGGCCTTGAAATTTTGTCAGGCACTGTTTGTTTGCCTTTCTTACTGCTGCCGTATTAAGGGCTCTTTTCGGGTCAGGAAAATAAACATTTCTGTTACTGGATTTGGCATATCGAACACGCATCGGACAGCTTGCCAGGCTCTGCCATGCGGGCGCTATATTCTCATTACTTTGTGGGACTCTCTCAGAGGGGTGGGTTGAATATTTACGGTAATTTGGAGGTAAATTGCGGCCGCACGGCTGCCGCGCAACGGGAAAGCTGGTTTCTGCTCTGCGGGTGTACCTGTGTCTTAGGCTCAAGCATTGCTGCGCTTGAAATACTCTCCTCTGAAGGGCGGGTCTCTGTGTGGTGGGTCCTTGTAGGCTGGGTTTCTGACAAGCCAGGCTGGAGACTGGATTAATCTGCGGGCTGGAGACTTGATTAGTCTGCTGGGTGGATATCTTACCTGCTGCAGAGTGTGGATTGTGAAGATCACTGCCAGCAAGGTTGTGGGGTTTCTCTGGGCTCCTCCGAGGCTCCATCGGGATGGTGGACTAGGGTCGGAAGTTGCTCTCGTGGTCCATGGAATGCAGGGGGTTCAACGGGGAAAGCTGGTTTCTGCTCTGCCCGGTGTACCTGTGTCCTCTGTCAATGACTGATATTTAAAGGAGAAAGTTGCAAAGAAAGAAGAGTTGCAAAAAAAAGAGTTCCAGAGATAGTGGCTTTTCATTAGGATCATTCCATGTCCAGTCTGGACAGAGTCCAGTTCTTTGCTTTTTTCCAGAGACTAGAGTTGTCATTCACCTTTAATGAGGGGATTTCCTTAAAGTTGAGTGTGTTAAAACCCCGCAACCCTTAAGTCTGTCCCTTTTGCATTAAAATGTATCAAGTGAGAGCCTGGATATATTCCAGTCACCTCTGTCAAGATCAGGTATAACATGATAAGAAAACACATAGAGTGTGAGATGTGGGTATAGGAAGGGGAACTTTGTGTAGTGTATTACTGGATGCATAGGAGTCATATGAGCAGAAAGACAGAAATGACTTGAGTCAGGAAGGAGCCTGAGGCTTTCAGAAAATAGGATGAAGTCCAGGAGACTGTAGTTGGGGCCTGGAGGACAAGGCGAGAGAGAGGCAGATATGCCCATTGGCTCCTCTCTATTCCTTGCCGTGGTCTCCCCTGCCCTTCCCAAGAGCCCAGCCTCAGTGTGGGCTTCCTTACCTCCACCTTTGCCCTTCTATGGCCTTCAGATGGCAGCCAGAGGGGCCTCTCTGAGTCCCAAAACCCTAATATGTCAGCCCCCTTTGCCCCGGGACAAAGTTCCCATAGCCCCCATAAATCCTAAAGAAATTGCCAGGGCTAGCCTTTGCTGCCCTCTTGGGCCTCTGCACTATTTCCTGCCTTCTCCTCCCCGATCCCAGCCCTGACCTCTTGGTTCCTCCCCTTGCTGGCTTCCGGCTTCCTATATATTCTGTCCTCTGAGCCTTGGCACAGACTCTCGCCCTCTGTCTGGCACACTCGCCATTCCCTAAAATAAGGTCATCCCTTTCGGCTCTCCCACATGCCTCTGGCCTCCCCATCCCCAGCTCTGAGTTTCTTTTCTCTGGTTATGCCAGGTCATTCTCTCTCTCTTTCTCTCTCTCTCTCCTCTCTTTCAATCCTCTCCTCTCTCTCTGTCTCTGTCTCTGTCTCTGTCTCTGTCTCTCTCTCTCTCTCTCTCTCTCAGCCCTGTGCCTTCCCTGACCTCATTGGCATGCTGATCCTAGGGAAGGTGGGAGGGTGTTTGTCTTGCTCACAGCTGTGTTCTCAGTACCTGGCACTGAGATGGGCACCTCCCAGGTTCCCCCAAATTACTTCTTGAGACAAATAGATAAAGGGGCTGAATTCCAGAGCTCCTCGTGAGCTAGGCCTTAAGCCCCAGACTGGATCCTGGGAACAATAGGAAGCCAGGAGAGAGATTTAACCAGGCATGTGGGGCAGCCTGACACAGAAAATTAAGTTTCAAATATTTTCAGTGATTTTTACTCAGACCACGGCTTCCCTGGCATCCCTCCGTGGTGATGTGATGATGGGAGCAAAACGCGATTTTCATTTCTCCAGTAAAACATAAAACCTATTCCTGCAGGGCCTTCTGCGCTCAGAATGGAAAGTGAGCCCACAGCCTGGCCAGGCTGATGGCGAACTGTTTAGCGGCGACTGGAGGGTCACTGGCGGTTTGCAATTTGAAGGGGACATAAAATGTGGGCTGCCTTTCCCAGAACACCCGGCCGAGCTGCAGAAAACTGTCAACTCTCCCTGTTGCCTTATAAATATGGGATGAAAGTTGATTAACCAATTTTATGTTGTTATCTGAGCCTTCAATCCATTTGCTCTTGAATTAAAAAGACAGAAATTGAGTTTGGGCTGGGAGAGCATTTTCAACGGGCACCAGAGGTTAAAAAAAAGAAGAGAGGTACAAATCCTCTGCACCCAGACTCTCCGCCTGGCCGAGGATCCGTAAGGATGCTTTCTCAGCCGGGTTTCTATGCAGGTATGCCCGAATATCGCAGGAGGGCCCGGGCAGCGATGGCACAAGAGAGGGTGCTGCCTTTGTCTCCACTGTGCTGGGTACCCTGCCACGACATGGGCTCTCTGCTGGTTGATGGTAGCCGCCTCCCGCTGGGTGCATGTGGCTTTGAGGGCAGTACCTGGTCCAACTCTGCCTAGCCCGCAACCTCTTCCCAACCAATCAAGGAAGGTTCTTCGGCTGCATATCTGGGTCTGCCAAAGCCTCTCCAGTAATTCCTAGTGAAGTCAGCAATTCTTTGATGCCATCAGATGGGCAGAGCTTTTGTGCCTAAGAGACAGAGTGTGCCTCCACCCTCCTTCTACCTCCAACTGAGCAGAGGCAGGAACCTTCCAGAACAACCAATCAGTCTTTATTGTTTGTTTTTGTGCTGGGAAGCTTCCCTAGAATGGGTGGGGAGTCTACATAGACATGATCACTTCTTTCTCTCTCTCTCTCTCTCTCTTTTTCTCTCTCTCTCTTCCAAGCAGAACATCAGCAGTCAGGATGAAGGCAATGAGCCATAGTTCAGATGCTAGTGACAGGAAAGAACATTAATCTATCCTGTTCCCTCCTGTGGTGAGCCCTGTCAAAGCCCAGGTGTGTTGGAGGAGATGGGGGCACTGGGGTTGGTGGCGTCTGTGGGAGGGTCATATACCAAACTTAATTCTCACCAGAGTGGAGGGGTTCCACTTGGAAGCAGGTGGAAGAAGGGGGTGGGGGTGTCGCCTTTACTCCAGCACTCTGACAAGTACAGATGTCCCCTAGTTCCCCCGGGGGCAGGACAAGGAGGGAAATGCTGCTTCTTGCCCATAGAAATGGCAGAAAGGTTCCTGGAGGAGGTCTTTGGGGATCCTGGTGGTGGGACCCTTAGGTCACTCTGGTTAAAAGGGTAAAGAACAATCAAACATGAGTGTTTACACTGTTCCTGATGCTGTTCTATTCATTAGGGGGTTGGCAGGGGGTGTGGAGTATGACATACTTGGATACAAGGGTTCCCAAGTCTGGGGGTGCATGATCATCAGCCTGGACTCTGCTAGGATAAGGCAGACGTGAACGTTCTGGGGAAGAAATGCACTGTGGGCACCTGTTAGCCCACAGCCCTGTGGGATGACGGTTGATCCAGCCAAACTTCGAGCAGCTTTGTCTGTTGTTTATGTAGCATATATGAAAGCGTGGGTTACTGAGGCTCCTGGGATTCCCACTCCTCTCCAGGCCTCCTGCATGGAAATCTGTAGTGTGTGTGTGTGTGTGTATGGTGAGTGTGTGTGTGTGTGAGAGAGTGAGAGAGTGAGAGTGAGAGAGAGAGAGAGAGAGAGAGAGAGAGAGAGAGAGAGAGAGAGAGAGAGAGAGCACTAGGAAGTTTGGGGAAGCTTATTGCGAGTCAAGCTTCCCCATTAACCCTTCCCTGTATTCCTTGGAGGCCAGGACAGTAGTGCTGAGCTCAGAACTGCCTAGCCAAGGACCAGTGTCTTCTGGCTGCATGCACGCATGGGTTGGGGGGACAGACTGTGTCCAGAAGCTTCTTGTAATGCTCACCTCAGGGTTCTCTCAATTGCCCTGGCAGATGCCAATTCAGCATCTCATGGCCAGTGAGACCGAGACCTTTCAGGCTGCTGGGGCCAGCTTGAGGATTGTTAAATTTGTAGTGTGGACTTTGTTCCTCTGACTCCAGGCCAAGGATGGGCTGAACCTCATGCCCAGGAATATTGGAGCCTTCTAATGAGTTTACCTGAAATTAGCATTGTATGCTCAGGGAGACCCTTGGCCTGGCACTGATTTAGGCACATCGCTGGTGCCCTCACGTCTGTTCTGCCTTGATCCCTCCTGTCCTCTTTGCTATCCCTTGCATATAGAACAGGGCCTGCACACAGCGCAAGTTCAATGGGAAATATCTGGGATCCCAGCCTATTCTCGGGGGCTTCTCTGAACCCTGAACTGTGATTAATGAGTGAAAAGGGGGTGTGTCCCTGGGTGGTTCCACTCGAGACCAGATCCCCACATGGGTGCTTTGCCTCCTGTTGGTACTTTTAGTTTCTTGAATGACTCATGTTGTTAACTTGATGATGTGGAAAAGGAGCCACATATTTTTTTCTGAAAGTTGCCCCAGACTTGTTCAGACCCTTTGCTATGTACCTCCTCTAAGCATTAGTTTCTTTATCCCTAGCAATGGAAATAATAAAGCTGCTTGATACAGCTTGAAAAATCTCTGGAGACTATGTTCCTAGCAACACATATAATCAGTCCTCCAGTTGTACAACAGTGTGACGGAAAATGGACAAGTGGAGGCATGGATGGAAGGTGGCGTGTTTATTTCATTACCTCCAAACACAACACAAACTTAACCCCATAAAGGAAATCACAAAAACCCTGTGTTGGTGACACTACGAGGGGCCAGGGAAGATGAGTTTTGGAGGACCACTTTGTAGTGAGAAATATTTGCATTTTTTTTCTACCTTACAATATTGGACATAAGAATTACCGTAGGAGGTTTACTTACAAAGGGGAACAATTTAAAACATGATGGGCAGGAATGGACTAAAATGCAGATGGAGAGAAGAGCCAGAGACATTGCAGAGAATTGATATAATGCAATATTTCACAACAAATATAAAGGCTAAAGGCAAACCCAGGGAAAGTTATGGTGTGATTGAAAATAATACCTGTGACAATACAATTTCATGTATGCATTAATTAAAACAAGGCAGAATTATCTATTTACAAAGAGGCATAACGATGCCAAAGAAACCAAAAGTATGTTTGCTTTGTTACTGACACTGAATTTTTTAATATGCATACATATCGCTCTCTATTTTAAATCTTCCCAATAAGTTCTGTGAGGTAGCGTTTATTACCTTTGTTTCTAAGATGAGGAAACAGGTCTTCATCTTTTATGAAATTATGGAGCTAAGAAAAGATAAATTAGGCTTTGACATGAACTTGGTCCCTCAAAGCCCCAAACCTGTGTTTCTCAAGTTTAATTACTCACACATTATTATTCTACCTTGGGTGTTGGCATTTGTGTGACTTGGGTATTAGCTGCTTCTTGAGGATTCATTTCTATGAATTCTCTTTGATATTTCAATGATGTCGAGAGACAGAGGACATCAGAGGCTTTATTGTAGCTACTATGTGCATCTATAATTGAAGTGTGGCGGAGTGTTACTTTGCCGGCTCCAGTGCAGCACTGTCTAGCAGCCAGAGTCTTATGGCTTCCCCTTTCATGCACTCCCAGCTTTGCTTTGTGACATGTCTGGCTTTAGGTTGTTGTCCAACATGATACAAGTGGGCTTTGGTAAACACTGGTGAATGGGGTTTTCCCTTTTGGAGCCCAGTCAACTTCTTATGAGGAATTCCATGCAATCTGCACAAGATACCCCAGAAGGGAATCCTGATGAACACCCCATCTCACAGTCAGCATCAGTCATTAGCTAAATGAAGAGAGCATTGGGAATGTTCCAACTCTAACCACTTCTCTCCTGGACATCTTGGGAAGAGAAGAAGCACCCAGTGGGCCTAAGCTACCCACAGAATCATGAAAAATAAGAAGTATTTTTGTTTTAAGCCACCAAGATTGGGGATGGGTTCTTATCTACCAGTAGGACACCTACAGACACTGAAGACAAAGTTTAAAGTAGCAGGAAAAAAGTGGTGCATAGTAGGTGCTTGGTTTTATTTACTTTTTAGCTTTTGGGGTCACACCCAACGATGCTCAGGGGTTTCTCCTGGCTCTGCACTCAGGAATTACTCCTGCTGGTGCTCAGGGGGACCATATGGGATATGGGGGATCGAACCCAGGTGGGCCATGTACAAGGCAAACACCTATATTGCTAGCTCTGACTAACGGGCAGTAGGTGCTTTATTAAACTGAGTATAAGGGAGCCAGAGATATAAGAATTAAGGTAATTGGCTTGCATGTGCCTGACTCTGGTTTAATCCCTGGCCTTGCACGTGATCTTCCAAGCACTGCTAGGAGTTATCCCAGAGCACAGAACCAGGAGTAAACCCTGAGCACTGCTGGATGTGGACCCCCAAACAAACAAAACATGGGTACGAGGAAGAAGGGGTAAATTGTATAGCCTCGTGATTCCCAATGATTGTCCACTGCCGACTTTCACTTTAACCAGACAACCATATGTCCATATGGACCATATGTCGATTGAATGCAAGCCAGGCCAGCATTCATTCCTGGCTCAGTGCAAGCCTTCCCAGGGGATGGACTGTACATTTCCACAGTAAAAGGGCAGTGTCCTTTGTGAAGTGGCAGCTCCTTTTCAAGCAGGAGTTACAGTCCTGTGTGGTAATTGCCCTGTCCCCTGCAAGTGTTTCCATTCTTGGCTCCCATAATGAAGTTCAGTCTCATGCTCATTTTTTATCTGCCGAATGGGGCCTGCCATGGAACTGTCATTTGCATGAGGATCTTAGGCAACCACGACTCCTCAGCCCTGGCATCCCCACTGCCACTGCCTCAGTTCAGGTTCCACCATCTCTCCCTGGGATGGTGCCAGCAGTCCCTAACAAGTCTCCTAGCAGTGTGGCTTATGCTAGGCTCTTCCATTCTTTGTGGCCAGCAGTAGGCCATTTCTAAAGCACAAGTTGAATCATTTCACTCTGCTTAAAAAAAAAAACCCTCCAATCAGCTTCTCATGGCCACAAAGCAGCCTCTTTCGAAATGGATTAAAGAAAGTTTCATGGGGTCTGGATGAAATGAGACACAGAGTTGAATTCGTCTGGGAAACCACAGGGGAAACCAGGGGGTAGCAGGTATTTTGTGTGTGGGTCACCTGACTTCCCAACACCTTTAACGTGTGTGTATGGGAGTGTGTGTGTGTGTGTGTGTGTGTGTGTGTGTGTGTGAATGGAGATAGAGAGGAGGAGAGAGAGAGAGAGAGAGAGAGAGAGAGAGAGAATGGAGAGTGAGCCCTGAGGACAACTTCTTACTATTTTTTAATAGTAGGAATTAACTTTTTTTTTTTGCAAATTTTAGTCTCCATGAATTACAAGGTTATTCATAATTGCAGCTAAGGCATATGATATTTCAACACTGATCCCTTTACCAGTGTCCATTATCGTCTATCATTGTCCCCCATTTCCCTCCCCCCCACCAGCCTGACTCTGACTGGCACTTTTTTTTCTGATTTAATTTTAATTTTATTATTTTTCCCCCAAAAATATTATTACACCATTTTAGACATACAATTGAAAGATGCTCATGTAGAGTTTTGGTTCTACAGTGTTCCAACACCCATCCCTCCACCCAAACCCATCTCCCATCACCAATGTCCCCACCTCCCTCCCCCCTCCCACACCTCAACTACTTGGCGGGTTCTGTATATCTTTTCTCTCCTCTTTATCTCTCCCTCCCGCCAAACTTTCCTGCTCTTCGTGGAATGCAGTGCATTAAAAGACATTACTGTTTCCACTATTTTAATGGACCGTGCGGCGCAAGCCATGCGACCTGGGCTCAAACTGGTTTTGCTCTGTTAATCTGGTCTTGAGGCAGTTTCCCAGCGTCCAGGGCAGCGAAAATGGTGGCTAGTGTGATGGGCGAGTCTCATCCGGCTGCTTCCGGGACCCCCCAGAGGTGACGGGCCCACTACCAAAACCCGTCTGTCCTCCTGGGGGTCCCATATTCAGCTGGGCCCGGGCGAGCCGAGTTCCAGCCTCCCCAGCCGCTTGTGAGCCTCTTCATGCTATGGCTGATGGCCCCAGGGCAGCTCCTGGGCGGGGCCACCAGGCTCGACAAAATGGAGAGGGGAATGGCCGAACCCTGACTCCATCTGACGAATTCCCAGTGATTCCCGCTTCTGGGAGCCGCCTACCTGGGCTCGAACTGGTTTTGCTCTTTTAATCTGGTCGTGAGGCAGTTTCCCAGCATCCGGACAGTGAAAATGGTGGCTAGTGTGATGGGTGAGTCTCATCTGGCTGCTTCCGGGACCCCCAGAGGTGACGGGCCCACTCCCAAAACCCGGTCTGCCCTCCTGGGGGTCCCATAGTCAGCTGGGCCCAGGGCGAGCCGAGTTCCAGCCTCCTGACTGGCACTTTTTTTTTTTTTTAGTTTCTTGGTTTTTATTTTTTTTTAATTTTTTATTTTTACAATTACAAAGATATACAATTAAAAAAGTTCATATTTGGGTTTTGGTCATACAATGTTCCAGCACCCATCCCGCCACCAGTGCCCATCTCCCACCACCAACGTCCCTGGTTCCCTCCCTCCCCAGCCCTCCCCAGGCAGGTTCTTTATTTCTTTCCATTTCTCTCTCTTTCTCTTTTCCTTTCCCCTCCAGACTATGGATTACAGAACATACATTAAAGGGTTGTCATGTGTATCTTTTTGCCTCTATTTAATGCTCAGTTCTAGGTTGGCATTAGTACCCTCGACAATTGTTAGCACATTGTTCCATTTTCTGTCTTACCTAGCCTCTGACTCCCACACGTTTGTGATAATTTCCACCTTTGACAAGACCTCCTGATATATGTTTCACTTGACCTTGGATATTGGTATCATAATATGTGCATATATATTTATGTTATGCAGATAAATGCAGTCATTCTGTATCTGTCTCTCTCCTTCTGGCTAATTTCGCTCAACATAATCTTCTCCATGTCCATCCATTTATAGGCAAATTTTATAACTTCATTTTTCCTAACAGCTGCATAGTATTCCATTGTGTAGATGTACCAAAGCTTTTTATCCAATCATCGATTTTCGGGCACTCTGGTTGCTTCCAGATTCTGGCTATTGTGAATAATGCTGCTATGAACATAAAAGTAGGGATGGTGTTTCCGCTGCGTATTTTTGGTTTCCCAGAGTAGATTCCCAGGAGTGGTATGGCTGGGTCAAATGGGAGTTCAATTTTTAGTCTTTGGAGGAATGTCCATATTGTTTTCCAAAAAGGCTGAACCAGCTGGTATTCCCACCAACAATGGATGAGTGTCCCCTTTTCCCCACATCCACGCCAGCACTTGTTGTTCTTGCTCTTTTGAATATGTGCCCTGACTGGCACTTTTTAAAATAACTTTTGGCACTGAGATTTGCAGCACTGTTCCCAATAGGGGTTCATGCAGGACAGTTCACACATATCAGCACCCTGCTCCCTCCTCCTGCTTGAAAGCTTTCCTCCACCACTATTGTAGTGCTCTCCTCCCCCTCCTCACCCTCCTTTCCTCCACCACTATTGTAGTGCTCTCCCTCCCCCCTCCTCACCCCCTTTCCTCCACCACTATTGTAGTGCTCCCATCCCCCTTTCCTCCACCACTATTGTAGTGCTCCCATTCCCCTGCTCTCCTCCACCATTATTGTAGTGCTCCCATCCCCCTTTCCTCCACCATTATTGTAGTGCTCCCATTCTCCCACCTGCTGTGGCATGCTTCCTATATAAACCAAGGATGACTTTTTCCTTTAACCCCTAACTATCAATCCTGCTGGCTGATGACCACGTTACTACTCATTCCTCCAATTGAGGTCACTCTCCCTTAAGGGAACTATCTTATTTCCACTCTATTCTACAACTGAATCAAATAATTCAAATACTCACCCCACAGCATCTCCCCTATTTTACTGTCATATTGACTTTCACAGGTTTTATGCTCTTAGGTGATGCGGTTTTGGTACAGTTGATCTTACTATAGGCCGTGCTACCATATCTTATCTTACACAAGGTACTTAATACAGTTAGGTTGGGCGTGTTCCCTCAGGCAAGGATGATTGCTAGTTCCTCGAGAACATTCGATATGTGTTTTTTGAATAAATGAGTATTGAAAAAAAAGAATTGATTTTGAGAAAATTATTGTGAACCAAGGGCTTCCTGAGGACAATCCCATGGATAGTCTATATCTTTCCCACAGTCCAAACACATCTTCCTGTGGATCTTTCTCACAGATGTTCTGTCCTGGGACCTGAGAGGGTCTGTGAGTCAAACTGGATCTGCTGAATTTTCTCTCAGAGATGAACTCATTGGTTGCTAGAAGGTTATCCCAACTACTCTGTGTGGGAGGACTGGATGCTGATTGGTGGAGAGATGAAGAGAAGGAAAAGTAAAGGTTTAGCGTTATTTTGAAAGAAGCCAAGAGGAGCACATCGAACTTGCATTGCCACCTGATTCTATATTTTCTCTTTTCTCTTAGCATTGCTCAGCTAACAGTAACTTGGGTTAACTTGCCATGTTGTTTGCTTTGGTATTACAAAAATCTCCATCCATGAGTTTCCTTTCCCCCTGAAGCTTTTTAAAGTTTTGTGGGGGTGTGTGTGTGTGTGTGTGTGTGTGTGTGTGTGTGTGTGGCCATGGTTACCTTAGGGTCTTCCAAGCAACATCCAGTTCTTTTTTCCTTGAAAACTCAAAATGTGGATGGCCCTGTCAACATGCTTCTTTTTGTCACAAGCCACCTTGTAAATATTAATGGCACTACTTAAGCAGGTCGATTGTGCTTTGGGAATATGAAATATGTGTATCACTTAAAAACAAATGATTGTCAACATAGTGCCTGGGCTGAATTAGTCTCGCCCAGGCTGTCACCTCTGATGCAGTGGGAAGCTGTGGCAACGCGTTTGTGCCAGACTTTATGGATCCCAAGGTCACGGCCCTAAATGTGCACATTCAGGAAGGTGCTTTCTTACTAATGATTTGTTATCATTAACTTGACGCACTGGTGGATTTATAGAGAGGAAATGTTAATAAAAGGTTCTTTGAGCTGCATTTCTGCTTTGCTGAGTTGTCATTCCATTAAGCAAATTCGAGGCAACGTAATTGCTACAAGATTCTACATATTTGCAAATGAATTTGTGAATTTATTTGGGAAATGAATGGGTTTTTCACTTGGTGTGTTGGACTAATTCTATCTTGTTGTTTTAATTAAGGGTTTCTAAGAGGCCGTGGGGGTGGTGAAGTAGCTTCCCAATTGGCAAGACAGTAGGCAGACAGGTGGAGATGTCAGTCCTGGCTCTGCAGCTTGCTAAGGGTAGGAACAGAGACTGTTGGGCTCTGAGTCTCAGTCCTCTCCTCCTGGCAAATGGGCATGATGAGGTTAGTTTATAGGGCTGTTTGGGGGTTGAATTTAGTCCTGTGTGTTTAAAAACAGAATTCAATCATTGATTATCACATCTAAATGTGTCCTTTGATTATTCCCATGAGAGTGAAAAAGAACCTTTCATTCCACTAACACATTTTCAGTTCAAGCTTATATGTACAGATATTTAAAGTGTGTGATTCATGAACATTGGGGATTGGGGTTAGACGCGGTTGAGGTTATCTGTGGGGGAAGACACTACCCTCCAACATACCTGTTACAAGTAGCTTCTGGAACAGAGTGAGTGCATGAAAATCATATTCCGAGGCAAGTTGTTCCAAATCTTCATGTATTGAGAGCTAAGTACATTTGTAGAAAGGTCAACACCAGGAAAGGGATTCAGCCACGTGGGGGGTAGCTTCCCTTCATTGGATGACTGGTCAATTGATTCTTTGAGACTTTGATTTCTTTTTTAAAGGATTCTCTTGGATTCAAATATTTTTCCTCAAAGCATCTGACAAGCAGCCATTTTTGAAGGTAGCATGAATTAAGGGAAAAATAAGGAATTTAGAGTAAAGCACCTTCTTGGTAGTTTGATTATGTGCTAATTCTTTGCCTTTGAGTTCATATCCTGGATGCTGTTCCAGATGTGTGAGATGGAGGTAATATTGCCCCAGGAAGTTTGTTCATACACTCATACGTTGTTCCCAACTTCATTTCTCTTAATTTGACACATGATGGTAAGGGCAATGAACATCCAGCCCCCTGCCACCCCACCAAAAACAAGTCTCCTCATAAAGCTTTTGCTCTGAGGGAGGAGATAGAATCACTCACGTCTCAAAAAAGAAGTAAAATAAATATTTTTCCAGAAGACCATAACTAACTTCTAAGGAGCAGAACAATTGAGGGGGGAAAGAATCTTATTGTTGGAGAGTGAGGGTCACCAATTCAGAGCAGCACAGCTGGACATGGACTCACTGGGCAGACGCAACTGGAGATACCCCAAAAGACAGTGATACAGGTGCTCCTTTGCATATTATAAAGCAGTTTTTGGTCTTTCAGACACAGACCCCAAAAAGCAAAGGATTTGAGGTGAGAGTGAGTCTGAAGGGGGGGGAGGAAGCACAAGGCTGGGGAGGCCTGAATAGGGTCAGTAAGGGAAAAGGAGTAAGAGATGAGGTCAGAGGACAGTTGAGGCGGAGGCGGGGACAGGGGTGGGAAAGGTTTGTGAACCATTTCCATCCTGAGAGTCAAAGAGGGACCATGAAAGCATTTGGGACACAGTAGTAATAAAGGCTAACCTAGACTTTGTGCTTACCTAGACCTCCTCTCTCTTCTAGGAGTAAGGACTCCTGGGAAAGTGGCTTGGTAAGACCAAGGGCCTGAAAATTTTCATTTTAGTTCATTTGGATCAATTTAAATTTAAATGGAAACATCATTACTTGATTCAGTGATTGGAAAACTTTTAAGTGTCTTTGGAAGAACTCAGGTATGGGAAAAGTTTGTTCAACTGTACATTTATGAGGTCTAAATATAGATCACGTATTGCCAATAAAAATTTACCCTCTGAGATGTGCTGTGATTATAAAAGAAACACTGGGTTTTAAATGCATTGACTGAAAAAAAAATCAAGGCTACAAATTTCTCAATTATATTTTAATCATCATTCTGTGTTGAAATAATAATATTTTGAAGCTAGCAGGTTGAATCAAATATAGTAACATAAAATTCATTTGTTTGTCTCTCCCTTTTTCTAACAGAACTCCTGGAAAGTATAAGATCTCATGCAGCTCTCTTGAACAGAACCAATAGAGAAACAGTCCCAAACTAACATAGCACTTACAAATAAGCTCAGTTGTTTCTTCATTCATCACAAATGTCTGTCACACCTATTCATGGATGGTGTCTAAGTCCATGGCACTGATATCTTAGGACCTCCCACCACATGTTGTTTGTAAGCATGTTGTTTGAGGGTACATTCCTACCCTCATGGCACTGATATCTTAGGTAGGGAGACAAATAAAACAAAATAAAATAAAGAAAAATAGTAACACTGACTGATGCATTATAGAAGACATAGGTGTGAGAAAAAGCATTGTGGGAGAGATTTGAGGAGGCAGCAGAGGGGTCTCTGAAAGAAGGGAATTGAGTCTTGTTGCAAAACTGTCTATCTGCCATCCAGAACATTTTTCAGCCCTCAGGAGCTAAGAGGGGGTATGGCCAATTTATCTATCCAGACTATCACAGCCCAGATCAACACCCACCCTGCAGTAGGTTTTTTTTTTCAATCCAGCCCAGGTATGCTGAACCAGAGACTCTCAGACATGGGGCAGAGCTGCTACCTGCTCTCCCTGTGCTCAGCCACTCATGAGGCACCCGGGAGGCATGGCGGGTTCTAGCCCTGGCCTGCCACCCCAGCAGAGCCTCACAACAAGCCAGACGACCCCCCCACCCCCTACTCCATGGGGCCCCCCATTTTCCACATCCGGACTTCCCTCTCATCACAACTCCACCCAGCAGACCAGACTATCACAGCCCAGATCATCGACACGCACCCTGCAGCAGTATTTTTTCAATCCGACCCAGGTATGCTGAACCAGAGACTCTCAGACATGGGGCCGAGCTACTATTTGCTCTCCCTGTGCCCAGCCACTCATGCTTTATTTAGGTGACTACAACAGTATGCTACGCGCATGGCAAGCCTGGCAAGCTGTCGTGTAGTATTTGATATGCCAAATACCAGTAACATTTACATTAGGTCATTCCCATGACCTAATATAATGGTTTGAGGCTCTTATGTTCCTGGAGTCAGTGGATGCCTTTTGGGTTCTCCTAGCATGAGACAGGACATATGGAGATATTACTGGTGCCCGCTCTAGCAAAAAGATGATTAATGGGAAGATAGTGATAGTGATAGTGATAGTGATTGGGAGTTTGCCTTGCATGTGGCCAGCCCAGTTTTGATCCCCATCACCCTAGATGGTCCCCCAAAAAACTTCCAGGTGTAATTCCTGAGTGGAGAGCCAGGGGTAACCCTTGAGCATTGTTGGAGTTAAACAGCCCAAACAAACAGAAAGAGCTAAGAGGGAGCTGCTGTTGATATCTGTGCTCTTGAGGGAAAGTTTTTAGGGGATGTGATCTCCTGGGGCACGGAGAGTGAGTACCCAGCGGTATCTGCCCCACTCTCTCACACGTGAGATGCTGTAGAATCAAGAAGGTTTTCTCGACACACCAGGGAGATAGAAAGAAACAGACAGCTTCCACTTCTCCCAGAATCGAGTTGGAAAGAGAGATGGTTGTGGGCAGAGAAATGACAGGCTGCTCTGTGGCTGTGTGGGTGACAGATGTCGGGTGTGGGAGGAGAGGAGTCGGCAGGGATGTTGCCCTCAGGAGCAGCAAGAGCTGGAGGTGTGGAGGCAGGCGGGGTGCTGGGTGATGGTGGAGCAGGGACATGTCAGGGCAGGAGCTGAGCACAAGCAGACAGTTGGAGGTGGGACATGGGGGGTCAAGACTAAAGATGCTCCCATGAAGGAGGGGGCCAACAACCACTGACCCAAGGCCCTGGGTAGCCTGACTTAGCACTGTTTTTCACAGAATGGCACCATGGCAAGACTGGCATAGGCTGGCATCACCTAGTACAGGATAGCATTGCAAGATATCACTGACACAGTGGGGACTACTGGCATAGGCTGGCACTGATTGACACAGACTAGCACTCTTGGCACAGGTTGCCACTGTCTGGAACCACTCAGCAAAGCTTGCATGGTTTGGACCATGCTGGCACCACCTGGCACAGACAGGCAAGACTAGGATGTAATGGTACTGCCTCACACCATTTGGCATGGACCAAGCATTGTCTGGCACCAACTTGCATGAATTGGCAATACTGGCACCACCTAATATGGGTTGGCAGTGCCTGGCACCAACAGGCATGTCTGACACAGACTGGTACTGCTTGGCTCTGGTTAACACCAGCTGGCATCTCCTGGAACCAGCTGGTATGAATGGGCACAGACAAGCACTGCCCGACATGAATTGGCACATAATGATATTTCCTGGCAAGGGTGGACAAGGTGGTACTGTCTGGCATGGGTTGCACCATTTGGCACTGACTGATACCAATTGACACACAAGTGCTACCCAGCATGAGTTGGCAAGACTGGGACTTGTAGGCATTACCTGACACTGGCACAGAATAGCACCACCTGGCAAGGCTGGCACCTCTGACAGTAGGTTATCACAAACTGGTGTCACTAGGCATGGTTCATAAAGCTTGACCACCTGGTAAGGTTGGCACTGGCTAGTGCTCCTTTTATGGATTGGCACAGACTGGCATCAGTTGACACAGGCAGCACTGACCGTCACACACTGACATGGGTTGACACCTCCTGGCAAGATTAGTACCATATGGTACTGGTTGGCACATTCTATCATGGACTGGCACTGGTTGGCATAGGCTGGCACCAATTATGGGAGGTCACGGAAAAACAAGTAGTAGGAGAACCCTGGGGCTCATTTACCTCTGAATTGAGAGTCTATGGTAGTAAATGTGTTCCAGGTCGGAGAACACATGCAGAAAAAAAAAAAACGAAGAAAGAAAAGTGAAACTTAGTGTCGTACAGATTTTCTGCATGGGGAATCTCAAGGTTCTTTCTATCTTCTCTAGTGTGTAACTTCTCAAAATTTTGGCAAGACCAATAAGACTCACATCCTGATTTCCCAAAACTGTTCCCCATCCAGATTTTCTCCCACAGGGGAGGCTGGCGGTAGTGAGACCACATGAGCTCTGGGTGGCACACACAGCCCGTAGGCATCAGCCAGCCGTTGTGGCTCTTATCCAGGCTTTAGGCTGGGAGCTAGGCCAGTCCTGAGATAAGCTTCACCCAGTGCTAGGACCTCCCACCACATGTTGTTTGTAAGTATTTCTTTGTGCCATCTGGGCTTGCCCCATGCCTGGCCTCTGTCCTGGTGAGAGCTGGGGTTTGTACTTTAATTTCGCTGCATTCCAGGCCCAGAGGTCTGGGCAGTCACCTGAGTTATGAACTAGGCCCAGCCATGCAGTGGGGGAAAGGCAGGAGTGTGTTCTGTTTGGTTACACCTTCCTCCACCCCTGAAAGATATTCTAGGAGACTCAGTACGGGGTGGTCTTGAAGGTTGGACCCCAGGACTTAGGGGGATTCAGGGTGATGCCTGTGGCCCAGGGGACAAGAAGGCCATCTGAATGACAACAGAAGAGTGTCTCCTCTGGTCCCAGCTCCTCCCTGCAGGCTGACTGCATTTCCTCTCACCAAGCATTGAATTCTTTACCTGAAAGAAAGTGCTTTGTAAGGGGACAGCGGGCAGTGGTTTGGGAGCATCTTCTGTGTCTCTGTGTGCCTTCTCTGTTTCTCTTTTTCTTTTCATTACACATTTTCTTCACTGGATCCATTGTGTCGGAACTATAATATTTGAAACAAATTCTACTTTTCTCTCCAAGAAGGCAAGAACTGGCCTGCCTGGAGCAGATGGCCTCAGTGGAGTTAAGGTGCTCGCTCAGGAATTGCCCCCTGACCTGCCCACCTTCCCCTGCAAATGCTTCCCTCTATTTATACTTTCTTACTTCTTCCACAGAGAATGGAAGCAAAACAAAACAAAAAATCCAAACCTCTTCTCAGGAAGTCAGGAGCTTTCCAGAGTTTCCATTTAATCATCAAAAAATAAAGCAACTCACTGGATGCAGTAAGAGAGAGAGAGACATGAAGCTGGCCTCCAGCAGCTGTTCTTAGGCTGTGCCCAGGTTTGGATCAGGGCCCACATCGCTGTCATCTCACTCCATGTGGATCCCTCTCACTGCACCTCCATCCTCATGGTGGCCTCAGCGCCTCCCTGGACATGTCTTGGCTGTGGTATGTCCTCACCTCACCATGTGGCACTAGGCAGGGTTCTCATCCTTGCACCACTTGCGCTGGGAATTTGAATCCCTAAGCTCATCATTTTCTTTCCCCACTCTGACCACTGACTTTAGGAGCAACCAGCCAATCTCATTATATTCATTAGTTTGCCAAAAAATATTCCAAAGTATCAAGGACAGAGTCACTCAGCCCTGGACTTCTTGTAAGTGATTGATTAGCTGTTGGCACGGGTAATGTTTCACATATTACTATGGCCAGATCATCCACGGATGATGCGTGCTCTCTGGGATGCTGGAAATAGAGTTATTAGCGTCTTTAAATCTAAGTGGATTGGAAGAGTCCATTCCAGAAAATCCAAAGTCAGTTCAGAAAACTCATCATCAGGTCCTGTTTCTTGGGGAGCAGTTCTGGTACAAGAATTTAAACGAGTCAGGATTTTCCAACCTAGAGGATACATTTACGAGTCATTTATCTACATCTCTATTACCCATTTTTCCATAGCGCCTTCCAAGCGGTGGTCAGTCAACTGAGCCCTCACTCCTGAAACCCTACAGTGATGGGACCCTCCAGGCCATATCTGGGCATATCCTGGGCCTTCAGGGTTGTATCTAGCAGTGTGCTGTATTGTCGCCCATCCCCTAGTGTCAGTGAACTTACCTATCTATTGTATTCCTCATTTATCCATTAGACCAGAGGTAACCTATCAATAGCCAAACTCCTATTCACACAGACTTTGTATTTTACTCATAACTTCAAGGGATGTATGAGTCCAATCTGCCTTGATATAGCCAAGCCACAGAAGATCAGTTCTGTCTACTGGTTCAGATGTTAATCTTCTCTCACCAACATACCCCAAATGTTGAGGGAAATGGTGTCCACTGACAAATGGCTGGTGTGCAATCTATATTTAAGATTTCTACAAATCAGGGGCCAGAGTGATAGCACAGGGGGTTGAGGTACTTGCGTACAGCCACCCAGGTTCAATTCCCAGTGCTGCATATGGTCCCATTAGCACTGTCAGGAGAACTCCCTAAGCAGGGAGCTTGGAATAAGCTTTCAGTATGGCTGTCTATAGTTTAACTTTAGCCGCCCTCTATCCCCCTACCCACCATTGAAATTCCCCTAAGTTAGTAAAAAGGTGAAAACAGTCTAAGGAGACTTCTTATGCTGCGGTAACAAAGAGCTCCCCATTGAGGTGGATGAGCAGAGAACACACTTGTTCCTTGTCAAATGAAGTCCTCTAGGAACCCTGCATTTCAGAGAGCTACCTCTTGGCCGTGGAGTCTAGCATCTGCTTTCATGTGTCAGGCAAGGAAGCTTGGACTCAAGCTTTCAAATCAGCAGCTCATGGTAGCACATTAACCTGCTACCCACTGGCAGAAACTAGTCCTCAGAACCTCTTCCTAATTGGGCCAGAGCAGTGTAAGAACCTCACTAGGACCCATGAGGACAAGAGATGCAGGTGTGCATGAGTGAGAGACATCTATCTCTATTGTGCTGGCGACGTTCAACGTGACTTTGTTCAATGGAGACCAGTCCATGGCCATAAAATGGCAATAAATAATTATCAGCTTTTCTAGCAAACACAGGCAGGTAGGAGGGCTGGCGATGGGGAGCTCTTGCACAGTGAAAGTATAAACTGGTGTCTCACGTCTGAGAGCAATTTGGTGTAATTTAGATGAGCTTGTGATTTTATTTCTAGGTATGCCACCTTGAACAAGGGGCCGCAGACAGTATGGCAGGGAGAGAGATCAGGACATTGTAACTACCTAAATATTCATCAACAGGAATATAGGTGAGCAAATTGTGGTCTACACCCATTGTTCGATACGAGTCTAGAGAATCAGAGATAGATCTTAGAAACTACTATTGAACAACAACAAAAAAAACAAGTTTCTGAGGATATATGCCGTATGATACAATTTATAAGATCATTAAAATGCAGAAAGTGGTGCTATAAACTGCTTTTATGCGTCGAGCCTATTCTCCTTATTGCCTTCAGGTGTATTCCTCCTGCTCGCTACACCCATTCTTCGAGTTCTAAATTTCAATGATTGTATTTTTATTTCTAGAATGTCTATTTAGTTCAATTAAACATCTGTCTGGTCATTTTTATGGTCTTATGCTATTTTCCAAGCTGTTTGCAAATTCCTGTTTTATATTCCTTCCATTCAATATGGATCCATACAGAGGCATGTAGAGAAATATGTAGCTATAGCTATATAGCTGTTAGAAGTGCATGCACCGTAAAATGCTTGTGTAGCCTGCATGCGGCAATGCCAATTTATAAAGGACCCAGAGGTGGGGAAAAGTGGGGACTATTTCTGTCCCCCTTTTCAGGGTTCTGCTGATTTCTTTTACGGTATCTGATTTTCCTCTCTTTTATCTTGCTATTCGATTCTCTTGTTAAGCAGGTCTTAATTTTAGGATTAAGCGGACCTATCTTGAAAATACATTTATTGTAGAGTGTTTTGCATTTTCTTTGACTGGGTACCGCCAGGCTGGGAACACTTTAATTTCTTAGCATTGAAATGTTGGAATGAAGAAGCACTTCGTCATATAGCACATAGGTGGTGCACCCTGAAACCCGGCAATTGCATTAACAGAGGGCAGTAGTTATCTGTTCTGGGATATCTGGGGAATAACCAAGACATATCTGGGGGATTGGGATATTTTCTGCCCCCTGTAAAGTCTAAACTGAGATAAAGGTTTGCTTGTTTGATTTTCCCAGAGCAGTACGTTTTATCCTAGCTCAATTTTTCATTAGAGTTGTAGGTATTCAAGGTTCCTGGCGTGATCTGGAAGTTTGAGCTTTCAGTCAGCCCAAGGCTTTATCTTCCCATCTATCTCTCTTCCTCTCCCTTCTTTCTCCCACCTCCTCTTCCTCTTCTATTCTAGCTTCACCTTAATCCTTCTCTTTCTCCTTCTTCAGGGGAGAATGCCCTTAGCAAGTCTGTGATTTCTTTTCTCCTGCCACCCTATATGTTGATTTTCTTTTAAAAAAAAAATTTACATGTTGGGTTTTGCACTGATCTGGCAGTACTCTGGCTTACTGCTGGCTCTTACTCAGGGATCATTTTTGGTAGATCTCAGGGTGTGCTGGGGTTTGAACCTCTGTCAGTAGCGTGCAAGGCAAACAACTTACCTGCTGTATTGTGATTCTGGTCCCCTCATTTCCATTTAACCACTTGGGCTCCCTTCCTGTTTTCAATTCTGCATCTATTTGAGGGTATCTCTGCTTTATGCATTTGGTAATGCGATGCTCTTTAGAGCAACTATTTGTTGAACTGAAGCAGATGTCAATCATATATCATTTGTCTATGTATGTAAATTTTATATACTAAAACATATCTGTGCTTAATAATTATCCTCTTTTGGAAAGGGGTTACTACTGGAAGGTAGATAAACAGGCTATATCACAGGGGTCAGAGAAGAGCTTTAGTTTTATTACTATTTCATTTCCTACTTGTCGGGACGCTGCCTGGGTCCCGACAGTGCCGGGAAGCGAAGTTCCCTTCTACCTCCGAAGCTAGCGGGGAATGGATGAAGACTCAGGAATCCGATGCAGTTTAAAAAGCTTTACTTATCACAGGTTCCAATATACAATCCAAGAGCAGGGAAAACCTCCGGACTCTGGGTTCCCAGCTAGGGCCCAGCCACGTGTAGGCCACGATGGCTGCCACCACGTGTTGAGGCCCAACAGAGAATGGAGAGGACGGTGAAACAAAACGCCAAGGGAAGCCAAATGGCAAAAGAGGAAAGGGGTGAGAGAGAGGAAGCAGGCTGTTTTTATACCCCTGCAACTCAGACCTCCCACTATTATGGGAAGCAGGAAAGGCTAAATGCCCTTAGGTAATTTCTCCCAGCACCTCACCTAGGTTCTATTATATGCTAATGTTTTGAGCCAAAATCTGCCTGGAAATGCCTTTATAGGGTAGAGAAGGGGGTTTCTGAGATGGCATGTCTCTGTACCAAAGACTAATACTAATGCCAGTTAAATATTTCTCCAAGCCTTCACAAGGTCTCAACTACTTCATGGTAGTTTGTATTTTAGCTGCCTTTGAGTTATCAGGGAGCCATGCTTGGAGGCAAACAGCATTTCTCTCTGGTCTAATTACTTAGAGATCCAACGTGGCCAGGCAAATATGCTGGTAAGATCTAGCTAGTCCCACGATGATTGTGGTAGCATGAGAGAATATTTATACCAGCTAGTACAGAATACATGGTCAGATAAACTGCCACATTTAGACTACCCTCTTATCTAAGAAGTGATTTGCAGGGGGCAATCCAGAGCAGATGCAGAGGCTCTTAGAGGAGTCCTGCAATACCTACTAAAAGTCTTAACAAATGCAGAACAAGGCTAAGATGTGATCAAGTTGGGTGATTTGTGAAATAGGTGTATATTCACTGTATCACTGTCTTCCCATTCATCATCTATTTGCTCAAGCGGGCACCAGTAACATCTCCACATGTCCTGTCTCATGCTAGTAGAGCCCAAAGGCATCTGCTTGCTCCAGGAACATAAAGAGCCTCAAACCATTCCATCAGGTCATGGGAATGAGGTCTATAATTGTTACTGGTATTTGGCATATCAAATACGACACGGGTAGCTTGCCAGGCTTGCCGTGCGGGTGGCATACTCTTGTAGTCACCTCTAAATACAGCATTTATTGATGAACCAAGCGGCCCGCCGGGCCGAGCTGTGATAGGCTCTTCTGCTGGGTGGAGTTCTGATGAGAGGGAAGTCCAATAAATAAAAATAAGTGATCCCTAAGCATAGAGCCAGGAGTAAGTCCCCTAAAGACTGCAGCTATGAGCAAAAAAAAAAAAAAAGGCAAGTTTCCCTTGAAACTCTGACAAGCACACCCTCCCTTCATCAGCTGTCAGATTGGTCCTGAAGTCTTGCATTCAAAGATGATTTATCATTTGAACCTGTGGTTCAGAAGTGTTCAATGTGACTGAGACCCAGTGCCCAGCCGGTTTCCCCTGGGCCCTGTCGTTACTCTCCTTTCCAGCCCTCCGCAGTGCTGTGATGAGAGCAACGTGGCTAGCACAGTGCCAGGACGGGGCAGGCAGCACCGGTGGAGACCAAACTTTCTGCCCTGTGGAGCCTTCTTCCAACAAAACTTTAAGAACATCTTGTAGGTGGGTGGCCACATGATCTTTTGATGTTCCATGGGATCCAGTAGGTAACAGCTCTTGTCCAGCGGTCATTTCCAAATAACATTACATGTCCAGCCCATCTGATATTTCGACACGGGGCAGCGAGTGGGGCCCATGCCCCGGGAAAGAAGGGGGTCGGCGTCCAGGACAGGGGAGCAACTCCCCCCGCTACTTCCCTGCACCTTGACAGCACAACCCGGCCTAGCTTGAGCCCTCGGGGCGCCTGCGCCCCGCCGTATATATATATATATATAAGGTGTATATTATATCACATTATTTCAAAACTTGGCCTCCATTGGCATTCATTGCGACTAATGTCTTTGTCCTTCAGATCTTTCTTACCTCCTCCCTTCCAGACATAGCCCAGGACTCAGGCTTCCTCCTGGAGACTAGAATGGCATGAGGGGATGCTGCAGAAGAAACTATCTTGTGCTTTGAGCTTCTCTAGTAAGGGGCTGTCAGTGACTTAGCAAAGGAAGAGATGCTCAAGCAGAGAAGTGCAGAGTTCGAATTACACACAGCCTCCTGTGAGGAAACTGGCGTCATCCATGCCTCTGAAGAGTGTGCTTTCTGCAAACCTCTCTTCCAGACCCCGGGGCTGCCACCTGGGTGAACAATCTTCCCCTCTTTCCTAGGTCCCACCTTCCAGGTATCAAAGGAATGACTGTCCTCAGTCCAACTTTATGGGACACAAAGAAAGTTGGACTTTCTTTGTTCAACTTAGTGTATGTCACAAAGTGACAGGCCGAGATCAAAATTCAGTTCTCTCTTCCAGACAAAATTAAAGAAGTACTTTCCAGGTTCAACTGCACCTTGGCCCAGAGCCTCCCAATGGCAACAGACACAGGGACCCTCATGTGTTTCCTGCTGGCTGAAAAGACAATGTCCAAGAGAAGGCTATCTTGTCTTTCTTGTCAACAGTGTAATTATTCGATGGGGTATTTTGTTTTAATAAAGCCAGCACCGTCAGAGACAGCTCCCTCTTTTGTACTGACTTATGAAAGAATTCCTCTCCCAAACTAGGTGGGAGGGTTTGGGTAAGGACAAGGGAATCATGATGTTTGAGAGTTGGGGCTTCTTTAGAGCTTTCTGGGTAAACGTCTCTCTCAACACAGAAGAAAGGCAAATGGTCTCATTGGGGACCAAGTACTAAGATAGAATGAGGGAAAAGACAGAATAGGCAAAAAATGGGACCCCAAATTCCAGAAAGCTGGAGCTGATGTGGAAAATTATTGAAGCAAGGGTCCTGTGTCAATGTATCTCTTTTTTTCTTCAAGAAATAATCCCTTTATATTGATACAATTAGGGTCATGATCCAAGAATGTTCTGCTCACAGTAATGTTTATGGAAACAAAGCAATAAATATTGTACATGAAGGACAGGCAGAGCTCTAAGTCCATGAGGCTATGACCCCCACACTTTTCTTTTATCTGTTTCTTTTTCTTCTTTCTTTTTGGGTCACACCCAGGGATGCTCAGGGTTTACTCCTGACTCTGTTCTCAGGAATTACTCCTGGAAGTGCTCAGGGGACCATATGGGATGCCGGAGTTCGAACCTGGGTTGGCCGCATGCAAGGCTCTACCTACTGTACTATCGTTCCAGCCCCTGTGTCTCATTCTCTTAATCTTCACAGTGCCCCTACTTATCTCTGATCATCAGAGCTCGTACCCAGCATATGTCCAGTAGAAATGAGAGAGAGGGTGGGACCACGGTGCAGAGGTACCTCAAGAAAGTGTCTTCTGGGGCCCCCAGCATGGCTCATGTACTGAGTCCTGTGTCTGCTCCCAAACTGGCCAGCTGTATGTGCAGAGCTCAGAAATGGATCACATTTTCTAAAAATTAAAATTCAATTAGAAGGGCCAGAGCGATAGCCCAGCGGGTAGGGCATTTGTCTTGCACGCGGCCGGCCCATGCTGGCCTGGGTTCGATCCCCGGCATCCCATATGGTCCCCTGAGCACCGCCAGAAGTAATTCCTGAGTGCAGAGCCAGGAGTAACCCCCTGAGCATTGCCGGGTGTGACCCAAAAAGCAAAAAAAAAAAAATTCAATTAGAAGCATCTTTCATTTCAATATCACCTGCCTCTGTGATAGAATACTCTTGTGACAAAATGCAGGTGGATTAAATTTTGTTTTTCTCCCATAATAGTTGCATCTAGTGGCCAATGAACATATTAGCTCTCAGAGATAAAAAATAATCATGATTTCAGAGCCCAGGCCCAAAACGGCAAGCTGCAGCAAAATGCCATTTATTGAATGGAATGTTTGTTTTCCTTTTCTTTTGTCCTCCTTCTTGTGAAACCTTCATCAGTCTTCTGAAATCACAGCTCATTACAGACCCCTTCTTGGAGCAACTAAAAGAGAGCAAAGTCATTGAACCCCTTACCACAATGGCATCCCCAAATCTCCGTTGCATCTACAGACAGCATATAGACCCCTCTCTTGCACCATGAGACGCACAGCTGCAAAGTTGTTCATGACTGGGTTTCAGTTGTATGATGTTCCAACACCCATCCCTTCACCAGTGTATATTTCCCACCACCAATGTCCCCAGATTCCCTCCCACTCGTCCTCCTGAGCCTGACTCTATGGCAGACAATTCTCTTCTCTTTTTTCTCCTCTTAGGAACTGTGGTTTACAACTAAGAACAGTTTGCAACTGCTCCAGGAATAGTATAATGCGTAACACTTTACCTCCTTTCAGCACTCAATTCTCATTCAGAGCTATCATTTCTAACTATTATTGTCACAGTGGTCCCTTCTCTGTCCTAACCAAATTTCCCCACTCCACTTGTGGCAAGCTTCCCACCATGAACCAGTCATTTTTACCTGCTTTTCTATTGTCTTTTGATGTTACTCTCTATTTTTTGTATCCCTCAAATGTGTGTTATCTTTCTATGTCTGTCCCTCTCTTTCTGACTCATTTCACTCAGCATGAAATTCTCCTGTCCATCCACATATAGGCAAATTTCATGACTTCATTTTTCCTAACAGCTGCATAGTATTCCATTGTATAGATGTGACATGGTTTGTTTATCCACTCATGTGTTCTTGGGCATTTGGATTAGTTTTAGAGTGCTCGCTCGGCAGCACATATACTAAAATTGGAACGATACAGAGAAGATTAGCATGGCCCCCTGCGCAAGGATGACACGCAAATTCGTGAAGCGTTCCATATTTTTAAAAACTCAGTAGACGAAATGAAAAACACAATCGGGGCTCTGAATAGTAGGATGACAGCAGCGGAAGAGAGAATCAGTGAGACTGAAGATGAGCTGCAGAAAGCACTCAGAGATCTACATAAGATGGAAAAAGACCGGATAATGGATCAGCAACGAAACAGAGAACAATGGGATGAAGCCAGGCGGAACAACATAAGAATCATAGGAGTCCCAGAGGGACAAGAAAGTAACCCCAAGGAAATTAAAACAGTTAAAAACATCCTGGCTGAAAAGTTCCCCGAGTTAAAGGACGAAGGCATCCAGATCCAAGAAGCCCGACACGTACCAGCAAGAAGAGACCCCAATAGAAAGACCCCAAGACACATCCTAGTCAAAGTAATGGATGCCATAGACAGAGACATAATTCTTCAGGCAGCAAGATCAAAGAAGGAAATTGTATACAAAGGAGCATCCATTCGACTTTCAGCAGACTTCTCAGAAGACACCCTCCAAGCCCGAAGGTAGTGGTGGGATATAGTGAAAAAACTTAATGAAATGAATGCCTCAGCAAGAATTCTTTATCCGGCTAAACTCTCGCTCAGATTTGAAGGACAGATATACAACTTCTTGGATAAACAACAGCTTAGGAACTTTGTAAAATCAAAACCAACCTTAAAAAGAAGGACTGAAAGATCTACTATAAGACAAGACATAACCCAAAAGAACAACCAACCTATTCAGAAAGATGGCACAAAATCCCATGACAATAATCTCTCTCAATGTCAATGGTCTAAATGCACCAGTTAAGAGACACAGAGTGGCACAATGGATCAAAAAATTGAATCCGACATTCTGCTGCCTGCAAGAAACACACCTGAACAATCGGAGCAAAGACAGGCTCAAAATAAAAGGCTGGAAAACAATCCTTCATTCAAACAACCCATCCAAAAAGGCTGGGGTAGCCATACTGGTATCTGACAACATAGACTTCAGGCTGAAGAAGGTCAGAAGGGACAGTGAAGGTCACTTCTTAATAGTCAAGGGATGCATATATCAGGAAGAAATCACGCTATTAAACATATATGCACCCAACGAGGGGCCAGCCAAATACCTAAAACAACTACTAATAGACTTCAAAGAAGACATTGACAACAACACAATTGTAGTTGGAGACTTCAACACTGCTCTATCAACCCTGGATAGATCAACAAGATTGAAACTTACCAAGGAAATACTGGCCCTTAAAGAAGAGATGGAAGAAAGAGGGCTGGTAGACATATACAGGGCATTTCACCCCCAAAAAGCTGAATACACTTTCTTCTCCAGTGCCCACGGAACATACTCCAAAATAGATCACATGCTGAGCCATAAATCATACCTCCATAAAATCAAGAAGATAGAAATTGTGCCAACTACTTTTTCAGACCATGAGGCACTGAAAATAGAAGTTAATTGTACACAAAAACGGAGACCAATACCAAGTACCTGGAAACTAAACAGCTCACTGCTGAACAACCAGCAAGTCATAAAAGAAATCAAAGAGGAAATCCAAAGATTCCTGGAAACAAATGAGACTGAAGACACGAATTACCAGAACTTGTGGGATACAGCAAAAGCAGTGTTAAGAGGCAAGTTCATAGCTCTTCAAGCATTTATCAGAAAAGAAGAAAAGGCCATCATAAACAGTCTGACTTCACAACTTAAGATCTTAGAGAGTGATCAACAAAAGGAACCCAACCCAAGCAGAAAGAAAGAAATAATAAAACTTAGAGCAGAAATCAATGAGATGGAATGTCAAAAAACAATCCAGAAGATCAACGAAACCAAAAGCTGGTTCTTTGAAAAAATAAACAAGATTGACAAACCACTTGCAAGACTTGTAAGAAAAGGAAAAGAGAGAACCCAAATAAATAGAATCAGAAATGGATTAGTTTTAGATTTTTGGCTATTGTGAATAGTGCTGCAGTGAACATAAGCATGCAGATGTCTTTTCTACATTGTGTTTTTGGGCCCCTAGGCTATATTCTCAGGAGTGGTATTGCTGCATTATCTGGAAGCTCAATTTCTAGTTTTTTGAGGGATGTCCATATTGTTTTTTTTGTTTTTTACAAAGCTAGAGTAATTGACAGAGCCACCAGCAGTGAATTTTTCTGCACAACTATGCCAGCACTGGTTGCTCTTGTTCTTTTTGATGTGTGCCAGTCTCTGTGGTATGAGATGATATTTCACTGTTGTTTTGATTTGCATCTCCCTGATGATTAGTGATGTAGAGTATTTTTTTCATGTGTCTTTCAGTCATCTGTATTTCTTATTTGAAGAAGTTTCTATTTGTCTCTTCTCTCTATTTTTGATGATTCTTTTTCATGTAAAGTTTCACAAGTGCCTTATATATCTGGAATATTGAGTCGTTATCAGAGGAATTGGGGAAATAGTTTCTCCCGTTCTGTGGGCTATCTTTGTATCCTGCTTATGCAGTTTATTTTTAATGCACATCTATATTCTGAGTTTAGGTACCTCTTGGGCAGGTGGGGCTTGGAGGTGGTCATGAACAGGGTTACTATCTGGACATCTTCCACAAGCCTTCTGCTTGCTGTAAGGACACCTCACATTCCCTCAGGAAGAGAGACATGAGCCAAGTCATGAGTTACAGATGTCTTAGATCCAGGTAGGGGAATGAGAAAGATAAACACTGAGTCCTGGGCTTTGGGGGTGAGTATAGGGTGAAAGAGGGGGTAGCCCTTTAGAACTGGGGAGCCTGAGAGACATGGATGTTTATGGAGTAATGAAGCTCCAAGATTTGGTTTAGAAATCACTGCCTCAACAATCTTATCTGAAGGCCCAGGTCCATGATATTGATGAGCTCAGATGGAGCATTCTGGGAGAGAGGACCACAGGGCTGACCTGAGAACTGCCACAGGTAATAACTCACCCACACCAGTGAGTGAGCCAAGAGTATCACACCCTCGTCTTGCCCCTTTCTGGCCTTTATATGGTGCTACTGAGACAGGTGGGTGGCCTTAGGTGCTCATCCCTATCCTGGGGCCTTTGGTTTGCATTGGGATGGAGTATTTTGTAACTGTGTTAAGCTAAAGTCATCAGAGGCATAAAATGGATTTTCTGTCATCCTGTCCCCACCTCAAAGCCCCATAGATTGGAAGTGAGGAGTCCACTGTGATTCCACATATGAGACATCTCCTTTTCTTGCCTTAACTCTGAATCACCCCTCAAAGAAGTTTGATTTTTTTAATTTTTTATTATACCACTGTGAGATATACAATTACAAGTGTCCATATTTGGGTTTCAGTCATACAGCATTCCAACACCCATCCCTTCGTCAGTGCCCATTTCCCTCCACCAATGTTCCATGATTTTCCCCCTCCCCCAACCTGCATTTATGGCAGGCAATTTTCACTTCTCTCTCTCTCACTCTCTTTTGTTCTCTTACACACTGTGGCTTTCAATACAGTTAGAGGTTATCTTGCATATCCTTTTGCCTACTTTCAATGCTCAGCTCTATGCTGGTATTATCATTTACAATAATTATTAGTACACTGTTCCTTTCTCTGTATTGCCTAACCTCTGATTCCCACACATTTGGAGTAGATTCTACCAGCTGACAAGACCTCCTGATCCATGTTTTGTCTGGTCTTGGATATTGGTATCATGCCATTTTTTTATAGCTCACAAACAAATGTAGTCATCTATATCTGTCCTTTTCCCTCTGGCTAATTTCACTCAGCATAATCCTCTCCATGTCCATCCATTTATAGGCAAATTTCATAACTTTGTTTTTCCTAACAGCTGCATAGTATTCCATTGTGTAGATGTACCAAAGTTTCTTTATCCAGTCTTCAGTTCTCGAGCACTCTGGTTGTTTCCAGATTATGGCTATTGTGAATAGTGCTGCTATGAAAATAAAAGTGCAAATGGTGTTTCTGCTGTGTGTTTTTGGCTTCCCAGGGTACATTCCCAGGAGTGGTATGGCTGGGTCAAATGGGAGCTCAATGTCTAGTCTTTGGAGTAATGTCCATATTGTTTTCTAGAAAGGCTGCACCTGTCGACATTCCCATCAACAATGAATGAGAGTCCCCTTTCCCCTGCATTCACACCAGCACTTGTTGTTCTTGCTCTTTTGGATATGTGCCAGTCTCTGTGGTGTGAGATATCTCATTGTTTTTTTGATTTGCATGTCTCTGATGATTAATGATGGTGAGCAATTTTTCATGTCTTTTGGCCATTCAAATTTCTTCCTTGTCGAAGTTTCTTTTCATATCTTCTCCCCATTTTTTGATGGGGTTGTCAAAGCACCATTTTTTTCCTTAATTCTCCCTGACTCTCCAAACTCACTCCACTGCCCAGGGAACAGGACCCTGACGGTTGGAGCTCAGGAAGCAGTTGAGTCCCCTTCTCTTTCACTTTTGTCCAGAGAGTCAAATTCATAAAACATACATTAAAAGGTATGTGCGTCTAGTGTTTGGAGGCAAAGGAAATGAAGCTGTTACGTCAGGAAACCGAAATGGAGTCACATCATCTCCCTGGGAACCTCTTAGGGGAAAGGGTGCTCCCTAAATGTATCAGAAGTCCAAGAGAATTTGTGACTGGACATGAGATAAATGACCATCCAGGAAGCCCACCTCATGAGCCTCTCTCTCTGGCAGGAGAATTGAGCTTCAACCATGCCTGAGTGGGTGACAAGGTCCTGGGCAGCCTTGGGACTTAGAGCAGAGGCCTGAGGCTCAGCATGAGTTACAGAGAGAGCATAGTTTTAGGAGGAGTTAAAAAGGGAACCAAATCTGGCCCAAAGCATGCAGAGAGAAGTTTATTGAAACTTTGATGCAAAAGGCTCTGTTAATGAATCAGGAACGATAAGGCCGGCTTATTGTCCTCGGCCATTCTTAAGCTAATCACAGGCTGATAACTCCCTGTAATGCTTAATAGAATGCAGCTTGTGTGTGAGGGACAGAGTGACCTGGGGGACTGGTAAGGCATGCTCCCAGCTCTAACAGGAAATTAGGACAAATGTCTGGGGTGGGCGCTATTCTATATGAGAAGGCTGGTAGCGAAGGAGGGTTCTGATGGCCAGAGAGGGCAGCAGGAGAAAGGCTTGGAAATGAGAACCCTGTCCCAGAGAGGGAGAAGGAGAATCTGGCTGTGACTCAGAGGAGGCTGCCGCCTGAGCATGGTTCATGACCTATAGGAAGGAAGTACAAAGAAGACAGGAATGAGATTTGGGGCTGATGGGTGGTGAGGGAATGGGGTGGGGGAAACTGCAGGAAGTGGTTCTCTAGGTGGTCTTTCTCCAGGCCCAGCCATGACCTCCTTCTGATCTTTAGCTCTTCCCATGCCCCCTGTCCTAGTGGGTAGCCCCTAGTCTTGGCACCGCACAATGTGATACACTGTCTTGGCTCCTTGGAATAAACTGGTGTCTCTGGGAGGGCATTTGGTCCTTGGTTGAGAAACGCTGGTTTAGGACTGTCTGGAGAGGCACCTGTGCTCAGTGCCAGGCTGTGCCTAGCTGCTTTCCGCCACACACCAGCCAGCTATATGCAGCTGGACTGCAGTCTGGAGGGATGGGGGCACTTGTGGGCCACCATTCAGCTATCAGGGATCAGAAACCCACAGGTGCAGAGAAACGGTAAAGCAACTCAAGGCGTGGAATGTCATC
Source organism: Cryptotis parvus (assembly GCA_021461705.1). Lineage (NCBI taxonomy): Eukaryota > Metazoa > Chordata > Mammalia > Eulipotyphla > Soricidae > Cryptotis > Cryptotis parvus. The sequence goes on along the minus strand of JAJIBD010001074.1, from coordinate 448,113 downwards.
GTGAAAATTTTGGTGCCTCCAAAACTTCCCCTGAATCCTTATCTTCCACCCAACAGCTGCCAGAGATTCTCATCATGGCCCCTTGGGGTCTGGTGGTTCTTTCTGACTATACTTTGGAGTGAAAACAAAGCTTGAGAGGGTGGTAGGTGGAATTTCAGAGCCTTACCAGTTAGGCGCTGCCTCCCCCAATGCAGGCCTCCCGCCAGCCATTTTGTTTATTCCCCACAACCCGCATTTGCTCCACTCCCACCTCTGGTCATTCTCCCACAGGCCTTGGGTCCCCTTTCTCTGTGCACCACCTCATAGTTCCTTCACCTTTTGTGCAGCTGTTCCTGTGCTGTTGCCACAGCAGCCCTGTTAGCATCAAGGTCAAGCTGTTTCTCTCCTCCTTGAATGACCAAGATGACACACAGGCGGTAGAGAGTAAATGAGCTTCTCACTATGGTCCCACAAGTCTCTCACCAGGGAAGCATTTGCTTCTCCAGCAGGTGTGGATGTAGGAGTCACTCACGCCCCAAGGTTGTCACCAGAGTGGCCCAGGCCTCTAGTTTCTCTCAGGACCCCTGTTCCACAGGCAGGGGCAGGGCTGAAATCTCAGGCTGTCCTTTAGGAAAGGGGGCCTAAAGGGAAATTACTCCGAGGGAAGGAGACAGTGACACCTCAGTGACCAACTCTACCTGAGAAGATGATCTGACGGTCACTTCTCTCTCCCAGGGAAGGGCTTCATGAGCTGAAAAGATTTTCCCCTTAGGAACTTGGCTGGTGTGGAGGTAGCAGAAGTGAGTCACGGGAACCACGTTCATCCAACAGAAAGCTAAAGAGACTCTGACCTTAGTTCCGGAAACTTCTCTAGGGACTCTGAGTACATGGAGACAGAACAGCCCCATGTCTCCTCAAAGCCCAGCCCTTCCCCACTCCTCATGTTGTTTTCATGTTTTCACCATGTGTCCTGCATGCCTGTCCTGGGCCGGCTGCTGCACCTGTGTTACCTCCACATCTGTGACCTGCCACATCTGTCACCCAAGTCATGGACACTGTGCTGAGTCCTGAATTTTGGGGACACGAGGCCTCTTGAGGATCAGGATCTGATTTCACCTCTGCCCCAGCCAGCACTGAGAAGAAAATAACGTCATTGAATGTTTGTCCATTTGTATCTGGTTAAGTTTTAGAGGTGGACACCCTCAAGGTCCTTCCGCTTTAAGATGGACACTGTGTGAACCTGTCTCGTCCTGTCCCACCCCCTTTCCTCGGCCTCTATGGGTGTTTCCATGTTTGTTATTGTAAATATGGCTTCAGTCTAGCGGGGCTTAGGTCTACAAGTGGGATTGCTGGGCCACCGGAAGTTCTATAGTTAATAGACATGGGTAGGCCCAACTGGCTTCCATACCTGCACCCTTTTATTCCCACCAAAAATGCTTAAGGTTTTAATTTCTTGATTGTTTCTCACACTTATTTATTTTTTAAAGATTTGTAATAGCCCTCCTCAGGGCTGCGTGGTGGCGCCTGGTTGTGATTTGCATTTCTGACTCTGAACGTCTTGCCCCGTGATTATCAATGATTTGCATCTCTCCTCTGGAGAAATATCTATTTGGTCTCCTCACTGCCTTGCCCAAAGGGGGAATCGGTGCTCCCCAGAGCAGCCACAACCTTCTAGATTTTAGCATTCTGTGCCAGGGGTCTGCTAATTTACTGAGCAAAATTCTCCGCTGCAGGCCCTCTGGAAAATTCTGTGGACATCAAGATGGTTACAGAGAGCAGAAGCTGCCAGAATGGTAGGAAAATCAAGGGGAGGGGAGAGAGAGAGAGAGAGAGAGAGAGAGAGAGAGAGAGAGAGAGAGAGAGAGAGAGAGAGAGAGAGAGAGAGAGAGAGAACTCTTGTATTCATATCTAGGCTCATGGGGAGGAACCAGCCAACTGCACTGAGCATTCAGGGAAATAACCCAGGGAAGAGAAACTGGAGTGGGAGCTTGCACACTGGGGAGAGAGAAGACGATTAAGGGGGAGCAGCCTCCAGGCAGAGGAACTTCGTGAGCCAAAGCCCGAGGCCCGGGGAACTTCCACATTTCACCAATGTCTCCTCACCCAGCAATGTATAATGGCATTTCCACAGAAGAGAACGCCAATGTTTGGTCTTGCTCTTGGGACTCCTGAGACTTGGAGCAAAGCCACTTGGAGCCAGTGTGCATTCCTGGACCAGCACATACTGGTGTATAGTCACGTGCAGCACCCGCTGTGCCTTGGCCAGCAAGACCAGTTTAGCTTGGCTGCTGTGGTGTGAGGCCGCAGGCCCTGGCTTTCACCCAGCTGCACTGGGGACTTACCCAGATATGCTGTAGCAGAGTGAGGGCTAGACTTGGGGGTCCATGTTAGAATGCCACAGGATGGGGTTGTCGCGGTACCTGCAGGAGCACTTCCTGCTCAGCCTCCTTTTAAGCCTCCACTGCCCACTAAGAGGGACACAGGGTCCAGGTTTGGTTCCCAAAGCCTCACTCAGAAACTGCAAACTGAGATGTTTCTCTCTCCCCTACACCCTCAACTTCCAGGATTCTAGTAATCTGGTAAATGAAACGACTCAGGAGAACTTCTGTGCGTGGACCCATAGCACGTGGCAGAACTGAAGCTGACTTCTTTAGTTAATGCATGAGGCGGCAGCTCTGGGCAGAGGCTCAGGAGACAGTGAACCATCTGCTGAGTTCTGGCACAATCAGGGAGTCGCTGTGGCCAGAAGATGGGGTTCGGTGGTTCCCTGGTGAGCCCAGATAGTCCTGATATCACCCTGGGGTGCAGGTGGGAATTGACAAACCAGCACCAGTGATATTTTGAACTCTTTTTTTTTTTTTTTTTTAATTAATTTTTTTATTTTTACAATTACAAAGATATACAATTAAAAAGTTCATATTTGGGTTTTGGTCGTACAGTGTAGCAGCTCTTGAGGTGGGCACTGATGGAAGCCCCAGTCTCCCTCTCTTGTGGGTGGCCTACCTCTGTGTCTGCTTGGCACAGACTGGTCCCACCTGGTACTAGACTGGCATTACTTGGCAAGGCTGATATCATTTGACATAACCTGGTGCAGGCTGGCATAGACTGACAGCACCTGGAACAAACTGGCATTGCTTGGCAAAGACTGACACCACCAGGAACAGCTTGGCAATTTGGCACCACTTGGAACAGACTAATGCTTCTTGGTATAACCTGGAAATACTGACACTTCTTGGCACAGACTATCGATACTTTTCTCAGGCTGGCACTGCCTGGCATTTATTGGCACAGACTGGCAAGATTGGCATAGACTGGTACATCCTGGCACTGATGGACACAGCCTGGTAATATGGACAGTGCTTGGCACCTACTGGACCACCTGGCACTCCTGGCACCAACTGGCACTGTTTGGTATAGACTAGAATTACTTGGAACCACCTGGCACAACTTGGCATAGCCTGGCAGACTGGCAAAGCCTGGAGCCACCTAGCACTGCTTGATAAGGCTGGCACAACTTGACTGGCACAGTCTGACAAGAACTGGCACAATTGGGCATGGACTGGTTGAAACTGGTTCCAATTAGTCTGCACATGTTCTGACTGGCAGTGACTGGCATTCTGCTGCCAGGTGCCTGGGGTCCTGGAGTAACAGAATGAATGCAATGGGGAAGCTTCGCCCAGGGAGAGAGGGTTACGCTTCCAATAGGAGCCCAGAGGCAGTTCACTTTGGCTTTTCCTAACCTCAGAGAGTTCATCTAAGTTTCCCAGGAAAAGAAATGGAGGAGAGTAGCAAAATAAACATCGAAAACAGGTTTGTCAAAGAATTCACTGAGAGAATAATAGGATATTATTATATAAGAAAGGTTTATTAGGGAAATAGGCTTGCAAAGGAGACACAACCTTCACTCTCAACCAAGGAATAGAGCAAAGAGCAAGAATTGTACTTCTTTGGGGCTTATATACTGGGTGACCGTGTGACAGGTAAGAGTCAGGCCTGATGTCAGAACAGAATGATTCTGTGAGTGCACTAAAAGCCACAGCACCAAATACTTTATTTATTTATTTATTTATTTATTTATTTATTTATTTATTTATTTATTTATTGCTTTTTGGGTCACACCTGGCGATGCTCAGGGGTTACTCCCTGGCTCTGCACTCAGGAATTACTCTGGCGGGGCTCAGGGGACCATATGGGATGCCGGGATCGAACCCGGCCGGCACAGGCCAGCCGCTGCAAGGCAAACGCCCTACCCGCTGGGCTATCGCCTCCGGCCCAGCACCAAATACTTTAAAGGACACATTTCAGCTAGGGCGGTAGCGCAGTGGTAGAGCACCTGCTTTGTATGGGTAAAGCCCCAGTTTTTATCACCAGTGAATTCGGAGAGAGCAAAACAAGAAGAGGTCAACTTTATGCTATGTAAGTGGCTCTCAATAAAATTGGTATTTTAAAGAGTCTAGCCTGCTGTTCAAGCTTCTGGTGAGGCTGCCTTGAGACTGGCCTGCAGGGCCAAGGTTAAGAAGTGCTTGGAAGAGGCAGGAGCTGGGCCCAGAGAGATAGGATAGTGGATAAGGCACTTGTGTTGCCGACCTGGGTTCGATCCTCGCCATTGAATATGGTTCCCAGATCCATGAGTTCAGAGCAAGGAGTGAACCCTAAGAAAGCCATGTGTGCCACAAACACCCTCATCCATAAAAAAGAAAATAAATTAAGCAGAAGGGGTAGGAGAGTTAATTTTCCATGCACAAAAGCTTTCCTCATGGACATTTAGTAAATTTCTGGTACCCGGGAATGCTACAGTTGTGCTTATATGGACCTGGAGAATGGAGAAAGTGTCTGCACCATTGATAATCTGAGTAGTCTTCTGAACCACCCAGGGCCTGAGTGACATTTAGACCAGAGTTACCAGCATCGGCACGTTCTCCTGACTGGGGAGCCAGCCAGGTTGCTGCCCTGACTATTAACTCATTATTTGAGGTTTATAGCAGGTACTAAGACTGGCCCCTTAGTCTGGGGCACTGTCCCCCATAATAAACTTCATTTAGGGCTGGACAGATAGTACAGTGTAAGGCGCTTGCCTTGCAAGCAACCAAGCAGGGATTGATTCCTGGTACCACTTATGGTCCCCTGAGCCCCTTTGAGAATGATCCTTGAGCACAGAGTCAGGAGTAAGTTCTGAGCACAGTTATGTGTGGCCTTCCTTCAAAATAAAATCAAACTATGCTTCCTTTCTGCCATTAAACATTCACATACGGTTGGAGCGATAGCACAGTGGGTAGGGTGTTTGCCTTGCACACGGCTGACCCAGGTTCGATCCCTGGCATCTCATGTGGTCCCCCGAGCACCACCAGGAGTAATTCATGAGCATTGCCAGGTGTGACCCAAAATGCAAAAAAATAAAAAATAACATAAAATAAAATAAACATTCACATATGCACACATGTGTGTGCCTGCACAGGACAACTGGCCTGGAGCTTTCTCCAAGCTGTGATCTTGAGGTTTGTGCCTGCACAAATCTCTCCTGGGAATAAGCCCAGATACCTTGCCTGGGCCTTAATTCCAAAGAAATAAGTCATAGCCAAAAGCTGTGTTTAAAACCTCAAAGCTGCTCATGTGTGTGATGAAAGAATCACAGTGGGAGCCTGAGTTTGGATCTCAGCACTGCAAGAGTGACCTAGAGTAACAAGATGGGGGGCACTTCCAGTAACAAGGTGGGGGAATCTCCAGCACTGCAAGAGTGACCTAGAGTAACAAGATGGGAGTATCCCAGCACTGCAAGACTGACTTGGAGTAACAAGGTGGGGGTATCTCAGCACTGTGAGAGTGAACTAGAGTAACAAGATGGGGTACCCCCAGTACTATGAGAGTGACCTAGAGTAACAAGGTGGAGGTATCTCAGCACTGCAAGAATGACCTAGAGTAACAAGATGGGAGTATCCCAGCACTGCAAGACTGACCTAGAGTAACAATATGGGAGTACCCCCAGCACTGTGAGAGTGACCTAGAGTAAGAAGAGGGGAGTATCCCCAGCACTGTGAGAGTGACCTAGAGTAACAAGATGGGAGTATCCCAGCACTGCAAGACTGACCTAGAGTAACAAGATGGGAGTATCCCAGCACTGCAAGACTGACCTAGAGTAACAAGGTAGGGGTATTCCCAGTACTGTGAGAGTGACCTAGAGTAACAAGTTGGGGATACCCCCAGTACTGAGTTTGGATCTCAGCACTGCAAGAGTGACCTAGAGTAACAAGATGGGAGTATCCCAGCACTGCAAGACTGACCTAGAGTAACAAGATGGGAGTATCCCAGCACTGCAAGACTGACCTAGAGTAACAAGGTAGGGGTATTCCCAGTACTGTGAGAGTGACCTAGAGTAACAAGGTGGGGGTACCCCCAGCACTGTGAGAGTGACCTAGAGTAACAAGTGGGAGTATCCCCAGCATAGCCAGGTGTGACACCCCCCAAACAAACAAAATCTCCACTCCATTCCTGTGCCCATGAGTAGAAGAGGGACAGTGGTATGGCAGGAAGAAAGCTTGAGGATGACCCACTGTGGGATGTTCAGCCCTGGAAGGAGATGAAGGTCCTTGGGCCATGACCTTCTCCTGTGGCTTCACTTTTTATTCTAGGGCTGGGGTTAAACCTGGTTGTGCTCAGGGGTCAATCCATGAGTGATGCAATTAGATCCCTCAAATCCAACCTGGGGAACCATGCAGAGCCAGGAATTCAACGTGGTGCTCCCATGTTTATGCACTTTGCTCTCCTGCCCTCTTGATCTCATTGGAACCTGAGAGTCTCAGGTCCTTTATCTCTTGGGCATGGACTCATAGAGCCTCATGTAGAAACCGGAAGCCAAGGCAGGGATATGCTGTGGATGAGCATTGCCTGGAAGGGTGCTTGGTGCAAAACCTTGGTCCCCTTGTAGGACTCATTTGCTGGGAAACCCAGGGTGAGTCCTTAAAACTTCTCTGCCTCTCAGGTTTTTCAGATGGGGAGGGCTCTGCCCCCAGGATGTAGGGCAGGAGAGGACCAGCTGGAACAGGACCTTGAAGGGCTTCAGGGCAGTCCAGAAGATGCACCTTTGGAGCAAGCCTGGGCACAGCAGACTGGGAGAAACCTAGAAGGAAGTGTGGGGTGGGACATCCTGGGCAAAGAGATCAATCAAGGCAAAGTAAAACATCATTTTGTGCAGGAATAAGCGAGGCAGGGGGTCTCCCAGTCAGGCCTCAGCGTTATAAGATGGAATCACAACCACAGGGCCTGTTTGGTTGCTTGGCTGAGCCCAAGGGAAGGGGAGAGAATGGAGATGATCTGCTAGAGACCCGGGGTGGGCGTGGGGACCAGCAGCGGTATTCTAACAGACCTGCTCCTCAGGAGACAGTGCCTCACCCTGAGAGGCAGGAACCCTTCTCAGAGGGAGCTGTTCCAAGCCTCAGCCCCTGTTCTGATGGCTCCTGTGCTCCCACAAGAGCCATCAAACCCCCTCCATGCCACGGAGCCCCTCCATGCCACTGTGAGCCAGGTCTCCCAGGAGGTGTGCATGCCCTGGATTGTTTATGTTTTCTGGCTGAGGAGCATTGTTGACTTTTTCCCTGTCGCTTGACGTATGACGGATTGTAAACATGCCCCTGCTTCTGTTGGAGCCGTGGTTTGCAGAGTGCGCTAGATTTGAAGCAGCAGGTGAATGGAGTTTGTGAGGTTTAAGAAGAGTCTTCTGACAGCCCAGGAAGACCAGGGAAGCCGGATCTGCTGTGGTGCTGAGTCTGGGATTTAGAATCTGAGTCCTGGCTGGTGGCCACTTCTTCCATTATGGGATATATATCTCTTGGTTGCGTTTGTGACCTCCCCTAAATCCCAGTTTACTTTTCGGTGAGATGGTCATAGTGATGAGGCCTCTGGGGTTTGAACTTTCCTCCCCACCAGGGTAAGGAACTGAGATGATCCGCCACCTTTCGTGTCCTGGCTGTCCCCCTCGCCTGCTGGGTTGCCCTGAGCAGATCCCCCGAGTCCTGCAGTGTTTTATGATTCCAGAGAGGGTCTGCACAACTCAGTGCTAAGTCTACTTCTGTCTTGCGGGAGTGTCCTGCTCTCCCTGCAGATCTCAGGGCCCCACAGCCCTTTCCTAGGGAATAGTGGAAGGTCGAGAAGATCCCCCCAGCAACCTGCCTGCCTCTTCCCCTAAGATTTGACTGCACTGATTTCTTCTATTGTAAGTCTTTCTCTTCCGTTCAGAGCAGTTAACTTCGCCTCATTATTATTTCATTGGGCTGAGCGTTAGTGAAACACAGCCTTTAATTTGTTTATTTAACATTCCTGCTCTGCACTTGCTGATAGAGGATAACTGATTAATTAATTGTAACCTGCCACAGCTCATGCGGGATCACGACAATATTTCCGAGACTGATGGGCGGGTGGGAATGCTGGACGGGTCCCAGAACTGGGCCTTGTGTACAGAGGGTGGGGGTGGACAGGCTGCCTCCCCAACCCTCTCTCTGTCCAGTTCAGAGGTCAGCAAGCTTGGCTGCACCCTCAGCTCTGGGTGACCATGATTCTCCACACAATGCTTTGGGTTGTTTTAGAGCTGCTGCATGGGCATTGGGGTTGTGGTCTTTCTGCCCAAGGGATTTGGAACTTGCAGAAAAAATTATTCTGGAAGTAGCCCTGCAGAAAGAGGCTGATTTCCCAGTAGCTGGTAGAGCTTCAAGGACTCCCAGGCAGTCATTCTCGCTGCCGGTCTTCCCACATCACAGGCTTTATCACAGCGAGGCAGAGGCAGCCGTTTCGACTGTGGAGCCCCAGGCTGCACCTTCCAGCCATGATGGGGGCTGAAAGCGTTTCTCTTCTCCTTCAGCCTCTGTGGACTCAACCTTGAGGGCCCGGGACTCAGGCTGCTCGCTACCTCTTCTAGATCAACTGTCATTCATTCGAAATTCATAGACATTTGCTAAATTGCCAACAGCGATGATGTGACAGTTTCCAGTCCAGTTCGAGCCTCAGAGTGGATCCTTTCCTCCTTTCCAGCCTTCTACCTTTATTCTAGCTGAGCACTTGGGGTTTCCCATGGCTTCTTCCCCTGTGGGCTGGTTGCGTCTGGTGATCTTTGCTCTGGGCTTATGGAAATTATTTCTGCTCTTCCAGAGGTCATGTCTCTGGAGTTCTGGCACCTCTGCAAGGAAGGGCTGGGATTTATCTAGATAGGATGGGATGAGGAGAGGGGGGATTTGAAGGTGTCAGGGTTAGTGCCCAAGCCCAGGGGTCCCGGGGCTCAGTGTCTCGCTCTCCTGAACTTGACCAGCAGAGCTGAAGGGTAGGGGTGGAATGGAACTTGACCTTCTGGCTGCCCTGCCAGGCTACGTGCAGGGGCTTCTCTCCCAGACTTGGAGAGCTGCTACTTTGGGCTCTGAGACTGTATTAAGTGGCTCTGCAATAATGACCTTTGCCCTGGGAAAAAGTTGCAGTAATACTGAAGGAGGCCTATTTTCCAAACCCTGGTTCCGTTCTTGGATCCAATCCCAGCAACTCAGCAGGTTGTGTCCATTTGGGACCCTTCAGCCCAGCAGGAGCCCTAGTTTCTCGAAAGGGTCCTATGGGTTGATAGTCATAGGGCCCATAATTACCTAACAAATATTTGTTGAGGAAGGAATCAGAACAAACAACTAAATTCTAATCAGGTGTTAGAATTTACCTGGGGAGCCAAGGGCAAGCTACTTCATGCTCTTGAGTCCAAGACTCATCAGCTGTGACAGAATTTCTAACAGGCAGGATTGTTTGCAGCTGCAGTGAGATAACACAGAAATGTGCAGCTTATTCCTCATATCCGGCAGCTTCTAGTTAAGTTCTCAAAGTTGGGTCTGACAGGGAGAGACTTAAGCTCTGTTATCTAGTCCTCCTGGGACTGGGCAGAGTCAGCTGCAAACAGATGGCCCTGCCATCAGGAGACATGTACTGTGTCTGTGCTCAGTGTACAAGTCTGTAATATGGGGACATTTATCTGGCACACAACCTCTCCATGGAAGGTTCAAACCCTGTGTTGTTGTTTCTAAAACCTTCTGGGCTGAAGGAGGATGGTAAGAGAGATTCATTGCCATTTCTGTTTGTCTATGACTGGGCCCAAGAGCTGCTGTTCAGGTAATGGGGTTTAGTGCTGCTCCGCTATGTGTCAAAGTACCCTCCACCTGCAGGAGAGTAGGGGGGAATGTGCAGCCTGACACTGTCAGGAGAGGAACAGGAGAGGACTTCGGCCTCTGTGGAGTTAGGTCTGTGCAAAAGTGCACAAGTCAGTGGTCAAACAGTAAGGAACCTATTTTCCCAACAAAATAGAGGCCCAAGCCCTTAGAAACTGTGATAAGTTCAGTTCCCCAGGTCAAAGGGCAGGTAAAGGTTTGAAGGGAGCCCTGGTTCCTGGTCAGGTCTCTTCTCCTTCTCTGCTCTTGAGAAGTCACCTGGCCATTAACCTTTAGGATGCAGCTTTGTGGCATGGCTGTGGGGCTGCCGCTGCCTCCCACCTACTTGCTTCCTTTCACCAGTTTCCTCTTGAGTCCTTGCTGCCCACTGGGTGTTTGTCACGTCATTCATGCCCTGGGTACTCCCTGGACAGTCAACTCCCCATCCTTCCCAAGCAAATTGTTGTGGAAAACTGTTTCTGGTTGCCGAGAGCCAGGCCTAAGCCATGTACTGCGGAGCCTATCTGTCTGAGCCAAGTTCTGTCATCAATTTACCTAGTGGAAATGGAGGCCCATTAGGAATAAGACCAACAATGGACCAGTCAAGGAGAGGGAATCTTTAGCACTTCTTGGAAATAATTATCTCAGGAAAAGCACAGCTTCCTGACTAAGCTCAGATCTGAAACCGGTGTCTCAGAACAGTTGTGCTTTTCAATGTGTGAGGAGCCTGAGGTGAGGCGGCTGCTGAGCATGCGTGGGGCCACTTAGATGAGGGGCCCCCCAGAAAGTGCTTTGAGGCTGAACTGGAGCCTGTCTTGGAAGTCCTGGAGGTGGATCTGTGACTTCCCCCTGGGAGAATCTCTCATCCAAACAGCAGGCTACCAGCTCAGGATGCTTTCTTCCTTCCTTAGCCAGGCTACCAGCTCAGGATGCTTTCTTCCTTCCTTAGCCGCCTCCTGAATGGGTCTCTAATCAGCCCCATTCAGGCTCAAGGGTTGCTAGCTGATTAGGTAAAAGGAGTGTCATCCGCACAGCAGAATGCAATCTTCTTCCCATGCTCCGCCCACCAACCTCTGCTTATAAGCATCTCCTCCAGGAAGAGGCTAGTTCCATGTTCTGCTGGCTCCTTTGCTTGCATCTGATGGATGGATCTAAGGTAGAGGGAGAAGGGGAGGGTAGGGGAGCGGAGAGAGGCAGATGAAAGTTAATTAGGTCCAGGCATTGTGTGAAAGGTTTTAGAATCTTGATCATATGCTTCCTTTAATGGAATTCCATTTTGTCCAATGTGCAGATGAGAAAATGAAGACCTGTAGAGATTTCCTTGGCTGAGCTTAGTCAGCTATTGATCAGTTTTTTTTTTCTTTTTTGGGTCACACCTGGCAATGCTCAGGGGTTACTCCTGGCTCTGCACTCAGGAATTACTCCTGGTAGTGCTCGGAGGACCATATGGGATGTCCGGGGATCAAACCCAGGTTGGCTGTGTGCAAAGCAAATGCCCTACCCACTGTGCCATCGCTCCGGCCCCAGCTATTGATCAGTTTTGACCACAAAGGCAGGCTAGGTTGTTTATACTATCTAAATGAGAAACTTTGGACAGTCCACAAGTTTACCCTTCTCTATGTTAGCAAACAGGTGTTTTCATTATACCTTAGAGTTAAGACAAATACAAAAGCCTATGGTGACTGTCCAAAGCCTCAGAAAAAAATATTAGCTTATGTTTGATTAAAACTTGGTTCAGAAACGAAGGTTTTGAACCAGTGGTAGCCATGTCCCAACATTGAAAATGTGAGTTTCGTGCAAGCCCTTGCTGGCGTCTCCCTACTGCAGAGTATTCAGCTCACCTGGATATCAGCGGTCTGTGCTTTCCCACTGAAAGTTTTCACTGCAATCAATGTTACAAATTCATTTTGGAGGACCACAATGATGTTCTGAGAAATGTTTTGGAGGTTGTGGTGCCTCTGCCTGACGAGTGAGTGACCTTGTTGTCTTTATCCTCTTCCTCCTGCCTCTCAGGTGTCCACTCCCTGTCTGCTGGGCTGACTCCTGTTTCGCTTTTCTCCTTTATGTGTTTCTCCCTTTCCAGGCAGGAGGGTGATGGCATGGGGCCATGTAATGGACCCTCATGTACTGGTGCCATCCCCTCCTCCACTGGCTTCCTGCAAGTCTAGGAGACACGTAAATTCATCTGCCCATAACTCAGGAAAGACCCTCCCTGGTTATGTCTATTGAACCCATGGTGGCTCTTCTCTTAGGCAGTTACAGCAGAGGATCATAGAACATGCATCATTTCATTTGCTCCACAGACATCCCCCAGAGAAGCAATCATTTCATGCCATGTATAGGCAGTGGAGGCTCTGGAGATTTCATTGATCATCAATAACTGTGTAGCCAATAGCCATGTAGGGGGAAAGCAGAGCTGGATCATGCTGTGGCAAAAGTTGGGGTCTTGTAAGGGTGACGCTTTCAGTAGGAGCCCTGGGGGAGACCGTCTTGAAGGGATGCTGGTGGATAGGATTGGTAAACTTTAGCCTTGCCTACAACCTCAAGACTGTGTCTTCCACAAAAGGGTGTTGTTACTCCTATTACAACTTCACTCACAAAAGCAGTGTTTTTTGCCTCAAATTTTATATATGAGGCAAAGTGGATTCTATGATTAAATGTTAGCAAAATAAACTCCTCAGAAACGCATGAACGTTTTATATTGGGTGTCATTTTAGTGCCATGAGCTCCAAAATGGTACTTCAAGTGATTAATGTTTTCTTCATTAACCGTAACTAAACCCAATAAAGCCTCTCTCCTTCTTTTCTCTAACATGTTTTTTTTCTTTAGAAGATTGAACATAGTGCATGGTTCATTTTTAAAAGTAACCCTTTGGGAGCTAGGGAGATAGCTTAGAAGTAAAACACTTGCATGGCATGTTCAATTTACAGCACCTCAAAAAACTGGTGGAACTTGGTATGTTACAGTCATGGAGAGGGCTCGAGCGCTTCCTGAGTCTTCTTCATAGGCAGACCTGGGCTCAAGTATTGGTGCTAATTGTGTAACTTTAAATGAGCTACTATTTGATGCTATGATGTAGAGATATCAATGTGAAACTCAGAGAAATATGGCAATCAGTTCCATTTGTGGTCCCCATAGAGCCGTATATCCTGGTTTTCTGCACTTTGAATTTGGCTGCATTTATGGCTTATTTCAACCAAGAGTGTAGAAAAATTTGTAGGAGAACTCAAGTATAAACTGCTGGCTCTTTAAAGAAGTGAATCCTAAACAGAGATAGTTTTGCATCCCCCACCTGAGATCCAAAGAATACTTGGTAATGTATAGAGATATTTTCTTTTTGTCTATTTTTGCTCTGTTTTGGGACCACATTCAGCAGTCCTCAGGCACTGCTCTCGGCTAAGAGCGTAGAAGTTGCTCCTGGAGGAGCTTAGAGGTCCACAAGGTGCCAGTGATCAAACCTGGTGCCTGCTGCATGCCTGTTAAGCCCATTAAACTATATTTCTGATGCCAAGATTATTGTTCCCAATGGAGAGAGGGCTTCAGGCATTCAGGAAAATAAGGAATTTGGTTACACATTCTGCAATATAACAGGACTAGCGTCTAGCACCCCTGTACTTGGGACATTAAAAGATACAAGCCTGAGAGACTGATACCAAATCTCAAGTTCAGTGAGTTGGACCTGGTGACTTGCAATTGCTGTAAATTCCCGAAGTGTCAGTTGCTTGTTGAAACTGTTCCTTTGTGCCTTTTTAAAGGGAGATCAGATTGGCAGGGTTATTATTATTATTAAGGTTGTGGTGGCTATTTTGTTATTATATTTCCACAATATTTAGGAGGGGGGGGAAACTGTCATTTTTCTCTGGACTCCTCAGGAAAGTCATTTTAATTATTGGCATCTGAATAGCCTCCTGTTAATGTGACTGTTTCAGCTTCTTCTATGACAGTTCCTTAAGTATCGAGAGAGCTGTGTCAGTATGAGAAAAAGGCCTCCATATCTTGACTGATCTTGCTGATAATAGATATTTAAGAACCTTCCATTAAGAGCCATGCTGGAGTACCTCCTAGGTTCTGCATGGTGCATACTTGTGTCTCCCAGCTTGGGCTGGTGCTCGTATTTTGGGGCTGGATGTAACTCTGTCCTTTTTTTTCCTTTTCGGATCACACCTGGTGATGCTCAGGGGTTATTCCTGGCTCTGCACTCAGGAATTACTCTTGGCATTGCTCGGGAGACCATATGGGATCCCTGGGACCAAACTTGGGTAAGGTAAATGTTCTCTCCACTGTACTATCACTCCATCCCCTGTCCCTGGCTTTAAGGACAGTAGCTGTTCTGAAAGCTATTGCAGAAATGTGAAATCTGAGCTTGAAGAAATAGTGTGTCCTCTTTTAATGGAGCAAGGACAGCATGTGTGGGGCACGTACAGTCCTGGCTGAACTGGAAGGCAGGTAGAGAGAGCTGATCTTCACCACATCGTCCTCCTTCCCTCCCTGAGTCATTAGCACCACAGAAAGAGCTGTTGTAAACAAAGCATATTACTGTCTCCAGATCCCCTTTCCATGACTGTTGAACCAACCATGTGCTGGCCTCAGAGACAACTTTTAGCCTTTTCAGAAACATTTTTTCTGGCTTTATCAGAAACATCTTTAACTCCAAATTTTGTATCACTGGGAGATGGATGAGAGAGACTTCAAAGTGAGCCCTTAAGGCCAATTTATGCTCATCTCATCTCCAGCCCCATTACTGATGGGAAGGAGTGAGAGAGGCTTTGTGTGATGTGTGCACTTGAGCACGCCCGGGGTGCACACACACCCACACACATGAGCACAGAAGTGCCTTACAGGAACAGCTCATGCATATGACGAAGTAACAGTGCAGGGATGTGGAATATCAGTATTGGGGCAGCTGAAGCCAAACAGCAGCGGCAGAAATTTCTCTTTCAATCTCCTAAAGAGGATGAAACCCAAACCTGTCCTTGGTCTCTTGCTTGTGAGCTGAACTCGGGTCACAAGGGAGCAGAATGGCTCTGGGGCATTCAAGTTCAAATGATATTGTGAAAATGAGGAGGGAGGGTGTCAAAGAGTTCTCAAATCTGCTTTTCCTAACAGATGGGGTCATGGTGAGAAAGTACATGAGATGTACGATCAGTCCCTAAGGCTGAGATTTCACCACGTAGATTCAGGATAAGAATAGATAAAGGGGTGGGGAGATAACTACTCGCTAGGGGTGTATGCCGCGTACACTGGGAGTGGTGTCAAACCAGGGCATTGCATGGCCTCCCCTGAGCTGCAAGGGAGACCCTGGGGTTTTCCAGCACCACAGTGCGTGAGTAACATCAGATCCTTGGGCCTTAGCATTGACCTCTTGGCCTAATTGGCCAAACCTTGCTGAATGGCCTCTCTGTGCCCCCAAAGACTGGTTGTGATTCTCTTCCCCGAAAAGGAATGGATAGGAGAAGCTGCTCAACTCAAGCTCAGAACTTGTTATTTTCTCAACTCTTGCCCTATAAGTATTAGAACTTAGCCCGACACTCAAGTCCAGTGAGTAAACCTGGATTCATACTAAAACCCAAATCACAATTTTACCTTGGTGTTAACATATATATTTGGTTAAATTAAAAACCTGATTATTTTCTGAATCTCTGGCAAAATGCACATCTTGTCATTTGGACCATGAGATACATAAGCAAGACCCTGCTAATAATCTGAAAACCCCAAAATAAATGCCAGGATGGCCCATGCAGCGGCCCTGAGCCCCTTGCAGTCAGGTGCTCTGTACACGTGGATACTTGCCAGCCCTCCTCCTCCTCCGACAAGTCAAGATTCCTCACAAAGAAACACCAAATACTATGATGGAGGATTTGAAAGCAAAATCAAAATGAATATTAATATCTGTGAAAACTAGGGGGAAAGAGGATCATTAAGTGCAGTTATTTCTGCAGTTCACTATTTTATTTTAATATTTTCCTGTTAAAAACAAACAAGCACAACCATTGGGTGAACCAGGAAACACAAATACAGGGCTGGTGGCTCACTGGTAGCCCCAGAACACTGGAGCAGGTATGTTCTTTCACTGTATCAGCAGTTTTGCTGAATCAGTATGTTCAGGCCATATTGTAGTCTCTGTTGTATCTGCTTTATGCCGTCATTGGAGGGTAAAGCATCCATGCTACAATGCTTTCAGGGTGGGATGTGGTTGTGTTCCTTTAAGACTATTTACAGAAACACATGGTAGACCAAACTGGGCAATGTTTCCCAGTTCCGTGTTAGAGAGGAGACCAGTTAGGATATTGTTAGAACTATGTTAGCATGCTCATCATCTACGGCAAGAAAGTAAAGCAACTTCAGTCAGTACATGCACACAGCAAAGCCAGCACTGCAACCCAGAATGTCATGAGACTCCTTGAACCCCTTATTGCAGAGTGCAAGTCGGGTGGGGTTTCCCTCCACAGGCAGAGACTGATGGGCTAGCATGCCAGCCTCTTTTCTCTGATAATTACTGCAGCGTGTGTGTGTGTGTGTGTGTGTGTGTGTGTGTGTGTTGCTCAAGTTTTCCTATTTGGATTTAACTGTAGAAGAACTATTCCCTTAGCTCTATGGTCTCACAGCCATTGCTCTGGCCTTGATTTAATCTGTAAAACGAGGGGCTTGGCTTGCTGATCTTGAATTGCCATTTTCTTCTTGAATTTGATGATGTGGTCCAGTTCAGCATGTTCCTTGTCAGTTCACCATAATTCACGAGTTGGCACAAACTTGCTCAGGCCTTGTGCACAGAGAGGCCCTATGTTCTGACAGTCCTACCCAGGCAGCAGGAAATATTTCTGAGTGCTCCCTAGAACTTCCCAGGATTCTGAACTTCCCAGGAATCTGATGACCCCATGGCTTCTAGGGCCTGGGAGTTGATTATCATAATAAAGGTACCCACTTGCTCACAAAGCCATCCTGTTTTGGATTCCGAAGTGCTGAGCAGGGCATTTTACCAACACAGTAGTCCTGCTTATAGATTTATCTATCCCTTTAGAATCCCCACCTCTCCCTGAGCTTCTCCACAGTAAGCAGTTTTAGAACAAACCCTGTCTAAAGCCTATT
This sequence comes from Cryptotis parvus, assembly GCA_021461705.1. Lineage (NCBI taxonomy): Eukaryota > Metazoa > Chordata > Mammalia > Eulipotyphla > Soricidae > Cryptotis > Cryptotis parvus. The sequence goes on along the minus strand of JAJIBD010001074.1, from coordinate 430,888 downwards.
CCAGGAGACTGCATGACTGCCAATCACGCGTCCAGTTTTGCCAGTGGCCCCTTCTGCACTCCAGAAGCTCTGACCATTTCAGTTAAATTTTACTACTAGAAAAGATTCTATATTACACAGAATGCTGGCCCGAGTCTAGAGAGCTGGATTCAATCCCAACACCATTCCAGCTGGGTGACATAGCCTCAGGGAGGTCCTGGGCACCTCTGCCAGCTTCCCAAAGAAAAACAGCAGTTAAGGGAATCCCTGACCTTCTTTCCTGGTCTTTTGGGGGGCTTCTCAGCACTGATCTCCATTGCAATATTGGAGGTTTCAAAACAAAAAATTCAGGGCAGGAGAGAGAGAGAGAGAGCGTGATGGTTACAGTGCGTGCTTGCTCTGTACTTGGTTGCCCCAGATTGGATTCCCGCCACTGCAAATATTTCCCCTGGGCACCACAAGGAGTTACTTCTGAACACAGAGCCAGGAGGAAGACCAAGTCACCTTGGTATGTGCCTCCCCCTCCAAAACAAAAAAGAAAAAGAATTCAGATTGTGGAAACCTTCCTGGATCAATTGAATCTGAGCCTTAGAATGGAGCCCAGGCAGGAGCCATTATTAAATTCTCTCCAAGGGATTCTAACAAGCAAACACCCCCTCCACCTTGGTGTTTTTCTAAATGAAATCCTCAGTATGAACACATCTTTCAAAAGGTGTTATGATTTTTGTTTTTTTCTATTTAAAAGGGAGATGCTAACTATTAACTTGTCTATCCATTCATCATTGATTTGATTAGGCACCAGTAACATCTCCATATGTCCTGTCTCATGCTAGTAGAGCCCAAGGGCATTTTCTTGCTCCAGGAACATAAAGAGCCTCAGACCATTCCGTCAGGTCATGGGAATGAGGTCTATAATTGTTACTGATATTTGGCATATCAAATACAATACGGGTAGCTTGCCAGGCTCTGCTGTGAGGTGCTTCTCAGCCTTTTGGCTAAGATCAAGTGTAGTGTGACTAAATATTATGGAAAATAAATCCCAAGAGAAATAAAATAAGCAAGTGAGTAAAATGAGGAGGCAGCAGCCTACAAAGTCTTAAGAGTCAGACTCTGCCTTTATCTTAACCCCTTTCTGACACAGACTCCCACAGCCCTGGGGAAACACCAGAAATAGGGAACTTCTGTGCCACTATTGTCTGTGGCTGTAGTTCCTGTAATTGCATTAGGGCCGTAAAGGTGAACAGTGAACTCATTATAACACCCATGCAGTGACTAGTGAGTTTTTGGGGGATTCCTAGCCCCAAAGCTGTCAGCAGCCTACTATGTGATCAGAGACTTGGAAGTTTTACTCTCTACCCTGGGAGAGGGGCTAAAAGACGGACCAGTGGACAGTGATTTCAGTAATCTCATAAGGAAGCAGCCATAAAAATTTAAAAGATAAGGTTTGTAGGCATTTAGATGGGTGGGAACTGGAGTTGGGCAAAAAGGATGGTGTGGTTCAGAGGGGACCCTGGTCATTCTTCTGCTTCCTGGTGGCCTCTGGTGGTGCCATGTCTCGCCTCCCATCTACCTGCTCCTGGCCCCTTATCTTATAACAACTGGGAATCTAGTATGAAAAATGTTTCTCTGAGTCCTATGAGTTTCTCTAGCATACTAATAAGAGAAAGGTATCTTTGGAACCTTTTCTCTAATGGTTGTTGATCTCTACAGATCAACAGCCCTCTGGTCCAGCACAGTTGAGGCTGGAGAGATAGTACATGTAGGGTGCTTGTCTTGAATGTGGTTGATCCTTGTAGAATTCAGGCTCCACCAGGAGTGACCACTAAGCAAAGAACTAAGAATAAGCTGTGAGGATAATTGGATATGGCCCAAAATTCATAATCCAAACAAAAGTTCCTAACAGAAACACAAATGACAACCTGAATTTGCAAATAGGGGGAAGAGGTATCCTATAGGACTGAGCCCATAATTAAAAAATAATAATTGCAAAGGGAACCTCCAAGCATTGCTCAGGAGACCCAGGCCCCTCCTGATGATTTTCCATCAGTAGGACCTTTGGTTTAATGTGAGGGGCCTGGTGATGTGGTGTGCCACATACACTGGAATCCCTGTACTTTTGCTGAGCCTGTGTCCCGAGTTTCTTGCCCAGTAGATAGTCTAAACTGAGTTAAATGACAGGACTTAATATGGTGTCTAATATTTGCTTTAAATAGGAACCATGCACATATGCACCCACAAATGGACACACACACACACACACACACAATTAAATTGGTCTTGGCATCCAAGATACCTACCTTGCATCATATTTCGGTTCTCAGAGGTTTCCCTTGAGAAACATCACCTCTCCAGTATAAAATTAGGGTCAGTGACTAAACCTCCCCAAAGCCCCAGGGGATGAGATTAAATACGCTGCCAGATTTGTTTAATCCTTTGGAAACCCTGAGGAGAAGAGGTGTGTGCTCCCTCCTTCCACCCCCTTTAAGTGAAGTAATTAAAGTTAGGGGAGGTAAAGCACTATAGGAAAATCCCCATAATTTGAAAGGGGAAGTGTGAGACCAAACATTGGTCTAAGGCAAAGACCTCATTCTTGTTCCTATGCAGAACTTAAAACTTCGTCTTAGCCAATGGCCAGTGATGAAGTAAACAGCACTAAAGTGCTCTTCCATAGTCATCCTCTGTGTGTCTCTTCATGACACCTTCAAAACTTTATAGTTTTGGCATTATCACCATCTCATTTTTGGCTGGTTATTCCAAGCCTATTCTCTATTTAAAGGTGAGTGGAATTTTAAAAGTTTTAATAGGAAATCTCGCATGGATTAAATAGAGTATATTAAAGAGAGTATATAAATTCCTAGGCTATCCCATGGTCACCCTGAACAATAGCCCTACATTTGATTAAGACTCTGAGGGAGTTTACAAAGTGACTTAGCAATTGTACTCGTGGGGACCAGGTCAAGAAAGGGGAAATATATACAGCCACTGAAACACTGGATAGAAACACTGTACAACAAAGATCATGGCAGCTTTATCTATTAAAAATCCCTAAGTGAAAACACTTACTACAATAGATGCGTAGTCAAAGTGTGGTAGTCAATGTAGAACATTACTTGATCATAGAAAGGCATGAAGTATTGATATATATATATATATATATATATATATATATATATATATATATTACAGCAGAGAAGAAATTCAAAAAACCCTTCAGTATCAAGTGAAAGAGTCAAATGCAGAGAGTACCATAATTTCTCATCCCGTTTCCAAGAAGTCTTCAGAAATGGCAACTCTTGAGAGACAGATCAGTGGCTACTGGGGCCAGAAGGTAGAAACATTCAAAGTAAGCACAAGGATTTTTTTTGAGCTGATAGAATTGTTCTAAATGGACTTGGGGGTGTGGGGGGTGTGGAGAATAGTATAGCAGGTAGAGAACTATTGTGTTTATTGTGTTGCATGCTACTGACCCAGGTTCAATCCCTGGCACCCCACATGATCCTCTCAGCCTTGCCAGGAGTAATCCCTGAGAGTAGAGCCAGGAATATTTCCAGAGATTATAGCTAGTGTGGCACAAAGACAAATAAAAGCATTAAAATAAATATAATGAAATGAAACCTCGGTTCTGGTTGCATCTTTCTTTGTGTTGGTTGTCTAGAAAAGAAACAATGAATCATATTTAATATAGGTTAAGATTAGGGTAGTATATCTCTGTCCTTTTACGATCGTGGCACCCTTTTGGCCTTGTTTCTGTCCTGTGGTCTCCACATCCTAATGGTTGAGCCCTAGTCCTATGCTGTGGATTCCCATTAACACAAGTTTTACTGGTGACCCCCTTTGACTGTCTTGGGGGTTCACAGGAGGCCAGCTGGTCCTTGATTAGGAAACACTGGACTAGTTCATGTCGTTATCCCTCCCTAGAATGGCTGATTTTTTTTTTTTAACTTTGGGAATGTAAAGTGGAAAATACAAGATCTGTGTGTCAGTCTATGACTTCTTTTCTCTTTAAATTTGTTTGGCAGAAGATCTGGAGATGATCTATCTCATGGGGAATTACACTGGGAATTATATCTATGGGACATGTCTCAACCGAATCCACTCTCTGTTTCTTTCTTTTTTTTTTTTTTTTTTTTTGCATTTTGGTCACACCCGGCAATGCTCAGGGGTTACTCCTGGCTCTTTGCCTCTTTGCTCAGGAATTACTCCTGGTGGTGCTCAGGGGACCATATGGGATGCAGGGATCGAACCCAGGTCAGTCGCATGCAAGGCAAATGCCCTACCCACTGGGCTATCTCTCCGGCCCTCACTCTCTCTGTTTCTAGGAAGAAATGGGTCTTCCCAATATTGGGAATGCACATCTGACTCCACTCTCCCTGAGTGTCTGAGGGTGGAAGGACATGACGTGACAGTCACATCAGCCACCCACAAGGCCTAAGATCCAAATCAGCCACTTGTGGAGGTCCCCATGTAAGGAGCAGCTGGGGAATGAGCCCGGGGTCTGTTGCTCATGGCCGTATTAGCAGGGATTTGTTGTCATAGCAGTTCCTTCGTTCTTCCCTTCTCTGTTTAGACAACTCCTTTTCTGCTTGAGCAGTATTTTTAATTTCAGGTTTGTTTTATTTTGTGAGGGTGGAGATTAGGCCTACTCTCAGTGGTCTTCAGGTTATTCTTGTCCCTCTGCTCAGAAGTGACCCTTTGAGGTGCTTCCAGGACAATACCTGGTGCCAGAATCTAATGGAGGCTGATGAATGCAACCCAAATGCTTTTACCCCTTTACCAACTCTCCAGTCCTTGAGAAACTTTTCTCCAACTGGAAAAACTGTCCCTAATAAAGGAATTTTCATTCTCATCTATGACAACCTCACAGTGCTGTCTTCTAGAAATGCTGGGATATTTATGTTGCCCTACATTTCTGAGAGTGAGTTGTGAGTGCAGAATCTAATCATTTCCTGGCTTCTCAAAGATGGCGCTACCCTAGATGATGGACACGCCCGGCCACTTGTATCTCCCAGTGCAAAGGGTGACTATCTATAGCCCAAACCTTCATTAGAATCCTCTTCTTGTCTCAATATTTAACCCTATTTCCAACTCCAAATCGCAACCCTCTGATTGCTTTTCTAAATTTTGTTTCCTATCACATTAATGAGGGCATAACTGTCAGAACACATTCCAATACTGCTTAAGCTCACAGAAAAAGCACATTCCCAGTCAGGACCATAAATTGTTTCCCCTTCTACAGAAGAATGCGATGGGTCCCTGTCTGCTCACCCAAGTTGGTGTCCACAGAGACCTCATCTGTCACCAGCAACCTGAGGTTGGGTTATTTGGAAAATCCATGACGATCATGGTCTGTTTGCACTTTACAGTGACAAGTTAGGACGTAGAAGTGTAACTCCGGAAAAACTGAGCAGATGTAAAAGAAAAAGAGAGAAAAAGGAAGGGGGAGGGTTGGACCAATGAGTTGACTTCTCAAAGCCTGACATTTTGGGTGAGCTTTTACACCGTAGTTTGATTTCTGCCCCAAACCTCTGATGCCCATTAGCTGGCTGACAGCTTCTGGTCGCCATGTCCAAAATTCAAACCGAGAGAGACATTGTTTTATAGCAATTAACAATGATGCTCGGAAGAGATGGCGACACGCTAAAAAAATTAATTGAAAATTTAACCTTCAAATAAAAATACTTAGACTCCAGGTTTCCATTTGTAAGCAGCTTAAGCTGCCGGTGCACATTCTGTTATATTAAGTATTTTCTACACCATTTCTGATTAATACAGCGGTGCTATTTTCCAGTCCAGTCTCCTTAATAAATATATGTGTCAAATATCTGTTTCCTCCCCTGAATGCAAAGACTTTTAATTCCCTTGTCTGCATGTGCTAACTGGTTGTGTAATGAGATTAACAGCTCTGTCTTTTTTTTCTTTTTACAGATTTTATAAGAAAAGCCAGTGGGCTCCCAGACGAAGTTAAAAAAGGTACCTTCTTTAATTTTGCATATTGTTAGCTGCAATCCGGTTGCTAATGTTTGTTTTATTTCCATCTGTCAAAAGCAATGCCAAAATATGTTGTGTTTGCCTTGAATTGGCTCAATTAATTCTCCACTGGAAACAGTTCTGTCATTTCATGTTTGGTTAAAGCCCTGATTCAGTGGCTCCCAAATGGGGTAACGGGAGTTATGGGGGGGAGAGAGAGGGGTGTTCCTCTCTGCCAAAGGCAACCAGGGCATGTTTAATGTAACTCTCTGGCAAATATCTGCTTATCAAAGACGAATTGACAGGTGGAGTCATTGTTTTCAGGGATGGGGAATCTGGCACCAGACTGTCTCTGCTTTGGATGTAGGTCAGAGGGTTCTGAGCTTGGTCCTGATTATCTAGAGCTGGGGGGAGCGAAAAGCACACAGCTGATGAGAACAGAGCAAGTCGTTTGGAGTGGGTGACTTTGTTGTCTCAGTAAGGGACTGAGCCCCTGACAAATGTCTGCCTAGCTATGGTGAAAATCCTTTCCAGGCAGCTGTAACAAATACTATAGGGACTTCCTGTGGGCTTAATCCCTAAAACCTGCCATCCCCTTGGTCCTCGAGTCTGGGAAGTGCATGAACACGGTGTCCAGAGACTGTCCTGAGCTGGCACATGTCCATAGCGTCCTCTCCCATGTCTTCAAATGTTCGTGTGTGTGTGTGTGTGTGTGTGTGTGTGTGTGTGTGTTACATTAGTGTCAACATTTCCAGTTTCAACAGAGACACCAGTCTGCGGAGATGACCCACTGGACAGGGCCTGCCTTGCATGCATGAGGTCTGGACACAATCCCCAGCTCTGCACAAAATAATTAGTAATAATGCAGACACCAAGCATCAGTTTAGGGAATTACCTAGTGACTTCACTCGAACTTCAGGGCTGCTGTAAAGACCCTATGTCCAAATACTGCTCAATTCTGATGCTGGAGTTAGGACCAAAATATATTATTTGAGAGGTTCACAATTCAGTCCAGGCAGATGGTAACAAACAGAATTAAATGTTTCCATTTTTGTTTTGTTTTTGGAGCCATTTCCTGCAGTGTTCAGGGCTTACTCCTACCTCTGCATTTTGGGATTACTTCTGATGGTAATGGGGGCCATGTAGGGTGCCAAGAATTGAACCTGGCTCCTGGGTCAGCCTCATGCAGGGAAAATGTCCTATCCACCATACTATTGCTTAGCTAGAAAACATGTTTTAAGAAAAACTAACATATGATGATATGAGGAGAGAATGTTTTATAACTCAAAGCCACAGAAGTTTCTCTGGGGTCTGGGAACATAGTTCAAAGCCCCAAGTTTAATCCCCAACAGCACATGGTACCTGCCCTCCTTCAGCTCTGGGTAAGAGCCTTATTTAAATAATAAAGCGAGCACTTTATATAGTTTTCTCTCTCTCCCTCCCCTCCCCTTTTCTTCTTCCTTTCCCATCTCTTTTACCTCTTTTCCCTTTCTCCAACTATTCTTTTTAATTCCAATTTATTTGCATCTTAAACTTATATTAAAACATCATGATTTATAAAATTATTCACAGTTGTTTTTAGACATACGATACTGTAGCACTGATCCTCCACCTGTGTCAATGTCCCTCCACCAGTGCCCCCAGGTTCCCTGCCATGTCTCCCTTGCCTCCTAGCCTGCCCTCTTGACAGGCACCTTTCTAGGCTTGGTTATTAAGGTTTGGGTCTTTTGATTTCAGTGATGTTGGCTCTGTGATTTGGATACTTGGCTCTATCATTCCTTAGTACCACCGTTGTACCTTAATCCCCTGACCTGGTTCCTGTTGCTTCTTATCTCTTCTCCCCCTACCCTTAACTCTTTATTTCCGTCTCCTCTCTATTTATGGTGTGGTATAAATACACAATAGAATACTACACAGCTTTAAGGAATGATGAACTCATGCAATTTGTGTTAACATGGATGGGACTGAAAGACATCATGTTAAATAAAGTAAGCTCCCATCCACTTTGATTATTCTTTTCGATTTCTCTGAATAAAGATTCATTCGCTGTTTCTTTGACGTCAGCCTATCTTGTGGAATAGGCTTTATAATCAGCATGCTCTGCATACTGGTGCCTGGGTAAGAACAGGCCTGCCCTGCAGTCAGTATGGTTGTCGGGTTATGTGGTTGATGGAGAATGCAAGAATAAATTGTCTGTGAGTCAGTTCAATGGGGGTGACCACATGCTTTGCCAGAGAGGTCCAGATTTGACTCCCAGCTCTGGAGGACTCCCTGAGTTGTTACTAGGAACAACTCAAGAGCACAGAACAGGTGCCCAAACTCAAGTGGAACCCCTGAGCATCAGTGGGTATGGCTTCAAAACTCAGTGAATAATGGTAATAACAAAACTGCATTTAATGATGCCAGTGGTAGAATTCTCCCCCTCCTTGGGCCAGATGGACAGTCCTACCAAGCTGTGTCTGGGATGGGGAACTCTTATTTCTGTGTCTGGGATGGAGGAGCTCACTCTGTTTCTCTGTCCAGTGCATAATAAACACACATTCTCCAGCCCTGCCCCTCTGCCGCTCAACTCTCACAAGCTGAATATAGTCAATCTCAGGACAGCTTAAGGGAAGTATCACACATAACTGAGCATCTTTATTCTTTATTAATTTTACTTCAACATTGCCAAATCTCACTACTAAGTTTTGTGTGATAGATAAGGGGCACCACTCACTGTTGTTTTGAAATGAAGAGGTCAGAGCTTTGCAGGGTTTCCTTTCCCAAATAATATTCAATTCATCCAGCCAACAATGACATCAGGCTGGAAGTAAGAAATCAAAATAACTACCAGCTGGCTACAGGAGACATATGTACAGCTGGAGCTACGTTTCTATGATTCCACATGCCCTTCTGAAATGATTCCATAGGCTCTTTATGTAAATAAACATATAGGCGTAGCTGTACTGTATCTATGTATGTCCATATCATTCTATATCAATGTAGATATGAGAACAGAGACGCAGAGAGGGCTGGTCAGTTGTGCTCAAAGGAAAACCCTAAAAAACAAACCCATGAACTCTTGAGTGGTGCATATCCCTTTTCTGTGGATACATCGGTCTTCATATAAGATCAACTGGTTTGCTGCATTTAAACCATTGGCAGCAATCATTAAGCTTTTCCAGAAAATGGTTCATGTTGGGATTTTATTAAGAAGCCTCCTCAGTCTAGATATCCAATAACAGGGGTCTCATGTCATTACTAAAATAATGGAGATGAAGACCACTGATTTATGTGAAGAGAGTGGATTCTGTCATCTCAGGTAAATACAAAGAAACAAAAGGTTATATGTCACCTAGTAGATATTAACATCTTCATAAGTAAAGAGGAAAAAGGGCAAACTGTATGACTACATTTAAAACACAGCACCATGGCAGAAGAATGACCTGGACGGATCGTTTTCTGCTATCAGCTCTGACTATTGGAAACTTCACTCCAGATCCCATTGTTTAGCCCGGGCTGGGTTTCTGGAATTGACAGAGGAGGCTTATGCTGTATGTGGAGGTGGAGTGAAGGGTGGGATCTAATTTAGTATTTCACAAAGGCAATAAAAATATGCCTTAGCATGCTTGAGCCCAATCTGAAATAAAATCTTTATAGGGTTTTTTAGATAGCTCCCATACCCATAATTCATATAACCTCTGAATATTACAAAACAGGACTTTAATAAAAAATTCCAATTCCTTACCAGAATTTGGTGAAATGCATAACTTGTATTCACAGAGAGAAGTGGCTTTGTGCCTAGACCATTTGGCCCTTCAAGTGTTTTCTTCCCAGGCGGTCTTGGACACAGGTGTAATTTCCCCAACGTATAATATTTTAATGGATCAGGGTTCCAGAGAAATAAAGTGCATATTTTTAAGTATTTTTGATACTAGGAATTTTTCAATGTGTGGATGGCTAACAAACAGTAAGGTTCCTTAAAAGCCACACTCTTTGGCCCTACAGTGGGCCTTATCACTGTAGCTACACTCATCTGCATATTTCTGTGAGGTTCCTTGAGCTGGGTTGGCTCAAGGAATGCTACCCACTGTGCTGACTCCCATTTCAAAAAAAATGACCTGGGGGTGGCCTTGTAAAGGGTTTCTGAAGGCTCTCAATTATTTTTTCTTTAAAATCAGTTTTTATTGATTCATTGTGTATTGCAAAGCTATTCATGATTGTGTTTCAGGTGTAAATGTTCCAATATCAATCCCTTCACCAGTACCTACTTCCCTCTATCAGACTCCCCATTTCCTTTCTCTCCCCAGTCTGCCTCTTGGCAGGCACCATTTTCTTTTCCTTTTTTCCTCTTCTTTTTTGTTTTGTTTTCTTTTAGGCACTGTGGTTTATGGTTATGTTACTCATAGGGTATCACGTATGTCACTCTACTTCCTTTCAGCATCTAGTCCTGCTCCAGAGTGACCACTTTACTCCATTGCTGTCAAGGTGGACCCTTCGCTGACCTGTCCCACCTCCATCCCACCCTCTACTCCAGCAAACTTGATGCTATTGCCTTTGGACTTTAGTTATTCTCCTATTATACTTCATTTTATGCTGCATGTGAGTGAGATCATTCTGTGATCTCACTCATATCTATATATTTCTGTGATGTATTTTCAGAAATCTGTATTTCTGAAACATACACATCCACAGAGGCCCCATCCCAAGAGAGTCACCAGGGAGGAATCAGAGAGATGTTCACAATGATTGCAACTCAGAATATTTTCTTCCCTTGTTTTCTAAATGTATTTGATCCATCAAATTTTTTCTTTTTAAGAAACTGTAGTAATCACTCCTTTTTGGGCATACCCAAACTCCTAATAGCATCTGAACTCATTCAGTTAATCTCAACACTTTTGTAATTACACATGTGAAATTGAAGTATTGAAATTTATAACAGGACTAATAAAAATTGCCATTAAACTCCTTACCATATGCTCTTGGCTGATAGGAGGAAGTTTCTAATTAAAAAATGTGAAAAGCATATTTGTAAACCAAAACAAACAGGATACATAGAGCTACAACATGAAGACTATAATAAATAGCTTATGGTATTAAAAATATGGGTCAGTTTCAACATAACCCAACCTTATTTAATCATTCATTTATGGGTCCAATGTGAATGATAGACTAAGATTCACAGGTGAGCCAAATACATTGTCCTTGTCCTCAAGGAGGTTTTAGTCTAGATTAATTAAAATAAATGTATTTTACTATTACTATATACTGAAATAAAGTGGAGAAAAATATATTGTTCACTTTTCAGTGGCTGCATACATGTGCTTACACTTACACAGACACACACACACACACACACACCATCAGTCACACATTCTCTTATCTCTATCTCAGAGATCCTGTATTTATACCAATCATAAATAGTCTTTTTTTTTGAATCCATGGATTCTTGAAAGGGGACTTTGAACCTTGTTTAGTTTTCTGTGTCCCTTTGATGTCTCTCATGGAATCAAAGGTCATCGGAGGAGGTGAGCAGAACCCTTTTTGACCTCAGGGAAAGAGTTATACTGGGGTAGAGGCAAAGAAATCCCTTTCAGCAATTCAGTCAATGAATGTGAGCTTCACTGTCACTGGTTCAAAGTCTCCTAAAACGAAGCAGGTGGATTAGGACACGACCCCGCTCGGTCCGCCAGACCCATGAGGCAGAACACCTAGTCCAAATGAACAATTCTGTGAGGTGTCTCCCAAGATTGTTTATGACAAACAATAATCCTCGGCATGAGTAGAGATACCGAAGAACAAAAGAAAATAACATCATCTTAAATATGCTTTGTTATAGAAGCTGGATACTTGTAGAATGCTAGGTACTACAGGAAATGAGGTCCTGATAAAGCCTTTGAACTTCATTTTGAAATCAAACAATAGAGATTAACATGAAAGAAAGGAGCTGAGAATGATAAAAGAAAGGATGCAGAGATTCAGCCATAAGAGGCGAGCAACTACATAACTAGTTCTAGGGAAGCCACCAAAACGATGTAAAGGCAAATCAAAGCTGGGTAGGATAAACCCAAACATGCATTGCCCCGGGTATCCCTCCCTCTCTTCTTCCATTTTATTTCCCTTTTCTCATTCTCTCCCTTCATTCACTTAAGATCTATTTATTGAGTATCCAGTATGTGTCAGAGCAATACAAAGAAAAAGATGAGATGAGGAAGATAAGAGTTCAATGAAAAAATACAATACATACATACATTCAAAGACTTCTGTTTGTTTTGGGAGGTCACATGTGACTGTTCTTAGGATTTGTTCTTAGCTCTAGCTTAAGGATCACTCCTGGCAGGGTTTGAGGGGACCACGTGCAGTTCTGGGAATTGAATTCAGGTCAATTGTGTGCAAGGCAAGTGCTTTACCAGCTGCACTAACTCTCTGGTTTGAAAGTTCAAAATTTAAAAGAGCTAAGGAAAGAAAACAATCATCAAGGCTATAATTAGATACAATCTTCTGAAGTGAAAAGGATCTAAATATGGAGATCAAAAATCTCTACTGTATTGTAGGAAAAGATAACGTGGGGAAAATCTTCATGTGTAGAAAGTATGGTCAGTGCCAGACAATGGAATACCCTGTACAGTGCTTGTGGAGAAAACTGAGAATGTTAGAACTTCACATTCACCTGAGAATGTTAGAACTTCACATGATCATTCCTAGGTAACATACACAGCACACAAGAAAATACAAAAATGCTGAATTGCTTTCAATGTCTGGTGTCCATAAATGCATGTTTGAGAGTACAGGAACTCAAATGTGGCCTACAAACAACTGAGAATTGACTTGGAATGAGTGATAGAGGAATGGGAGGACGTGGCATTAACGTGGATTGTGAGAAAAGCAAACAATTAATATAAGGCCCCAAACTGTAAATATCTTTCCAATTTGAATGCAAATGCCAATCTAATCCTCAGAGGAGCTGGTTCTCAATTATACAGTACTAATCTAATAGAAAATAGACTTGGAAAGGGGAGCTGGAAAACATAAAAGCCCTAAATTGCTCATCTCACAAGGGTGTGAGAGTTCACATCAAATCTTGCAGATCAGAGAAAAGCGATTCAAATATGTAAATGTTAACTGAAGAGAAATTTTCAGACGTGTTAGCGCCTTCAGAACTACTGGGGGGGAAAAAGTGAGCAAAAACAAACTGACAAAGATTAAAAAAAAATCAATCCAAAATAAGAATCTGGGAAATAGTATGAAAAGTTGAAACCTACGTTTGAAGAGACGAGATGGCACTCTCAAATATGTCTTATCAAGCAACATTTCCTCTCAGAAAAGTTTCTTGAACAGTAGACATAGAAGATGGCCAAGTAGTTGCTAAAGTGTGTTTGCTAATTCTTCTCTATGTCTATCTGCCAAGAGCTCCCCCTCGCCTCACTGGACATGCATTTTTTTTTTGCCTCATTTGATTCTTTTTTAAAATTTTCTTTTATGGATGAGTAACCTAAGCTTAAGCTCAGTGCTAAGAGAAGATTTCTCCATGCATTGGCTGCATCCTCACACCGGAAGAGAGAGTCCCAGGCAGGGAGAGCCCTTGAGGGTCTGCTCTTGAACATCCACCTGGCATGTTTCCTGCAGTTTTAGCCTCAGACCTAGGACCTATACAATGCTGTGATAGTTCCAAGTTATAGAAGACTGTGTGGGCAGACCATCCAGGGAGAAGAGGCTGGCAGGCAATATCATCATTGTAAATAGATTTTTCCATGCTAGCCACAGCTTAGTTACATTCCTACTTGTATTGGCCTCTCAGAAGGCTGTGTGGAGTCCAGCCTGGAGCCATGGTGCTTAGGGTAAGCTCCAGCTGCACCCAGGAGGGGAGCAAAGACCCACTGCACTGCCCCCAGGAAACATTCCATAAAAGTGAGCTAGTGGTTCTAAACAATGACGTGGGACATTCTCACTGGGGTTTTCAAATACGTTGTTTCACCAACATATTCAGTGCTTTCCAATAGTTGAAAAGACCCACTTTTGTGATTGCTTTTAGTCAATCTCCACTTGGTGCTCTGTAAAATGAAAAGAAATGGTTAAAAGCATGGTCTGGGAAATGCAAAATGGGGTAAGGTCAACATTAGGTTCCCACTTACGTTTATTCTGGCTGAATGGTATTAGAGGAGATGGAGGCTCGTTTTATAATCCACTGTAAGGATTAAAGACGCAATCATGAAAATTTATGTGCTGAAAACACATCTAGCTAAAAATGTTAGAAATAAAATGGGAAGATTACAGAAACAGGTTTGTTTGAAAAGGCAGAGACATAACTCTTACCCTTGGCAATATGCTAGACTAAAAATAAATATGTGTGAGGATAAGTTTATATAAATAATTAATGAGAATACTCACATATTAGGATAAAAATGTGCTTTGTAAGCACCCATGCAGATGTATAAAATCTTATCCTATTCTGAACACAACAATAAATGTAACAAATTCCTTAAAGCTTATATTTTATATCAACTCTCCAAAGTTAACACCAGATAAATACACACTTGAAACCAAAGGAAACACCATCATGGAAATTCCTTTGTAAATTATTTTGAGTTAAAGAACAATAGGATCATAGTTACTAAATTATTAGAAATAAATATTTTAAATTATAAAAATATTTTTATATACTTAAGTATATATATATTACGACTGTAGACATGTCTTAATTATAAGCAGTAACTCAAGTTGTCTCCAAGGTAAATTCTTTTTTTTTTTTTTTTTTTGCTTTTTGGGGTCACACCCAGTGATGCTCAGGGGTTTCTCCTGGCTCTGCACTCAGGAATTACTCCTGGCAGTGCTCAGGGGACCATATGGGATGCCGGAGATCGAACCCAGGCTGGTATGGGCCAGCCTCGTGAAAGGCAAACGCCCTACCCACTGGGCTATCGCTCCGGCCACCAAGGTAAATTCTTAATTGTAATCAATTCTTTATCAGATAGAAAACAATAAAAGTAAACAGTCTTAGCTCTTTGGTCTTCCTTCCTTCCTTCCTTCCTTCCTTCCTTCCTTCCTTCCTTCCTTCCTTCCTTCCTTCCTTCCTTTCTTTCCTTATTTATTTATTTATTTATTTATTTATTTTGCTTTTTTTGGGTCACACCCGGCGATGCTCAGGGGTTACTCCTGGCTCTGCACTCAGGAATCACTCCTGGCGGTGCTCACGGGACCATATGGGATGCCGGGGATCGAACCCAGGCCAGCACAAGGCAACCGCGTGCAAGGCAAACGCCCTACCCGCTGGGCTATCGCTCTGGCCCAAGCTCTTTGGTTTTTAAAAAAATTTTACTTTGGCACTAAAACCATCAAAGGCCAGAGAGCTAGTATAGGCATTAAGGCACTTGCCTCATATGTGACCACCCCCTCATTTTTCCCCTAGCTCTGCCCATGGCCTCCTACTCTGGGACTTCCAGGAGTGATCCCTGAGCAGAGAGCAGCAGCATTCCTTGGGCACTGCCTACCTCACAGAAAAACAATTTTGCTGGTCCTGCCTCACAGAAAAACAATTAAGCACCATATCCCTCAGGTCCCTCCTCACCCAAATCTCAGGATTATCCCTCAATTCTGGGGAGTTAGTGGCGGAAGGCTCCCAACAGTGCCCCATCCTGAGAATTTAGTCTAGCTGGAGGTTATCTTCTTTACAGCTTAGGGTACCCAGTAGATGCAGGGAGACAAAAAGCCCAGCACCCACCTTCGAACATTTCAGATCCACTTTCCCACAAACTCTGAGGCCAGCGGTCTGATTCCACTGACACTCTTCTTGTTGCCACTGCTCTGTTCTCCTCCCCTCAAACTTCTTGTCAGTTTGGAGCCGCTCCTGAAAAGTTTCTTGCCAGCATATCTTTGTCTCAGGTCATTTTTTTCAGGAGTTCACCCCAACTGCTTGCCAGGCAAAGCTGGGCTCCTGGGGTTCAGCAACACAAAGGGAGGGAACTGGGCAAAATGAACAGAGGGATACTAGGGAAGTGGGAATGGGGAAAATAAGATCAGAAATAAACTGAAATACGGCCGGAGCGATAGTCCAGCGGGTAGGGCGTTTGCCTTGCATGCGGCTAGCCCATGCCGGCTCAGGTTTGATCCCGGTATCCCATATGGTCCCCCGAGCACCACCAGGAGTAATTCCTGAGTGCAGAGCCAGGAGAAACCCATGAGCAATGCCGGGTGTGACCCAAAAAAGAAAGAAAAAAAAGAAATAAACTGAAATATAAAATAATTATTTTAGAAATCAATTGTAGGCAGTGGCAACATGGTGTCCAGCCTTGCTCTCTCTGCATCCCAGTTCTCCACAGGAAAAACAAATAAAACAGATAAACAAGATTAAATTCAAGTCATCTATTTAAAAAAAAGCCTTAAAGAAAATTAATGAGACAGGAAAACTGCAGGTAGAGAGAATGTTTAAGCATAAGAGAGCACAGTTATAATGCACAACTCTGGATGAATCCATTGATAACATTGATCAAATTTATTATTTAGCAAGGAAATAGAGATAACTGAAATCGACTCACTCCCTCTCCCCATTAATTAATTGCATAGGCCGTAACCACAGAAGGAAATGAAAGCTTGCTGTCTAATTTGGTAGGCAGTTTCATTAGGGAGTTTCAATTTCTCTCAAACTATTAAGGATCAGATAATTTTTTTGATTGATAAATTCTTCCACAGCATAAGCAAAATAAGAATATGTGCTTCTTAAAAATGCTGCCTGCTATATACCTGATATGCCTTCATATCAAAATGGCTTTGCCAATGCAAAAAAAAAATATAAGACTGCAAGTGCTGGGTTCATAGACTAGACCGAGAAATGTATTTTCAAACCTGAACATCCTCACAACTCAAAGAATCTAGGAAAAAGCCCGTGAACCTATGCATTCCTCTCTAATTTCCTGCTTCTCTTTATTCCTGTTTGTGTATGTGTATGCTTATCCTTATTTTAATCTGCAGATATATTTGCTGAATCTCACTCACGCTCTCTCTTTCTCTCTCACACACACAAATGCACAACTTTGAGATGGATCTTTGCTATCTAACCATAGCCTGAAAGTTTTATTGATGAGAATAATGGGACCATCCGCAAGCACTGCGAGAAGTTCATTATGAAGCCGATAGTTCCAGATCCCTGCTCAGTGCTTGGGCTTCCATTATCTTCCCATTACTACTTTTAAAGATGTGCAATAATAACCGAGAGAGATGCAGAAATAAAATTGGCAGTAAGAGAACTGTTTCTTTTTGGATTATTTATTTGCATGAGAAAAGATGCCATAACTAATGGCAGTGAAGTCAGTCACTGGAGCAGCAGAAAATTCAATCGCAGCCCAGTGGATTAATGACTGTGGCCACCACTCCAGGGAGGCTGCCTGGTGACTCTGGACACTCTTACCCTGATTCTTGGAAAGTGTGGATTTGAGTTTGATGCTTCCCAATTTGGAATAAACAAAACAGTTTTTTTTTAAACCCCTAAGTGAAGACCAGAGAATAGAATCACTGCACTGGAGAAAAACTGAAATGTGTCTTTTTGCAGATAACTTTTTTCCAAAAAAGTTAAAGTACATTTAAATATCTGGACTGGGAGTTAGTAGAGCAGTTAAAGCATGTTCTAGACCTGGGTTTGATTTCTAGCCCGGCCTAGAGTATCACTGGGGACAGACCTGAGGCCCGAAAGTGACACTGGGTGTGGCCTGGAGGCCCCGGCACTATAAGGCAGCTGGGAAGCCCGGCTTGGCTCAGTAGGGCTGGGGCCGCCCATATCCTTGGGCCCTTGTGCTGAAGCAGTGACTGAGAAATCACTGGGGAGACCCCCAGGCATGCTGAGCACCTTTCTGGAGAATAAAAGTGTGGCAGTTCTCTCTTTTCTGCAAATTTATCTCCATCCTCCAGCTTTGAGGAGAGTCTAAGCTCATCCCGACACACTTCTACTGCTTTCTTCTCTACTCCCCAGCTTGCTCTAGAGCCTCTTTCTTCTCTGGAATCTCTGTTCCATTCCTGTGGTCTGGGGCAGTCCAAGAGGGAGTCCGTTCGAGTGTAGTCTGAGTGTGGGCATTCAGTGAAGTGGCTCTCAGGTTGAGATAAAGCAAACCCACAACACCAAGCTCCTGGCAAGAGAGAGGAGGTAAGATCCAGCTGCAAGGGAAGGAGACGCACACACAGAATGCGGGCTCGTGGGAGTTAATGAAGATCTGCTTTATAGAGATACGAGTGAAGAGTAGGCAGGTGCAACTCCAGGACCAAGAGCAGACCTGGGGGTGTTGGTGTGCCCCAGCCTGAAGCTCAGGGAAAGGTACAGGGGATGCTGGGCTAGGCCAGGATATCGCGAGCTCTCGGGGAGTCTGCAGAGAGGTAGACTGAGGCACAAGTACTCCCACCTTCTCTCTTCCTTCTCTAGCTTCCTGCAGGGATTCCCCTTTGGCCGCACAGAGAGATGCTAGAAGGTTAGAGGGTTCTTACTATTTTTTTATTTAAGCACCGTGATTTACAGATTTCTTTGCAGTACAGTTGTCACAAACATTCATTGTTCAACACCAGTCCCACTACCAGTGGGACCCTACTACTGCCAAATGCTATCGCCCCTCTACCCATTCGCTATCCCCACACCAGCTCTCATAGCTGTCGGTAACAACATTGATCATTGCAACATATATATGGGAAAGGTCCTGGCATAGACCTGACGCTCAACTGGGTGGTTTTGTTAACATGTTGTGCAGCTGCTTAGCAGCACGCCACAGGAAGAAGCTGTAATAGTTGTGTCATTCTGCCATTCTGCCTGGAGTTACTATTAGACCTGGTTCAGAGTTGGTTGTGAATGGTCACGCCATTGGGTCATTGAAGGTGGGGGATGCGTGGAGGGTCTCAATCCCCAGCTCCAAGACCAATTGTCGTGCCCATGGCAACCCACATGTTTTCTGGTCCTATAAACAACGATGAAACTGGTCAGGAAGCTTCCGCCCTCTCTTTGCTTCCTGGGCAGCTGTCCACAGGCAGGAGCCGTAGCAGTGGTGTCTCTTGTCATTCTCTCGGTGTTATTGATCAGTCCTGGTACCTGGTTGGTTGTAGGTGACATCTTCAAGGCTGTAGTCAACACCCACTGGGTCACTGGAGATGAGGGGAATGGGAGAGGGGCCTCAATCCCCTCTCCAAGCCCGGTTGGTGGGCGCACAACATCCCACGTATTTGCTGGTTCTAGAAGGCTAGAGAGTTCTTGATGGTGCTTGCACAGGTCAGCTGTCCAAGTCCAGGGCTGGAGAGAGAGAGATGGTAGGTGCCTTTCTGAGTGGTTGTGTCTATGTGGAAGTGGGTGGAGGACTCAGGAGGAGTCCTACGATTTTGACCCCGCTTTGTCCCCAGCATCATCATACTCCTCTGGCAGAGAGAGGGAAGAGGTGGCGCACTTGTCTTTCCTGCTCTGCCCTTTAGCTTGTCCTAATGCTGTTCCCAGGGAACTGCGCAGCCCCTGTAGAAAGATTTTCCTACATTATCATCCATCAGAGATCTTATACTCTAGGCTTAGGAAAACCCAGAAGCACCTTATACCAGACCAACAATATCCTGTTATCCTTGTTGGGTGACAAGAATCCCAGGAAGTCATGAATCACCATCTATGGTTGTAGTGATGATCAGAAAACTCGGTTCTCCTCCATCACTTGGCTTTATGGAAAATTTTCAAATGGAAACAATCTGTCTTTCTCATGTCTTGGGAAGATGCTTTTTAACGATGGGAAAATTGTCTCCAATGGTAGGTCAATTAATTGCTGCATTTTAAAGCGGCTTCTTGAAAAACAGCAATTAATTTCACTGCATTTCTGAGTATTTCTTCTCCAAATTGTATTCATTTGAAATCACTGTTATTCTGGGAAGAGAGGGAGACTTGATTATTTCTAAGAACTTTTGCAGGAGCTCATATTCTATTTTTTTTTTTTGGAAATGAATGAGAGGACAGAATTAGGTTTTAATTATTACTGGCACCTTTTCATCACTGGAAATGGACTTTAAAAGATCGAAAATGGGAAGAATTCACACTGAAAAAAGAGTTGATAAATACTCACAAACACAGTAGCACCTAAACACATCTTCAAGTCAAATGTTATCTGATAATGACAAAGGTAGAATCTAAGCACAGCATGGGGTAATTCTGTTGGTTTATTAATATTCTTTGCATTTGCCTATTCTAATGGGTTGGAATTTCCAGAGGTGCTTTTTGTTTGGTTGAGAAAAATCAAAATGGACTATTTTCACCTGTTTCTCAACCTTTTCCATGCTTCAGCTACATTATATTTGACTTTGTGACACCTTATGGCTCTCCTATTTGGTTTCACAAGCAGCTACTGAGAAATTCTCATGACTACATATTAGCTAGTGCTGGGAACCAACCAAATCTGAGGTTAGAAAAGAGCAAAGTTGGCCATTGCATGCTGACCTGGAAGTGTTTCCCCAGGATGTTTTAGAATTTAAAACAAATTCAGAAGAACAGACATTCACAGACCCTTGACTCTTTAGACCACAGGGGACACTCTTGTGGTGAGGCACGTTTCACTCCATATTTTGTCTGGACCTGCTGATGTCATGAGCATACCTAGATCCAGCCCTGTGTCTGCTGGAGACAAAATCATGTGTGAGAACCACTGGCATAAACATGAGCATGTATGGTTATAGAAGTAAATACAGAAAGATGACAGACTATAGAAAAATAAGCAGGGCATGGGTCTCATAGTTTAATAATTGCGTCAGGGAGGGGCACTTTGGGAAGCCTTTTGTAGAACATTCCATGACCTGATATTTCCAAGCTAGAGATAGAGATTTCAAATCTGGAAGCTTGAGACCCAGGGCCAGGGAGGCCCAATGTGTGAGTATTGGCATTTGAGAAAAGAAACAAGTGCACCTTCCCTCCATCTCTCAGTCCTGCTCAGGCTCTCAGCAGTTGGGGTGAGGCCCCCCAGCATCCATGGGGAAATTTTAACTTGGTCTACCTGTTTAAATGCAAATTGCTTTGGGGGACACCCAGAGAGTATGTTATTACAGCTCTCTGTGCCTCTCTTTGTCCATTTAAGTGGACACATTAAATGTCTCACTCACACCATGAGATATGCCTTTATATACATCTGGATTTTAGTCCAGCCTTTATCAAAAAACATCTGGACTACTTCATCACGAGAGTGCCCTCTTTGCTGGGGAGGAGAGTTCTTGCCATGTTCTTTCTAATACTGAGCCTGGAAAACAGTCAGTGCTCCTTAAAAGCTCTTTCCTCCCCACTGCAAAAGCTGAGGGGCTAACTGTGTAGATGGCGGCCATCCTAGAACCGGAAACATCATTTCATCCACGGACAGATGTATCTCAGCTCCGGGCTCTGTTTCTCTGACTTGGATGATTGTCCGTGTATCATGTCATGAACCAATTTCTTGCTTTATGTGAAACTTCTCTAAAAACAAGAAGAGAGACAGTAGAAGGACTCCAGTGCTGGTCTTGCCTGATGCCAACTTTTGTTCCATTCCTGGCACGACATTTGGTGTCCTTTGAGCACTGGCAGAAGTGAGCACAGAGCCAGGAGTAGCCCATGAGTACGACTGGCTGTGGGTCAAAACCCCTGCCTCCTAAAGACCCAACATGAAAAGAACCTACACACAGGCTGCAGCAGACTTTAATCCCCACAGTTCAGCTTTCTTGAGCTTTGAGCTTCATTGACTTTCACCAAAGGTCAGGTCTATCCCAGAGTTAATCCTGGACATAACACTGAGGTGTCTCCTTCCCATTTTTCTCAAGGTCCGCTCTCACTATACCATGGATAAGTGAACCCGCATGCATGTGTGTCTCTTGAATGTGGTCATGAGGGTTGTTATTTTTCCTGCACCTACAATTGTACATGCAGCCTGGGTTCCTCCTCTCTCATTACCATTGTCATCCTATGGCATAGAAGCTTTGCTGGTTGTGCATTTGGGTCTATTGGGCAGGCTGCCAGAGCAGACACATATATCTCATTGTGCACGTACCTAGAGTAGGTGGAAGAAAGGAAATGGTTGAGACAGAATCCATTTCAGATTCTAAAAAGAAAGTTCCAGGAAGGGGATCAGGGGGATGGTTCAAAGGTTGCTCTTCAAAATAGCCAGATTAATTTTACATTAATCCTGAACTTCAATTATATCAAATTTAAATTTTGCCAGTCTGAGGAAAACCAAACAGGTACCTTGCTTTAATTTGCCTTCCACTGATGATGGGCAAAATGAGCCTCTTTCCTTTGTGTTTTATTGGCCTTTTTTTTCTCTTTAGAGATTTGCTTTTGCCTCTCTTTGCCTGCATCTGTATTGAGCTGTCTTTTTCTGACAGATCTGTATGATTTTTAATGTCCTGCATATTAATTCTTGATCGGTTATACATGCTGCATAAGAGGAGGCTTGGAGAAGCCATCAGCAAACATTTCAAAGGTTAGGTTAAAACGCTGGTGCTGGAGGGCCTGAGCAGTAGCTCAGAGGACAGGAACACATGTGTTGCATTCAGGATGCCCAGATGTGAAGCCCCAGCACCACACAGGCCCTCAAACACTGCCAAGGAGTGGCCCCTGAGCACTGACCCAGGAGTAGCCATTGAGCACTACTGGTGTGTCCCCCCACTCGCCAATAAATGAACACACCAAGAACTGCTATCTGAGATGATGAGTGAGCTTTACCAGCTGGGCTGTGACCCCATGTCCCTGTCCCTGCATTCTTCATGAGGGGTGAGGAAACCCCATTAGAGATGGGGGGACCACCTCCAATCTAACGTTCCATCAGAGTCACTCATCAGTTGTAGGTATCCCTCTGGATTTTCTGCTCTTCTGCCTCCCAGGAGTCCCCACTTTCCTGCCTGCAAGAGCTTATGGTATGTCAAGCAGGGCCCCTTGGAAGCTGTTCTTTCTCTCCCCAGGGCATCCCAGCCCATCCCACTGTCCACAGAGACCAGTAAATGCTGGTAGCAAACAGGACTCAAGACTTGACTTTGCACGGGAGTTGGTTCAACCTGATTGAGTTCCTTTCCTCACTGCAGGCCATTTTTCAGTCTCAGAATCTGAGCCTACTGTGCCCCACAGCTCAAATGGGGCTTCCAGGGTGGCCCCTCTCAGAAAGCACTCTAGTGCTCTTGAGGCCTGCAACAGGGTGCAGTGTGACAACCATCCCTGGCTCTTCCTGGCATGCTCTTTACCCTTCTTCCTTTCTTACTTCAGATCATGAACAGAGAATTATGGTCTGAATCAGGGCACAGAGGCGAGTAGCTGAGGAAACCCCACTTTCCAGGGTTCTCTGAGACCCTCCAGTCATTCATGTCTCAGAGAACAAGGGTTTCATCCAGCAATATTGGACCAGGCACTTGATTCTACTAGAAATTGAGAACATCAGCAAACCACCCAAGGTCACGAGGCCTGGAAGCAGCAGTGAACTCTGCTGGGCTCTTAGCTGCTGCTCTTTTGAGCTGTGCCTGCGGGTGGCCCAGCTCTGGGGTTGGGGGGGGGGGGCTGGGCAATACCAGGCAACACTGGATCTGTGCGGACCTGTGAGCTCCAGGTTGGCTCTTGATTCTTCTCTTTCTTTTTCCCTCCCACCATCTCCCACTTTCCACTCACCTCATTAAAATGCGATCCTGTGATTCATCAACATTACAGGAGAAGGCAGTTAGATAAAATAAAGAAAAAGCTTAGTATTTGCAAAGACAAGTACTGCTGAGCCTCCTGCCCTCTCTGAGGTGCCATGCGGCGCCTGTTGGCCAGATCACCCTGGATGAGAGCGCTCAGCTGAGTGAGGCGTGCTGACTGCTTTTGCTCCTCCGTCTCTTATAGGATCCATGATCTTTATGTTTCGCCCGCCGTCGTGGAAGCTAATGGCATCATTTTCATGCACGGACACGGCCCTGCCAGCTGACAGTGGTTAGCAATTCTTATTACAAATATATCTTCTAATTCCCGAGCTAGAATTGTCAAGCTTTTCTATAGTGACACTGAACCAAAATATCGAAATTGCTCAAGCCTTTAAAGAAAGCAGCAGCAAAAGGTTGCAGAACGCCTTTTTAAGTAATGCCGCTGCTGGGAGGCTCTCTGGAATACAGATGGGGTGCCTGCCTGTGTTTCCCGTCTCCTCACATCACCCGACAACTCAGATTCAGAACGCCCAGGGCCGCTGGCAGGAATTGAACAGAGAGAAGCAGAGTAGTGAGGGCCAAAGAGACTGAAAGAAGCAAAGGACTCTGAACACAAACTTCTGGGAGGTTTTGATCAGGGTCGCTACCTGAACAGAGGCACCTCTTTGCGGTGTGGGACACGTGAAGTTTCTGTCTTTTCTTGGAGGTTAGCATGCCCAGAAGTGTTCAGGGCTTACTTCTGGCTCTGTGCTCAGGGGTCACTCCTGGTGGACTTAGAGGACCATATACAGGGTTAGGGATCAAACTCCAATTGGCCGTGTGTGAGGCAAGTGCTTTACCCGCATACCATTGCTCCTGCTATGGGCTAGACCATTGAAATAGGAAGTTCGTGGAGCAGGTGGGCCTGGCCTTTGATGGCTTTCTTTGTTCAGTTTGGGAACTTCAGCCATTTGGCTGTGTCTTCAAGACACAATTCATCATTTGCATGGGGAATGAGGGTCACCTTCTTCACGGCAGCAAGAGTGCTTTCCACGTTCCACAGGAGCAGGTTCTCAGCTTACAGTCCCCATGAGAACAAGTTTGCTGTTCCGTTCCTCTTCCAGGTGGACATACACGTCACTGGTTGTGCCGGGAAGTCTCTTTGGGTTCCCACTGTTCCCTGCCCTTGAAACTCTCACAGAATGGCAAGTGTGGAGCTAGAGGGCACCTTCTCCCTGGTTTTGCATTTGGCCTGGCCATCCTTCCTGGGCATGCTCATTGTGTTAACCCTGTTTGTTTGTTTCTTTCAGTCCTACTTGCACACAACAGTCACACTTTGCTTTTTAGAGACTAATGTTATAAAATTTGTGATGATTTTATGATGAGATACTATGCCATTGTTTTCTGACTTAGGCGAGTCTCACCTCTTAAAGCCTTAGTGAATTTGCCAGCAATGAGGCTTCATGGGACTAGCTCTGTGGAATATCTTGTGCTTACTTGAATTTTTTCCCTTTTCCCTTCCCTCCCTTCCCCTCCCTTCCACTCCCCTCCTCCCCCTCCCTGCCCCACCCCTTTCCCTCCCCTCCCCTCCCTGCCCCGCCCTGCCCCAACCCATCTCCCTCCCGCCCCTCCCCTCCCTCCTTCCCTCCCTCCCTCCTTCCCTCCTTTCCTTTTCCTTTTCCTTCCCCTTTTCTTTTTCTTTTTCTTTTTCTTATCTTTTTTCCTTTCTTTTTCTTTTCTTTTCTTTACCTTTCTTTTCCTTTCTTTTCTTTTCCCTTTCTTTTCCTTTTCCTTTCCTTTTCCCTTCCCTTCTCTTGTCTTGTCTTCCCTTGTCTTCCTGGTATTTTGCTGAGCTGAATTAGAACCCACTGGTGCGTTGAGAGATTTGGAAAATTTTGGCCTCAACTTTCTGGACTCAGCATCCCAAAGTCTATAGTTTTTCGGTTAGATGAACCTGACTTCTCAAACTATGGGACACAGCATAAAATTAAAAATAAAATGAAATGGGGGCTGGAGCGATAGCCCAGCGGGTAGGGCATTTGCCTTGCATGTGGCCTGCCCATGCCGGCCTGGGTTGGATCCCCAGCATCCCATATGGTCCCCGAGCACCGCCAGGAGTAATTCCTGAGTGCAGAGCAAGAAAAAAAAAAACCCTGAGCATTGCCAGGCATGACCCAAAAAGCAAAATAAATAAATAAATAAATAAATGAAATGAAATAAAACATTCCTTTCTAATTTATTATCAGTGCATGTTTGATTTGTATGCCTATTTATACCCCTATATACTGGAGGTTCTGTAAAACTCTCTGCAGTGTAAATTGTTCACCAGTGAGACACCTGCAAGCATCGCGGCTTAGGAGCTCTCGCTGGCCCCTCCAGCTCCACCTGTTGGGCTGCTGGAACGCTGCTCATTAAGGAAGAATCAAAAGTTAATTGAAAGGGGCCTCTTCCAGCAGGCTCTGGAGAACGCATAGAGATAGGTACTGGTTAAATAGAAGTTGGGAATGACAACTGCTTAGGGGAGGAGTAACTGGGAGGATGAGTAGTAAGTAAGACTCACACCCTGTGTGGGAAAGTGCTGAAATGTGCTCAGCGAGGAGCCCAGACAGGAAGGACAGAGCTGGGACTGACCGTGCGGGGCATAGGCTAGTTCAGCAGGAAAACAGCATTGGGTGCAGAGACCTGTATAACCCACATTTCTGGCCATCTTTTGGATCACCCTCAATGCAGAGGCTCCAAGAAATAAAGAACTCAATTTGTCACTCTTTGGGTCACAGTTTTGGGGTCATAGGGGCCCTGGGGTCCAGCCCTTGAGCCCTGAGGAAACATCTGGGTGATGCATGCTAGACTCTCATCTCGCGTCAGGTTGGGCTCTCCCTCCAACGGAGAACTGTGGCATCAATGGAACATGAATGGAAACTCCTCAGGAACAAACGTTGGGAGTTTAAAACCTTCTCTCTCAGGCCTGATCCTGGTCTTCATTTGTTTCTGTTTTTAGAACACCATGAGTTGCAACAGTGTGAAAAGTATTATTTCAGGACTGAATTCTGAAATAATACTTTCACCACCCAAAACCCACATCCTCTCTCTCCCGCCCCCTCTTAGTACCCTCAGTTCTATGGGCTGACTCCAGGGTCTGTTAGCCTTGTCACTGCTTATTCCCTTACTGTGTTTCTCTGGTCCCATGTATCCATATTTGTCATCTCCCTCTTACCCATTTGCTCTTCATGATCCTCTTCTGACTGGCCCACTTTATCTTTTCCTCTGAGTACGCCGAGTTTCTTTCTCCGCCGAGTTTCTTTCTCCACCCGTTTTCTCTTTACTCTGGCTTCTTTCCAGATCATGGCTATTGTGAAGAACACTACAGTAAACATAAGGGTACAAGCATCTTTTCTGATTAACATTTTGGGGATCCTAGAGGGATGCTGGCATGTGGAGTCTCGGGTCAGACAGGAGCATGAGGAGAGAGCGCCTGGTCGGCGTCTGTGCATGGCTGTGGGGGCAGGAATGGGAGAGCCGGGCCAGGTGGCACTGCTGGCGCTCACACCAGCTTCCTGCTCCTGTTCCTCTTTCCCATCTTCTCTCTGCCTTTCTGCTGCGTCTCCCAGTCTGCAGGACACCAACAGCTCAGGCACAGCCCCAGCTCATAGATTAGTAGGAGCTGACGAGATGTGGACTGAGGGAGTGTTTGTCAATGGTCAAAGGGATGTGGCTGGGAAAACCCAGGGAGGTGCTGGACAACCAGGGCAGTTGTCCAGCAAGCCCTGGGAATTTTAAACAAGTTGACCTATCAGCATCTCAGTCTGCCGAGAGCTCCTTTTCCTCCCAGGATTCCAAGGACCCCCTAAAGATGGGATATGTGTTTCCTGCATCCTGAGCCCCAGTTTTTGAGTAGGAATCGATTTTGATTGATTGGCGAACTGGCACTTGCCTTCCCTGGGCCCATTTTGGATGGTGAAGTTCATTAAAAGTGGGCCTCTGGCAAGCCCGCTGCCCTTGTTCTGCGGGAGTAAGACCTTCATTATGCCAAGCAGCGGGATCTGCCCTGGAGTCCCTGGCACTGGCTCCTGATGGCTCACCCACGTACAGCCGTGAGTTTGCAAATGAATCATTTGACCATGAAGAAAATTCAGGAGGGCTGGAGCAAACTCTGTGGATGGGGCTGCTGAGCCTGCGGTCCCCCCTTTTCTGCCTTTGACTCCCCACTCCTTGCTCCAGGCAGAAGAGTTTGCTCATGGAATACTGGTGCCAGCAGCTGAAAAATGTTTTGACCATGTCAGGTTCCCACCCCCTCCCGAGGGGATATATGTGGAACCTCCCCTGCTGTCTGCTCCCCCCTTAACCCCAACCCAGTGATTTGCTCTCAGAGGCTCAAGGCTGGAGCTAAAGAGGAGCTTGTGGCTTTCTGAATATATACCAGGCAGCGACTTCTGAATGCAGCCAGCATAGGGCGCCTAAGTTTGGGGTCCCATCCCAACAGGAGCTTGTTTTCAGCTGCAATTTCACGGGTGTTTCTTAAGCTCTGGTGTGTTCACACCCGAATACCTTCATCCTCCATAGAGCCTCCACCATAGCCTGAACCCATCTGTAAAACAAAGTATGGTTTATTTTAAAGGGCATATAGGAGTTTGAAAAGGTGCTATAGAACAAGTGTAACCTGTTTTCTTTCCTCTGTGAGTGTGTGTGTGTGTGTGTGTGTGTGGTGTGATTGAAAGACTTAATATTCACTTCATCCCCTCAAGCATCTTACTTTCACAATAAAGAAGTAATCATTAAAATGCTTCTCCAGAAATATGTGGGTGAGAGAGAAAAGTAGGGAAGAGAAACATGCTCCTGTTGGAAATGATCATCTGCTCTGTTTGGTCCAAGAAGTTTCAATGCTCCCTCTGCCCGCTCCCTCTGCCCGCTGGCCTGGGACTCGACTCAGATCTATGCTGTGTTCTGATCTATGGGAATTTCTGCAAAGGTTTTTCACAGAGCCTTGGTCCTAGAATAGTGTCTGTTGCCTTGAATCACTACCTTGGCACTTCTAGCAGCAGGTTTGAGCAGGGAGTTCGGTATGGGAGGATGGTGTTAAAGTTGAGTATCTGTCAAAGGCAAGGGAAGGATCCATGCTCAGATGAGTCTTGGCTGTGTTGAGTTCCGTGTTCCAGAATCAATGCTCCACAGCACCCCCTGGGTGAGGCTGGTTCCTCCTACTTCATGCACACTCACTGTGACACACACTGACCCACTTGAATTTCCCAGGGGGTGACAGGGACCCAGCTTCCCCTCTGCTCCTGGGTGACTTAGCAGGGTGACTTCTGTGTGCTGTGTGGG
Source organism: Cryptotis parvus (assembly GCA_021461705.1). Classification (NCBI taxonomy): domain Eukaryota; kingdom Metazoa; phylum Chordata; class Mammalia; order Eulipotyphla; family Soricidae; genus Cryptotis; species Cryptotis parvus. Next base: position 402,052 of record JAJIBD010001074.1, on the reverse strand, counting down.
CACTCGGCACTGCTGTCTGTGAATGGCCGACTCCAATCCTCAGAACTCTTCTCTATTGATTTGTAGGTCTTTTTGTTTGTTCTCATCATTAATCTTTTTGCTCATCACTAGTATAGTTTTCTCTATAAGATATGCTGGAAGAATTTGTTTTACCCTGCCTTGGAATCTTCTGTCTTTTCCTACTCTGCGTCTGTGTTTAGAAGGTTTGTTACACCGTGTGCCCCCTTATTTTAAATACATTTGTGGATTTTCTTCAATTATCTGAGTATTTCTCATTTCACTTTTGACATGTGAATACTTCTGGAACTCATTTTTGTGAATGATTGCAGGTAGTATCACTGTATCACTGTCTTCCCGTTTATCTTCAATTTGCTCGAGCGGGCCCCAGTAACATCTCCATATGACCTGGCTCATGCAAGTAGAGCCCAAGAGAACCTGCTTGCTCCAGGAACATAAAGAGCCTCAAACCATTCCATCAGGTCATGGGTATGATCGCTTCTTGGCCTTTTGGCTAAGATCAAGTGTAGTATAATTGTTACTGGTATCTGGCATATCAAATACGACACGGGTAGCTTGCCAGGCTCTGCCGTGTGGGTAGCATACTCTTGTAGTCATCTCAAAATCCAGCATTTATTGATGAACCGCGCAGCCACAAGCGGCCGCGTGAGCCAGGCTGTGATAGGCTGGTCTGCTGTGTGGAGTTCTGACGAGGAGGAAGTCCGGATGTGGAAAATGGAGGTCCTCATGGAGTGGGAGGTTGTCTGGCTTGTTGTGAGGCTCTGCTGGGGTGGTGGGCCAGGGCTAGAACCTGCCATCCCTCCCCGGCACCTCATGAGCAGCTGGGCACAGTGAGAGTCAGTAGCAGCTCTTCCCCATGTCTGAGACAGACATGCAGGTAGTGAGGAGACAATAGTCTACTTGGTAGCACATAAGAAGCTAGAGGGGCTCACACGTTCCGTGGTCTCTCCAGCACTTCTTGAGTGATTGGTTTCTTTGTGTACTTCGGCACAGGAGGTTTATAGCCATCTGTCTACAGGGGATCTTGCACACGTGGGCATTGCTCTGGGAGTTTGCACTCTGCCATCATCTGCAAGATATTAGGCTGAAGGGAGCAGATGACAGGCACAAAACCCACACTCCCGCCTTACTCATCCTTATTACCCTCCTTTATTAACTTGTCATTGAAACTTTTGAAATTATTCAGAGATTGACCGAAGATGATTTTAATTTCTCATGCATCATATGTGGGACAACATAGAGGCTAGTCAGTACTTTAAAGGGACTCTGAAAAACTGTTCACCCAATTTGGATTTGGATTCTTCTTCTTTCCAAAGCCCCTCCCATGTGCCAGAGAGATTGCCTATTCATTTATTTGCTTTTTGTGCACCAGGGGTCGAGGCCGGGGCCAGGCACCTGGGGAGGCAGGCACTCCATCAATCTGTTGCCTCCCCAGCCCTAGAGATGGTGCCACACTACCTTGAGATCTCTGAGCATCAGCAAATTTCAGTCAATAGAGGCCTTGTGAGTCTGGCCCTTAGGCAGACATAAGTCATAGAGCTCTGATGCACACAGTGTACAAAACTCAAGTCAGAAGGAAACCATTTGGATGGGAAGCCAATAAACTGGCCAGCAGTGTTTCTTGGTCATAACCTGGAAAGTCTCTTGAGACTTAGTTTGCTTATCTGTAAAATGGATGAAAACGTGCGATCTCTTAGGGCTGCCAAGGTGCCGGGTCATGATAACTTGGGCGGGAAGCAGCCTTTCAGTACCTGGTGTGATGTCAGGGCTCAAGAAATGCAACCCCTTCCCCTCCCCTCAGGCGTCTCATCCCCATCCACAGGAAGACAAGCGCTGTCGAGCTGGCTTACAGCTAAATGGCATTTGGAGCTCCTCCCTGTCCTCTTTCATATTGTCATATCACTCAGGGGTGGCTTTATTTCCGGGTGCCAGGGACCATCAAGCAGACAAGAGGCTTTCTCAGTTGGTAATGCAGAATGTGATTTTTTTCCCAGGGTGATATTGCATGGGGGGGACATGTGAATTGAAAGGAATTTTGAGTAGGCTCACTGTCACAAATCGGATAACAGGAGATGAAACAAATAAAACGCAGGCAGTACACTGGCTGCGTCAAGTTCCGTAAAAGGCAGTCACACAGCCTGGTAGAGGTTTGAATATCTGCCCAGGCTGGACACAAAGCAAAGAGGTGAAAGCTGCAGCCTGGCCAGGGCCCCAGCCTCAGAGCAGTATCCAGGGCCCTGCCTTGTGCCTTGTGCCTTGTGTTACCTCCAGGGGGGCGCTGGGCAGGCCAGAGGTCACTGCCTGGTTCCTGCAGTTACCCGCTGGGCTTAGATGAAACCACATACTGCTGAATGGGGGCAGGAGTCAATGAGTAATGAAGACGTATAGCATCCTCTCAATAACATTTTTTATCTTCATGAACTCATGCCAAAACTAGTTATGGAGGCGCCAGAGACAGCAGGACAGCAGATAGGGTATTTGCCTTGCACATGGCAGACCCAGATTTGAGCCCCAGCAGCTCATGTGATGCCCAAGTCCTGCCGGGAGAGATCCCTGAGCACGGAGCCAGGAATAAGCCCAGAGCACTACTGGGTGTGGCCCCCCCAAACCAAAGTATATAAATTAGTTCTGGAGAATATATATGTTGCCAGGTCAACATCTCCCTATCTGAGAGCACTTGAAAAACAGGACCCACAGTGCAAAGAAGTGTCTGTGCTGCCCCTGGGGTCAGGTCCACAAAGAAGTGCCACAAGACACGATGCCCCCACAGACTCATTTCCACGGGACTGGAGGGGAGCCGGGAGCTCCTGGTGCTGCCTTAGCACCACTCAGCTTCTTGGCGGGTGGGGCTGGGTACCGGACTTGATACCCTGTTCCCTCGCTGGCCTCCACCCTTGTCCATTTCATGGGCTAACCTACGGCATCATTTAGAAAACTTCCATGTGACAAATTTGGCAGAAGAGGCTGTGACAGGAGAAAGAATCCAGAACAGGTCAGCAGTCACCAGATGGAAAGCAGAGCTAGTGGGACACTGTGTGGCATTACTCCAGTCCCAACCCCCTTCTGTCCCCCTCCAATGTGAGTGCGGCCACCTCTCTGCCCTTCTTGGGCCCCACGGACTGGGGTAGACTCTGTATTCCCTCTCCCTGCTGCTGTGGTCTTCCTTTCAGCTGTTCTGTGACTCTCTTGGGTTGGACGTGGGGGCAACTTTTAACGTTGGGGGAGGGGGATGACTTTCTTTTTTTTGCTTTTTTTTGGGGGGGTCACACCCAGCAATGTTCAGGGTTACTCCTGGCTCTGCACTCAGGAATTACTCCTGGTTGTGCTTGGGGGACCATATGGGATGCTGGGGATAGAACCCGTGCAAGGCGAATGCCCTACCTGTGGTGTTATCGCTCTGGCCCCAGGGGGGTGACTTTCTTTGGAAGCCTGGTCTGCTTCTCTACCTCTTTGCCTTTTCCATCTAACCAGCAGAGTAGCCCCATATTCTTTAGGTAGAGGTCTTCCTGCACCTGGGAACCCACCTCCCTCTACCACCCATTCCTATTGTCATTGTCTTCCCCTTTACTCACTAGACACACAGAAAATTCTGAAGCTGTTTCAGAATTTCATCTCTCTCTTATTGTCATGTTCCCTCTCACTTTCTCAATCCCTGAATTGTTGGGGGTGATAAGCAGGTGCGTAGGATTGTAGAAGAATTCGCCGAGAGAATCAAAGGTGTAAGAAGTTTACTAAGGTGATAGGATGCTTGCAGAGAAGAAGACGGAGCCTTTACTCCCGAGCAGAGGTTCCCTGAGGAAAGAACACGCCTGTGCTTTATCTGGGTTTGTTTATTCCTTAACGAGGCTTCCTGTACAGACAAATGTCTTCAAACTTTGGTCCAAGAACCGGAGCCGGTTGCAGACATAGAAAGGTTGAAAACCACCTGCCTGCCGCCTGGACTGTAACTGCCAACCTGGGGAGTAGGACAGGCTGCCGCAGGGTTAGGAAGGCTGAACCCGCTGATGTAGTGACTCAGTGCTGGGAGGGGTCTTTCTCCTCACTGTGAGCCTGCAGCTAACAGCATCTCCCTGAGAAGGGTTTTCTGAGTGGTTGAGACAGATCTGGGCTCAGTCTGTGGGTGCGAAAACAGGGGCTGCTCTGTTCCTGGGAGATACCGGAAGTGGCGGGCCCCCTCGAAAGCTGCCTGAGAGGTGGGTGCCTGGTACTAGCCGAGATGTTTCCTGCCTCCATGCTTTGTGCCTAAGGAGCAGTGGCATTGGCCTGAGCTTAGAATGAAGTTCTCTTGCTCTCTGATGACCATCAATACCTACTTGGGAAGGAGGTTGTGAGACGGCACGGGACAGCCCTGCCTAGAGTTGGGAGATAGGAGACCGCTTGGCTCACTTTGTGTCTTAACTGGGCGCATGCGCAGGTGGCTCTGCTTTGCGGGAGGGGCTCGTTTCTCTAGCTGTCCAGTGGGAATACTCCTGCTGTCTGTATCCCTCATTTGTGATCGAGCCTCGGGCATGAAGGCAGCGGGTCACATGGCTCCCGGGTCCCTCCACATTCCTCTTGGTCCCTTCTCATGGTCCCCTGGGTTTCAGGGTAATGGTCGCATTGGCCACAGGGAATGTCCTGGAGAGTGGAGCAGGGATATGGGACATGCCTCTTCCTCTCTGCCCTGGGAGTAGAGGTGAGCTGTCCCTGGCCCCTGTATGACTGAGACTTTGCCAGATGGGCTGTGACACTTGAAACAATTTGCAGCACAGAGCCAGGAGGAACCCCTGAGCAGTGCCGGGTGTGGCCCCCAAACCAAAGCAAAATGTTTGCAGCATATGGATACAAGCCCCTGACCGGCTGGGGGACTCTCAAGCCCAGAAGGTGTCGGCGGCGGACAGGTCTCCCTTCTGGCCAGGGATGCTGAAGGTTCGCGAAACAGCTTTCAAATCACTTGTCAGGCCTGGGAAGGATGAAAGGCCATACTGGCTGCTGTCTCCGGATTCACAGAGCTCCCGCGGGCAAGAGCCTTGGGTGTGAGGAGGTCAGGCCTCCATGCACTCTCTCATCACATCTGAGAGGACACCTCGCTAATTGGGCTGCCGTCCCCATGGTCGCTTCCTTTCCTTTGATCTGCTTCTTACCCTGAAGCCTGGATTTAACTGCATGACCTTGGACCACAATGTCATTGTCTGTAACAAGGAGCGATGATGCTTACTGAATTCTCCGGAAGACAGAGCTAATGCGGCCGCGGTTCCCAGCAGTCTGTCAAAGGCCCAGAACATTCCAGGAACTCCTGAATTCCTACTTCTGTAGCAATGCCACATCAGCAGTGCAGAAAGCCTGCATTTGGGGAACACACTGTGGGTATCTATTGATTGTGGGGAGAAATTCTAAAATCATCAATGGGAAACTGCAAGGTGTAGGTATTTTCAGGTAGAATCTCTTTGTTCCTTCTCAACTGGAGCCACATTTTAAAGGTACAAGGCCATAAGTATCTGTGCCTCCACTCTCTGGACTTGAGGGGATATCGTATATGTTTGCTGAGTGTTCTCCAGGTTTGAGGGGCTACCGTATATATTGACTGAGAGCATTCCAGGTTTGAGCGGATACCGTATGTTAGCTGAGTGTACACCACAGGATGGCTTCTTAGTTTTTTTGTGTTCCTCATTTATTTCCTCATCGGAGGTTCAGTGCAAATTCACCCCCAGCTCCCAAGACCCCAATTCTTTGGACGAGTAAGCTGCAGAATGTCCAATCACCATGCATCAAGGCTGTGCCCGTGCCTCTGATCAAAGAGGTCAGGCTACACTTGGCATATTTTAAATGTGTTTTTCCTCATAACAAAGGAAGCACCAAATCACACCCTCATTAGCTTCAAAGAGAAATACTGATGCTTGGAGTTTTTTCCTCCTCTTCGTTTTCTTGCATTGGCAAGAGATTTAGTTTTGCTTAAAGGAAACACAGATGACGCTAATGAGACCGCAGTGTCTTAATTTGCATATTAGATGAGATAAATATTGAGCTAATTAACACCTAGGATGAATTTTCATTGCCTGGGACAATTGTGCTATGGCGATAGGAGTTCTCTGCCACTCCCCAGGAACAGAACAGTTTGAAGGGAGAATCTCTTGGCCACAAATATTTCAGTCCAGCCTGAAGATCTCCCTTTAATCCAGGATTCTTGCTTCAATCTGTAGATCACTGCATATGGCTGGGGAAGGAAACATTGGCTTGGTGAAAAAGGACTATCTGGGTTAGAGACTCATTTTTTCCTCTTTTAAAAATTATTTTAGTTATTCTAGTTTAGCTGGTATGTTGATAGTAGAACTGTATTTACAATCTTGATAAGTCCAGCTACCACAACTCACTGTCCCACCAGCATCCCAGGCCCCTCCATCCCTCCTTCCCCCTCACACCCTATTGGATAATCTCAGTTTTGTAATCCAAAGCCAAGAATTCATTGTGTTTTTCAATTCTGCCTATTCCCATGTCTTAATTGACTATGGGTGAGTGAGCTCATCTGATATTTGTCTTCCTTATCTGTGTTGCTGATGCTGATGCCCTCCAATTTCTTCCATGTTGCAGAGAACTGTATGGTCTCATACAGTTCTTTAATTTCTATATATTTTACGTAAGTAATTTTTATACATATCACTTCACACTTGTATCACTTGTCTTCCTGTTGATCATCAATTTGCTCGAGTGGGCACCAGTAATATCTCCATACGTCCTGTCACATGCAAGTAGAGCCCAAGGGCATCTGCTTGCTCCAGGAACATAAAGAGCCTCAAACCATTCCATCAGGTCATGGGAATGAGGTCTATAATTGTTAATAGTATTTGGTATATCAAATACGACACGGGTAGCTTGCCAGGCTCTGCCGTGCAGGTGGGATACATATCACTGCTATCACTGTCTTCCCGTTCATCATTGATTTTTTTTTTCGAGCGGGCACCAGTAACATCTCTATATGCCCTGTCTCAAGCTAGTAGAGCCCAAGGGCATCTGCTTGCTCCAGGAACATAAAGAGCCTCAAACCAAATCATATATATGTATATATGATTATATACATATATAATTATATATTTTTCCATTTTAATTGAACTGCTATGAGTTACAAAGTTAGAAAATATTCATGATTGAGTTTCAGGTGTCCAATTTGCCAACAATAGTCCCTTCATCAGTGTCCATTTCCCTCCACCAGGGTCCCCAGTTACCCTCCTGCCCCTTCTGCCCCAGCCTGCTTCTATGGTGGGTAGTTTATTAAATAATTTCAGCACCTCATTCTCCTCCAGAAGGACCAGTTCCCTTCACCATTGTCATAGTGTTCCCCTCCCTGATCTACTTACCCCTTTCCCAGTTCTTACTGAGGACCAGTTCTCATGTCGTTTGTCTCATCTTTTGACAGCTGCATAGTATTCCATTATTAGGTATGCTTTTCTTCCAGGAGCAGGATGTGCTTTGTAATTGACTGGCCCAGTGCCCAATGAAAGTGCAGGGTCTCCATTGAAGAAATCACAAAGTTCAAGCAGCAACAATAGAACAGCAAAGCAAATGTGTGCTTTTAAGCTGGAGAGAGTGGAGACTTGCCTACCTGCATAAGTGACATGCTCGTTCATAAGGCCCAGCCTGTCTGGTGAATAAGAGCTTTGTAGGGAAAGAAGAGGTGGATGTTCTTGATTCCATCCTCCCCCGCCTTCCCCTTTCTTGTCAAGTTTGGTGTTGCGATGACTGGTGTTGTCATACATGATAAGTTGTGGTGCTCACACCTTTTCAGCATGGTGATCACTGAGGTTGGCACTTTCTTAGTTGTGGGACCTATACACATGTGCTCACTGGGGCTCACACTCTGTAGTTGTGGCACATGAGTTGTGGTAGTACTTGTTGTAAGTCACTGTTAGTGATCACACACTACTTGACCGGTGTCACACTTCCTGGGCATGATGCATATACATTTTAAAAAAAAATAGGGCGGAGGCGATAGCCTAGCGGGTAGGGCGTTTGCCTTGCACGCGGCCGGCCTATGCCGGCCTGGGTTCGATTCCCGGCATCCCATATGGTCCCCGAGCACCGCCAGGAGTAATTCCTGAGTGCAGAGCCAGGAGAAACCCCTGAGCATTGCCGGGTGTGACCCAAAAAGCAAAAAAAAAAAAAAAAAAAAAAAAAATTCTGTGTTCAGTGGGGCTCGCACCATTTCTTGTGGTGCTCACATACACTAGGCTGTGGTTGTTGCCAGTCATTGCTTGTGGTGCTGAGGGTCATTGATCTCAGAGCTGGCTCAAACAGGAGAGTTGCCTGGAGTGCATGTGGGGCATCAGGGATTTGGACTTGTGACCATATGCTTGCAAGGCAGATGTTCTAAGTCACTGAGCAATTCTTACAGGCTGGAATTTGACAACTTTTTTTAAAGGCAATTTTATTTCATATCTGGCTCCAAATGTGAATGAAATGGTAAGAGGAGAATGCTTAACCTCAGGCCCTGCAGGGCTGGGATAATGCCCATTCTCCTGGCCTCCTCCTGACATCTGTTTGCCTTCGTAATTTTGCTGACTAGGGTTTATGATTCTCTTCCCACTGTTGCTTCCCAGCCTTCCAACAATGCTTGCTCAACTTTCAACTTCCAAGTATTCAGGTTGGCACAGCCTTTTGTATTTTAATAGCTTTCCCTCTTGCTTTTAATAAGCAACTAGGGCTATTTCTTTATTGAGGACCAGCTGTAAAATTCCAAGCCCAGTGTGTACAAATGAAAGGAGCAGGTAAAATTCACATTCCATGGTGTGATTAGCTATAGGGAAGCCAGGAATAGTCATCTATCTAAGGAAAAATGTCCACTTAGCTTGCAGCCTTAATTCAAAAGAAAATGTCAAGTACTCGACTGCATGCTTTGTGGTAATTGAAGAGAAGATTGGAAGGGGGTTCAGACAATAACCCAGCCACTGCTGGGGAAGTTCCTTTAGTAGATGTGCGAGCTTGGTGTGGCAGGAGAGGGTCATGCCTATTCTCAGTGTGGTGCATCAGAATTAAGTCCCTAGTAGCAAGGAGGCAGGAAGTGAAGGCTAAAAGTAGTGTGGGCTGAATTAACAGAAGTTGTACACTTGGCATTAGGGAGTAAAGAGCTATATTGGTGTAGTGTAAATTGCATTTTAACATTGCCTAGAAGGGATGTTCTTTCTCTGCCCCAATCTCCTTCTGTTCCCGTGATTAACAATCACGTTGCCTGTAAGATATTTATTCCTTCAAGTTTCTATATTTTCCTACTACCACCATGGTGCCCCATGAGCCGTTGATTGACAGAGATGTAGGAAGCCATCAAATGGGTTTTCCTCCCTGAAGTGGGGAACCCACGTGCCTTCAATTAGTGCCTTTCCTCCTGGCTGGAGCTCTTCAGTATGACAAAGGCACCAGGTTACAAAGGGATGTGGGGAATTGTCCTAGCAGTACCACAGATGTCACACAGATCCCAAGCTCTCAGAGACAGCTGAGCTCAATGATAGGAAAAGTGGCCATGCATCTGTGTCATTTTATCAGGCTCCCCCATGCCCTGAAGGGTAAACTTCCCTGTTTAGAGAAGTTTCCCTCACCCCACCCCAATTGGGAACAGTCTTCAAACCTGCCAACTTGACTAGTAGGTCAAATTGAGCAAATGTTTTTTGGGAGAGTCAACAGAGCTTTGTTCACTAAAGCACCGAGGTGACAGATGATAACAGTTTTCCAAGGCAGTACCCTCCCCCACACTCACATATACACACGACATACCAAAGCTACTGAACAATGATTGATTTGTTGCAAAGGGAGGACAGGACCCTGGGAAGACCAGAGGCCCCATGCTTTCTGCACAGAGCTAGGCGAGAGATTGAGTCATAGGTGGGCGTAGATGCAGGTGAGTTTCTTGGACATGAGCGTTTTCAGCATGCCACATGCTTATGACCCTGAGGCAGTCCTGAATTTCGGCACTCTCTCAGATGTAGCTAAAGGTTAGCATTGCATTAGTTGGCTGGGGCCACTGGTACCAATTACAGCAGGTTCGCTGACTTTATGCCCAGCAATGGTTTTCTTCCAGTGCTGGAGGTCCAAGATTAGAGTGCCGCTGGACTAGTTTCTCTTGAAATCTCACTCCTTGACTTGCAGATGACCCTTTGCCCTGGGTCCTCATGTGACCTTCTCTCTGCACATGCTCAATGGCGAGGTTGGGTCCTTAACTCCCACTTTTCTCATAAATCACTGTAGTGGATTAGAACCCACCACGTGGCCTTATTTGGCCTAAGAACTATGAAGACCCTGTTTCTGGGTACAGTGTCCCCATGTCCTGATGGTTGGAGCTTTAATTCTAACCTCCAAGTTTTGGGGACATAATTCAGCTGACAGTAGTGGCTAATGGGTGAGGGAACTAGATTGCCAAGTGACCATCACCAGGTGGGAGAGTGACTTGTGAAGACACTGAGGCAACTGTTGTGAGGGAAGTGCAGAGGTGGCTCTGTCCTCCACCGTAGGCCCCACTTCCTCCAGTCTGCCCTGGCCTGGAGTCTTCTATTCGCAGGGGCCACGTGTGACCGCTCCTGCGGGTCAGGACTGATACTTAGAGCACCCTGTGGCTGTTTACTGCTTAGGTTGTGGTCGCTTTCAAGGAGTGACAGCAGGTGCCCCTTGATACTTGATGGAGGTGACAAAGACAGACTCTGGGTGATGGTAGGATTCACCAGGGCTTTGTCTTACAATTTTGATCCTGGAGGTATCCCCACTTCTGCAAGCAGTAAGGGCTCAGACAGGGCAGGAAGGCTACAGTCCGAGGCAGGCCCTGGGTATGTGCTTGGCTCAGCTTAGTACTGTGTGGAAAACTGTTGTATGGCAGCTCTTTATTCATGCTCGAGTCAGGAAGGGAGGCCAGGAACCCCTGCCCTGCTCCTAGCCTCCCCAGGCCGGGTTCTCATTGTTTCTCTCTGCTGAAGAATGCAGGAGTCCCCACTTCCCATCACCCCAAGCCCCGTCTTTCTGGCACCGTGCTCTGTGCAGCTGGAATGAAGGCTGGATCTAAGGGTCCCTCTGCCTGTCCCTTCTATCAAACTAGATACACCTGTTATTGGGGAGAGCATAGCCCCATAATTCTGTGTCTGTGGAGGCCAGGTTGGAGGGATCTTGCCGAAGGGAGAGCTCCAGCAATGCAGAAAGGCAGCTGCTCGCCCCTGATGCCAGCCCATCACCCTTCGTCTTGCTTCCTCTCACTTTGCCTTTATTGTTGCGTGCACCCCTTCCTCTAAGAGCCCCCCAATTTATTCCCTCTAACCCACTCTGAGCATCACAGAGCTCTGTAGCTCCTGCTATGAGAGGCCTAGGGACCCCATGGTGGTCTACTGTGTAGGCTGGTATCTGTCTGTCGGGGTGGCGGCAAAAAATGGACACAGTCACCCTGAAGATACGTGTGCCACAGCAGCGGGTAAAGACGAACATCTACTCTGAAGTTCACCACTTTGCTACATCATTCAGGTGAAATAGCTTTGGGGAGGCCACCTCAAATCTGGGTCTACACCATCCTATGAAGAACTTTGCAAGTGCATCTGGTGTAATTGGATTTTTGTTGTTTACACCCCGGTGAAATTGGGGTCATTCTTGGGGTTCTCCCTCCTAGGAATGAGGATGGGTCTATGAAGGGTACCCACGTGATGTGGCTGCTGGTCTGAGCTGGATTTAACGAGGAAGAGAAATGATTGCCTTGCTTAAAGGGTGTTGGATCTGGCTCCAGATCATTTAGAAACAATAATTAATGTGTTCATTGTTTATGGAGCAAGTCTGGTTCCCAGGTATGACATTGAGCATTAAAATTGAAGCTAGTGCATCTTGCTGGAGCTACCTTCATGGGTGAGCAATGCCCGGAGACGTTACTTCTCTCAACTTTGCTTGAATGGGGTCAGGGATCAGGTCTGTTTGCTCTTTGTCCCCACCCTAGTCCTTAGAGAAGTGAGGAATAAATCCAACACTCCACAGTACTCAGAGAACAAGAAGTGAGCAGCCAGAGTCTGAGTCAGTACTGGACCAGTTTATACAGAAGTTATTTCATTTACCAAACAGCCTGTGGCTATTACCGGGAAAGCCCTGCTTCAGATCTGTGACTCTAGGGGACATGGCGCCCCTGTGACTGCCCTTCCTCTCAACCTTTCATGGCAACAATATGCACAAATGCTGTCCCATCAGAGAAGCCATGAGTGTGAGCCAGATAAAGTCCTGATTTTTTTCAAGGTGTCGATTATTATCATTATGATGATTATTATCATGCTTTTCTGCAAATTTTCTAAGAAAATAGGGCAATCTGCTGAGCTTTCGAGCAGGTATTTGTAACCTTCAAATAATCACTAAAGGATTTATGTGGTGGGCAGCTGGTCTGAAGGGGCAGGGTGGAGCAACTGAGTGACTTACACTAAATTCTTGGACTAGGCCTGCCATCTCCCCTGGACAAAACCTGCCTGGTACTCTCAGCTGGCTCAGGGAAACAGACTAGCCCCATAAATAGGCCCTCAGAGCCTATTTTCCTTCAGAAGGGAGGTGGTGGGTTATGGGGCATCACTTGTTATTAGCTGGATGTTGTGAGGAGTATCTGAACACATTTATCTTGGGAAAGTCCCAGCAGTCAGGGTGCTCCTTGACCAATGTCTGATGAATAGTCTTTTATTTTTCTCTTCCTTCCCTCCTTCCTTCCTTCCTTCCTTCCTTCCCTCCCTCCCTCCTTCCCTCCTTTCCTCCTTTCCTCCTTCCCTCCTTCCTTCCTTCCTTCCCTCCCTCCCTCCTTCCCTCCTTCCCTCCTTCCATCCTTCCTTCCTTCCTTCCATCCATCCTTCCTTCCTTCCTTCCTTCCTTCCTTCCTTCCTTCCTTCCTTCCTTCCTTCCTTCCTTCCTTCCTTCCTTCCTTCCTTCCTTCCTTCCTTCCTTCCTTCCTTCCTTCCTTCCTTCCTTCCTTCCTTCCTTCCTTCCTTTCTCCCTCCCTCCCTCCCTCCTTCCCTCCCTCCTTCCCTTCCTCCCCTCTTTCCTTCTTGCCTGCCTGCCTGCCTTCCATAATCATCTCCTAACAGAGTGGGAACCCAGCTCTCACAGTCAAACCTGGAGCTGAGAAGAAATAGTGCCCTTGATCCACAACTGATCCACTATTAAAGTCCCAGCATGGGGTGTCTCTGTGCTGGATCTGCATTTATTTGGTTTAATATTTGCCTCATTGGTGGAAATGGCACTCCTTCATTCCAGACACAGAGGAAATGCACTGAATGATTGACGCCACAGAGGGTCCAATTTTGGCGGGAGAGATAACAGATGCTCTTTTGGGAGCATGAAAATGACATTGTTGTGGAATATTTATGCTAATGAATAACTCTAGTGCTCGCTCCTGGCTGGAGGCTCACGAGTAGCTGTCCACACTTGAGAGGCAGGTGACTGTCTTGGCTGCCTTGACGTCAGTGTTACTTGGTCCTTTCTGAAAAGGCAAGAGAGGACAAACTCCCTATTTGTTCCCAAGATAGAGCTTGTCTTTGAGATGTTTCATCACAGTTCTTAAACCCACAACGACCACTGCATGGAGTCTTGCTCATTCCCATTCTACAGAGTAGAAAAGTGGAGCTCAAAGACCCCCCAGTGTACTGCGCCAGATCACCTAACTAGTCAGAGCCATATATTGATTTTTATGTGTGAGAATAGGTGTCTGCCATTGCAATTCCTTGTCTCTCATAGGTTTTCCTATTCCCTGCATCGTTTTTAAGATGACCATTGTTTGAGTATTTTCTGTGACAGTTGGAAAGAGAAAGGGCCTAGAAAGAGTTAGATCAAATCTGACACATGAGGTAAGGTGACTCCCCTAAGCCTCTCATACCCCTCTTTAGACAGGCTGGATTAATAAAGATGTTTCAGGGCCTGGCAGACAGAACAGGAGTGGACCTGTGCTAGCCATTCACCCTTATGCTTCTGAGGGCTTCCTGTTTAGACTCTCATGACAGCCCTATGTGGTGTGCAGGGTTAGTTTTACTGAGGATGAAGCAGAGATGGAGCAATGATAAAAGAGGTCCCCAACATCGGTTGAAAACCAGGAGATAGAGCAGGGATTTGAAACTATTGGCATCTGACTCCCAAATCCATACTTTTCGATTAGGTCACCAAGACTTCTAATTAGGGTCAAAGGAGAGTAAAGAATGTTCCAAGGGAATGTGAGTAAGGGAGGGTGATACCATGAGCAGTTTTATTTGAGGAGAGGACAGGATATGTGCTTACCATATGAGGGAGCCAGAATGTGGGCCTTTGGGAAGAGCAGAGACAGCTTGGACTCTGCCAGTCTATGTCGAATGAACTTATAGTTATTCTGTGTGGGGAAGAAAGCTAACCTGCAGATTCAGAAGAAGAGTACAAAGGTCTTTTCCCTCTAAATGGAGCATTAGAAAAATTAATTAAGCTAATGTAATAGGTAATGTTTCTGTGATTCTCATGCATTCAATACATGGAATTCTAAAGATGAGCATTATATTTGCCCTATGTAGTCTTCCCTCTTCATATTCTCAGTTTGTTCTCCAGTATTTTAAGTCTGATGGTGTTGGTAACTTATGGTAAAGACGATTCTGGTGATGATAGTGGTGGTGGTTATGGTGATGATGGTGGTGGTATGCATCTGGAGGCAAACATTTTTGTGTGTGCTTTTTTGGTTTAACAATGACCTGCAATAAAGTCCAGACTGGTTAGTCAGAGCAAAGCTCCATTAAGAAGAGAAAAACAAAAAAAACAAAAACAATAATAATGAGGTATCATCTCACACCACAGAGACTGGCACACATCCAAAAAAGCAAGACCAAGAGGAAAAGTAAAAGTGCTTGCTATAGAGGCAGGCTGGGGAAGGGGGAGGAGATTTGGGGACATTGGTGGTGAGAATAGGGCACTGGTGGAGGGATGGGTGCTGGAACACTGTATGACTGAGACCCAATCATGAACTGTATCACTATCTTCCCGTTCATCATTGATTTGCTCCAGCGGGCACCAGTAACATCTCCATATGACCTGTCTCATGCAAGTAGAGCCCAAGGACACCTGCTTGCTCCAGGAACATAAAGAGCCTCAAACCATTCCATCAGGTCATGGGAATGAGGTCTATAATTGTTACTGGTATCTGGAATATCAAATACGACACGGGTAGCTTGCTAGGCTCTGCCGTGCAGGTAGCATACTCTTGTAGTCATCTCAAAATCCAGCATTTATTGATGAACCGGCCGTGCGAGCCAGGCTGTGATAGGCTGGTCTGCTGGGTGGAGTTCATGAACAGCTTTGTAATTTTATATCTCATGGTGGGATAATAAAATTTATTAAAAAATTATTATAAGTGACTGAGGAAGCAGGAGTCTATTCAGTGTTTTACTCTCACTGATAATTGGGCACACTGGCCATAGTCAAGTTTTCAGGTCATGGTAGAAGAGGGACTTTATCGATGCTGCACATGAGGGCCAAGGATCTGTTGGGAAGTTTCTTATCATTATTTAGGATGTAACTGACTGGACAATATGGTCTTCCCCATAGCAAACAGTGAGTGACTCCTAGAGAAAAGGGTTTAGAGATGCCCAAGAATGGAGTCAAAGCAGAGTTGCCCAGGAGTTACCCCCTGCATTGCAGGTTCAAATGGGTTAGCTAACCCATATAAGGCACACAAAGGCTGGATCCAAATAGGCCAGCAACTCATTCAGGCTCTTTCCTTCCAGTGTTCGGAAGCTGGTCTGAAGATGATCTCACAGGACTGAAGATGACCAGGCCACTTCAGAGTAGCACTTGTCTAACTGGGGTCAGGTTCAAATGCGTATTCTGCTTCAACAGGATGCACTGGGCCCCAAGACTTGACCCTTCTATCAAGTCACTCAGGGCTGGCTGATGCCACTGCGCACCCCCTCCCCCCTCCTCACCCATGAAGCTTGGAGCTCAACTTACTTTCTACTCGGTCTATTTATTTCAAATTGTGGAGCAACATGAATCAAATTCTCCTTCCAGAGCATGAACTTCAGCACACTCAATAAATCCATTCATCATCTGGCGGCGAGGCTAGAGATAAAGCTCCCCGCTCAGTAGATAGAGACCTTGGGGAGGTGGCCAGCCGGGTCTCAGAGTCAGACTCTTCTGTTTGGAGTTAGAGCAGATTGTGGGACTAGGCCTTGCTGTCAGTCGATTTTCTACTTTGGCTGGATTGATTGAGGGGAGGGTTCATTGTTTTGAACTTGAACTTGGCCCAAATTGATGGAACTTGCCTCTTTTCTAGCTTTAGAAACAGGTTCCATATGTAACTAACTTCTTTTGTGGCCACAGAAATCCCTTTTCCTGAGACCGTGGGCGTGTCTGTGCTTTCTTACATTCATGTAAGTTGTGCTCATTGTTTCAAGTTAACACTTCAGATAGATCCACCTCTTAGGAACGTGGGTGAGGAGCACCCATGGAGGTCTCAAACCCCAAAGCTGCGGTTCTGTGCTAGGATTTAGTTTACAGAAACTTGGCCTCAGGTCTGTGCACTGTGACTTTGCTATCCCGATGCACAGAAGCTCAGAGTGGTGGATTTGTGAGTGTGGCACTGAATAGCGAGCCTCCGAACACTGGAAATCCATTTCCGGTGGGAGACCTGCTTGTCAACCCCATTGGTGAGTGTGACAGAATGCAGGAGCTATAAGCTCTGAATGTGTTCTGAGAGAAGCAAGGCAGGATAGCAAATTATGAGGCGAGAGGGGCTGTGTTTGGAAGTGAGGGTCCTATAAGGTGGGAAGCAGAGTGTGCGGGCCTTTTTTTTCCACATCTGGCCAGACACCAGCAACTTCTGCTCATGAAAGTTGCTAGAGATGAAATTTCATCGGGCAGGAAGGGGCCCGACCCACTGCCAGCAGATGAGTTTCCATGATGAAAAAAAAAGCTATTTCAGTCTCAGGTAAATGCTATTTCCTCCAATATATGATCTACAAAGAGAGTAATTGCTTAATCATCTGGGGCCTTTAAACCGTTCACTTCTTGCTGTTCTCTTCTTTCTAGCACATTACCTCAGTGCTGCCCACCTGTTCCCTTGCCCAATGGGTATGTAACCAAGTTAATGATGCCATTATCCAAACTCTCTGCAAAAAGAGGGGTTTAACCTGGGACAAGATGCACGAAAAGGAAAAAGTTCTGTTTTGTCAAGTCCCCCCCGGTCCAAATTTGGAGACAGGAGAGCAGGTTAGAGCAAAGTCAGCTGCGTGCAAAGCCGCGTCCCCCACTTTTCTCCAATGAATGCAGTTCTCCACAGTGCGCAGGCTTGCTGGAAACTGCTGGGCTCTTAATTAAAGGGCCATGGATCTTTAGATTTCCACATAATTAAGGATTAATAATTGCCAAGCATTGTGCCACCAGCACAAAGTGGCATTTAATTTACCGTATTCGAGTTTCTTTGAACAATTCACTCAACAGACACAAGCTTTGTTTTTATTCATGTACTCACTGGGAAACTCTGTGTGCAAGAGCCATTTCGTTGTTGTTTTCTCCTTAAAGGCTGACCTAATAAAACTGCTGAATGTTTCTGGATGTCACAACAACATTTTCAAATCTTTTGCAGATAAGGGACTCCATAGCCCCGAGAAATGGAATAGATATTGGCCACCTTTATTAACCTGCTAAATTTCAGGGAGAGAGAGAGTGATGGTCTTTGAGAGAGACAGCAGGACAGGGCTGGGGATGGAACTTCCGTGGGTGACAAGGGGCAGTTTGCTGCAGCTTCTTTTGTGCATTTGCACAGAACACACAGCTGCAGCCACAAAGAGCCTGCCCCTGCCTGCAGGGCATCCACAGTCTAACCCAGAGACTGACACAAGTGAAACTCTCCAACAGACAAACAGGACACTGGCTCTAAGTGTTTGGCGGGAGGGTTGCATGGTACCCTCCATGGCATTGACTAGCTCAGCTCATGGAAAAAAAGTTTCCAGAAGGAGTCACATAAGAGCTGCCTGCTAAGGAGCCTTCCTGCTTCTTTCAATATTTAAAACTTTATCCCCATTCACTGTATCACTGTATCACTGTCTTCCGGTTCATCATCGATTTGCTCGAGCGGGCCCCAGTAACATCTCCATATGTCCTGTCTCATCTAGTAGAGCCCAAGGCATCTGCTTGCTCCAGGAACATAAAGAGCCTCAATGCATTCGGAATGAGGTCTATAATTGTTACTGGTATTTGGCATATATATCAAATACAACATTGGGCCAGAGAAATAGTACAGTGGGTGAGGCATCTGCCTTGCAAGCAGCCGATACTGGTTTTGTGCCTGGCACCCACCAGATTTGATCCCTGAGCACCCAAGTGCACAGAGTAAACCCTGTGCATGGCTGGGGTATGTATCACTGTATCACTGTCTTCCCGTTCATCATCGATTTGCTCGAGCGGGCCCCAGTAACATCTCCATATGTCCTGTCTCATGCTAGTAGAGCCCAAGGCATCTGCTTGCTCCAGGAACATAAAGAGCCTCAATCCATTCCAGAATGAGTCTATAATTGTTACTGGTATTTGGCATATATATCAAATACAACACGGGTAGCTTGCCAGGCTCTGCCGTGCAGGTAGCATACTCTTGTAGGCATCTCTAAGTCCAGCATTTATTCATATTTTCATATATGTATATTTAAAGAACTTCCCCATTAATATGAATTAAGATCTTTCATAAAGTATAAATTTTGTCCCCCTTCCCCAAATAATACTCAATGAAAATTTGCCTACATTTTTGTCCCTGTTTTATAGAACTTTACAGTTTCCATCTGATTTCATATAATATTTGATTTTCATGGCAAATAATCCAAATCTATATGGGATTTAAACATTAATGATACCCAAACTTTAGCAAGGCAGCAGTAACCACAGCTTATATTACACTTAAATACGGAAGTAAATATAGAGATATTCTTTGTTTCAGTTTAAGTGCTGATACCACCAAAACTGTCATAATCCATGGTGGATTACACTCAAGACTACAAAAATTAAGCAGCAAATAATTTCAGCAAATTAATTTGAGTCACTATAATTGTCATGGCAGTGCTCTTTAAAAGCACAAAGTTAAAAGCAGTATGCTATAGTGGTTATTAAGATGGCTATAAATGGAATTTGAAATATTTATTTAACAGAAAACCATGAAAAAAACATAATAAATAATATCAATGATAAAAAGTTAATAGTATAGAGAAAAGGTTACTTGATAAACTCACTTGTCAAACAAATCAACATGTATAAGATCTCTGAAAATAGAAGAGATGGGGCAGAGGTGATCACATAGTGGGAAGAGTTCTTGCCTTGCACACGGCCAACTCGGGTTTGATCCCAGCATTTCATGCTGTCCCCCAAACCTTGCCAGGAGAACCCCTGAGCAAAGCCAGGCATGGCCCCAAAACAAGACAAACAAAACCCTTAAAAAACAAAGTGGTCAGCCCCATTTCCTGAGATCTCAAATTCTATCCCTGATGTCACTCGTCCTGAGACGCTGTTCTCTCTTTCAGTCTGTTTTGAGCTCTGTTTTGCACAGTCAGATTAGATGCATGCCTTCCCTCTCAGAAGCGATCCAGCTGAATTGCTGAAATGAAGTCTCTCGGGTGCTCCTCCTCCCACCTCTAGGGAAATGTCTCCCCAGCCCTCTGCCTCCTCCTCCTGCATTGTAGCTCCCCTGAGCTGATTTGTGCCCAGATGGGCGTGGCTGTCTCCTGAGATCATAGCTCGAGGAGCAGTGGTACTCTGGCTAGCAAGGATCCAGGGGACAGAGCTCTCTCCCTGGCCTTCTGCTTGGTCATCTCTCTCTGGAGATGGGGAGGAGGGTGAAGGGGAGAATCACTACATTCAGGGATCTTTCTCTCCTGAGGCCCTGGAAAGTGGCGGTGGAAGAAAAGGATGGGGAGGTTTTCTGGAACCCAACATTGTCACAGACCAGGTCCTGGAAAGTCCTTTCTCCTCTCTAGGACTGTGTTTGGGTTTTCTTTGGTTTGGGACCGCACTCAGCAGTGATCAGGGATCACTCTTGGAAGGACTCAGAGGACAGATGGGTCAGGTGCTGGAGGCCAATGGCTTCATCCCTGTTGGGCTCATTCCCTACCTCCTCTGATATTCTGTCTCTGGAATCGTAGGGTGTTCTTTAATTGGGAAATTAAAGAGCTGTGAATGTCTTATTTTTTTAAAACTTTAATTTTGCTTGGGGTCTATGGATGGAGTTACTTCCAGCAGTGCTGGGGAACTACGTGGTAGCAGGCACCTAAGCCAAAGTTTCAGTGTGCCAGGCATGTGTGCCAAGCATGCACTCCAGCCCTCTGAGACATCTCCGGCAGCCACAGACCCTCACCTTTTTAGAAACTTGTTTATGGAGTCATTGTGCCATACAATGACTCCATAAAGTCATTGTGTTCATGATGGGGTTTCAGTCATGCAATATTCCAACTCCATCCCTCTACCAGTGCACGTTTCCCACCACTAATGTGCTCCTTTAGCCTGCAAAATAAGTAAAGGAACAAACACGATAACCTCTTGGTATCTGTATTGGAAACCATAATGCCTAATGGAGGAGAGATAGAAAGGGAGAAAGAAGGAAAGTGCCTGCCACAGAGATAGACTGGGAGGTGTTGGCATGGCAGGAGGCTGAGTGTTGGTGTTGCTTAGCCTGAGAGCAGACTTTTGACTTTCAAGGATGGAGAACATTGAAACAAAAAGATCTCTCAGGAAGAAAATATTATCTTCTGAATAATATATATAGATATTTTTGCTTTTTTGGGTCATACCGGCGACGCTCAGGGGCTACTCCTGGCTCTGCACTCAGGGAATTACTCCTGGCGGTGCTCAGGGGACCATATGGGATGCCGGGAATTGAACCCATGCCAACATGGGCCAGCCGCGTGCAAGGCAAACGCCCTACCTGCTGGGCTATTGCTCCGCCCCGTGAATAATATTTTCTTGAAGCTGGTTCCCTTCGTATACTCTTGCAGGCAAATAGCTTTGACTTCTGGTAAGCCCAATCTCCTACTCTACCCCTTGGAGAGAGCTGGACTCAGCATGTAACCATCAGGCCCTGATGGAGCTCTGTTTGACCAAACCAGGGCCTTTGAAGACCTTCTCTGTGAACAGGCCACAGAGTCCCAGATGCTCAGGGAGACACTGGCACCTGGGCATGAGGGAACTCGTTTTGCAAATGAGAAAACCTGGAGAGCTAAGGAGCAGGGTCAGCTTCGGTTTCAGAGTTTGGGATTCCACTGCTCTGCCTAAGTCCTCTCCCTTCTCATCCAGCAGAGCCATATCTAATGGGGAGGGAACACATTGATGTCTGAGGATGAAAGACAGTGGTGGGGCAGGCCAGTGTCCCTGGAAGAAGTTTCAGCAGCAGACAGTGCCAGAGCCTGGCTGTGTGGGGTCTCTGAACAAGACCAGTGGTTTAGGGAATGGGCCGTGAGATTTGAATTCCAGGGTGAGGTAGGACCTTCCTAACAATAGGAAAACTAGAAAGGTGAAATTGATTGGGAATGTCTTAGGCTGGCAGGAAGATGAGAAGGGGGACTTAGGGAGGCCATCAGGTTAGAGGGTGGAGTCCTTTGGCGTAGTCTTTTATAAGACCTCAAAGCGCACTGCTGCCTTCCCACAGCACCGAGGCGCAGAGAGGATGAATTGAACATGGATAGAGAGACCCAGAACCTGTTGCCTTTAGCTTGAATTTCCTGGTCTTTAGGACTCTGAGAAGTACCTGTGTGTTGCTTCAGCATGCACTATGGGGTCTTCTGTTAGCTCCTAGGGACTATGATCACAGAGGAGCCCAGACTCGGCAGATGGGCTCCTGCAAACCTCTAGTGCTAGTGGACCTGGTCATGGGGAAGGGGGAAGACAGTGCTGGTGCTGGTGTGGATCATCCTGTGACTTATGGGGGAACGAGGGGCCAGCTCCTAACTCTGGAAGTGGCTAGACCTAGGGGTGGACTTTGCAAAGACCTTCAGGAGAGTAAAGCCACATCTGTTCTAAAAAAAAGAGTCAGGAGTGTGAAGGTGTAAGACCACACTCCTGCTAGTTACTGGCCACAAGAAATCCTGACTGATGGCTCCATGGGCACAATTCTGGAACAGTGAAAGCTTTAGCATGGTCAGGGAGAGTGCCTGAATGTGTCTGAAAACCCTCACAAACTCTTGGCCCCAGAAAACACAGACCTGGCTCTCTGCACACCTGTCTTTGGGTCTTCCAGACGCCCCCATCGTAAGCAACCCAGGTGATCTCCTAGAACAGGAGGGTGGGGCCTTGTGGTGGCCCCAGGGACCTCTGTTCCTTGGTGCCAGCATGTGAAAGGCACCTCCTCCTACTGTAGGAAGATTTTTGTGGGGAACCTCTGCCTGCATCTGTTTAGATCAGCGCCTCTGGCTCACCCATACTTCCCCTCTCTCATTTGTCTCTAGGAATCATCAACTTAGAATTGACCCCTTGTTTGCCTTTGGGATCCCCTGCCTCCAGGCTACCCCCTCTCTTCTCTCTAGCCTTCTCTCAGACCCTGGCCACTATCAGGTGCTGGATATTTTTTAAATTATTTTATTATACCACTGTGAGATATACAATTACAACGTTGTTCATGTTTAGAGGTTTTGGTCACATAGTGTTCCAGCACCCGCCCTTGACCAGTGCCCATTTCCCACCACCAATGTCCCCAGTTCCCTCCCCCACTCCCATAGCCTGCCTAAATGGCAGGTTCTTTATCTCTTTTCTCTCTCCCTCATTCTCTTTTCCTTCTCTTACACATTATGGGTTGCACTACCTACACTTAGAGGCCATCATGTGCATTTTTTGGCCTGTATTTAATGCTCAGTTCTAGGTTGGTATTAACCCTTTCGACATTTATTCACACATGTTCCCTTCTCTGTCTTACCAACCTCTGACTCCCACACTTTTGCGGTAATTTCCACTTTTGGTAAGACCTCCTGATCCATGTTTCGCCTGACACTGGATTTTGGTGTCATAATATGTGTATATATATATATATATATATATATATATATATATATATAATGCAAATAAATGCAGTCATTCTATGTCTCTCTCTTTCCTTCTGACTAATTTCACTCAACATGATCCTTCCCATGTCCATCCATTTATAGGCAAATTTCATAACCTCATTTTTCCTAACAGCTGCATAGTATTCCATTGTGTAGATGTACCACAGTTTCTTTATCCAGTCATCAGTTCTCGGGCATACTGGTTGTTTCCAGGTTCTAGCTATTGTGAATAGTGCTGCTATGAAAATAAAAGTGCGGATTGTATTTCTGCTGTGTGTTTTTGGCTTCCCAGAGTATATTCCCAGGAGTGGTATGGCTGGGTCAATAGGGACCTCAATTTCTAGTCTTTGGAGGAATGTCCATATTGTTTTCTAGAAAGGTTGTACAAATTGACATTCCCATCAACAATGTATGAGAGTCCCCTTTTCCCCGCATCCACGCCAGCACTTGTTGTTCTTGCTCTTTTGGATATGTGCCAGTCTCTGTGGTGTAAAATGATATCTCATTGCTGTTTTGATTTGCATCTCTCTGATGATTAGTGATGATGAGCATTTTCCCATATGCCTTTTGGCCATTCGAATTTCTTCCTTGTCAAAGTTTCTGTTCATCTCTTCTCCCCATTTTTTAATGGGGTTGGCTATTTTCTTCTTATATAGCTGTACCAGTGCCTGATATATCCTGAATATTAACCCCTTATCAGATGGGTATTGGGTGAATATTCTTTCCCATTCTGTGAACTGTCTTTCTATCTTGGTCACGGTTTCTTTTGAGGTGCAAAATCTCTTTAGTTTCATGTAGTCCCATATGTTTATCTTTTTTTTTCTAGTTGCTTTGTTAATGGTGTTTCACCTTTGAAATGTAATTAGCTTCAATGTCATAGAGGGTTTTTCCTATATTTTCTTCAACATACTTTAAGGATTCAGGTCTTATATTGAGATCTTTAATCCATTTTGATCTGATTTTTGTGCAAGGTGTTAGACACAGGTCCAAATTCATTTTTTTACATGTAGCTGTCCAGTTTTCCCCAGTGCTGGAGATTTTTGCAATCACTGAAGGCCTGTCACTGGAAACCTAGCCACCCTCGGAGCCTGCCTTGAACTTGCCTGGAGCTTGTGGAGAGTCTGGGGGACTCAGGAAGAACTAACCGCCTTTCCAGCCTCCAGAACTCCTGGCCTCCAGGATGATGGGCTTGTCAAAGCTTCCCTTCTGGGACTAAAGCAGCCCTTTGGCCTCAGGAACCAGGCTGCTATTTGCAGTTGAGAGGACTCAGGAGAGGACTCAGAGAGGCTCCACTGGTGGAACTGTGTATTTCAGTGGGCTGCTCAGTCTCCCCCAAACCTGGGCTCTGGACCAGTGGCAGAGTTGTCAGCGCTTTCCTCACTGCGAGAACCAGAGACCATTTGCCTCTCCCTCCCTTGGTCCCACTCTTAGGGGCCATGGCTGAGGAAAAGTACCCCCACTTCAGTTCTCCTAGCACCCCAAACTGACCTCTCTGAGTGTCAAGGGGTCTGTGGAGGGCAAAGCTCACTGGGTGGTTTTAGAAGTGGTCGGCCTCACTGCCACCACCTCCTGTCACGTGAAAGGGGGCAATGGGCTGGAGAAGCCTCAGTTCAGTGTTCGTGGGCACTCAGGAGCCCCAGCAAAGAGAGGATCACCCCCTTTCCCTGCCTATTACCTCCCTCCCTCCATTCCCTGCTCTTCCATTTCTGTTTCCCTCCCTCCCGCCTCCCTCTCCCTCATCCTTCCTTCCTCCCCCCCCTTCTTCACATCTTTCCTCCCTTCCATTCCTTCCTTCCTTTATGTGTCTGTTCTTTTCTCCCTCCTCTTTCCCCTTTCTCCCTCCTCCTTTTCTCCTTCCCTTAGCCCCACCTCACTCCCCTTCCTACCCCACTCCCACCCCCTAGCATGAAATCAGGACAAGATCACTTGAGGACATGGATCCTTTGTCTCCCCAAGAGGGGCCCCCTTTCCCCCCTTCTCCGTGTAATTGTCAGCAGCAAAGTTGGGATATAAGGACGTCTGAAGCAGCTTTCAGCAGCGCAACATCTGCACCAGACAGAACTCGAAAAGCCCTCAATCCCCAGCCATGAATGCACTATAAAAACAATGTGGCAGAAATGAAAATTGTTCCATCATAATATTTCACAGTTCTTTTTGACAAAAGCCAAGCCGCCCTCATGAATACACATTTCCCAGCATCTTATGCATTATGCATCAGCCTATAGCAGGGGACCTGGGAATTGCCAGTCCCTAGTAAAGGGCCTTTGAAAGTGCCTATTTTGTAAACAAATGGAGACCAGGATCGGCACTTGGGCTCTTTAGGAAATTTAAGATTGAACTTGACGGTCCAAGTGGGAATGGGCCCTCCTCAGGCCCGTCGGCAGTATAAGAGCACCCAACTTTTACACAAGAGTGGGGGGCTTCAGTGTGCACTGTTCTGCTCTTTCATTTCATGGTCTCCAAGACGGCCGTTTGGAGTTGCAGGCACAGTTCTTCCTGGAGCCAGAGACAATGTCCCCAGAATGCCAAATGAGCCAGCGGGGGCTGGCTGGCTTGCTCAGCCTTCAGGCAAATTAGTCAGGATTACTGAGTCCCCAGAGCTCAAACTGGATGGGCCCCAGTGACTGGGAATGCTGGTGGGTGGAAGGCACAAGGCGAGTAGGGACTCCAGCGCATCAGCCTGTCTGAGTGGGCCTGCTGGCTGCAATTTTGTTGGCCTGAGGTTGGCGATTTTAGATGCATGTGATAAATGCGCCTATGCTTCCATCTCCTCACCCCTGTGCTTCTAGGATGGGGGAGACTGAGGCCAGACATGTTCAGTGACGTGTTCAAGGTCACATTAGTGAGTGAGTAGCAGGCCTGGGATTGCCGGAAGCTGTGTTTTCCCCGGCACCTCCCACAGTCTCAATCAGGAATTGGCAGTTATGGATGGGACCAGGAGCAAAATGGTTTGCTGATTGCAACCATCTGAGCAAAGGGCAGCTTGGAAGCCTTACAGCAGCCCTGGAAAAGAGCTTTGCTGCAGGAACGTTCTGTGTCATTTGCAATCTGTCCTTCATGGGAGACTTGCTTTCAGTGGTGACGGAGGGACAAGCGTCTCCACTCGACATTCTCTCTATTGCAGTAATAAGGTGATGATGGATTCCTTCTGATTTGTATTTGTTTCAGAAAAAAAATAAAGCTTCTGTTAGGGTGCACTCAATTAGGGTTTGCATTGAGGGATAGACATTCAGAATTCCAGTGTTTGGTGACTCACACTACTTTCATGTCTTGGGACCTCAAATTCTTGTAACTTGACTCCTAGATTAATCTTAGTGGTGCTCCCTGGGTGTTTGTGGGTCTGAAATGCACACACATGCTGCCCATGTTATCTGCAGGATTGTGTCTCTGGGTTGGATGTGTGGGAGGAAGCATCAACCTTGGGTAGGAGAAAAGGAGGGAGGGTCCTAAAAATAGCCTGGAAGGGCTGGAGACCTAACTCAAGGGGCTAGTGCCTATGCTTTGCATGCAGAGACCTGGGTTCAATCTTACGCACTACCTGGTCCCCAGCATCACTGGAATGATCCCTGCACAGTACCTTGTGTTCTGAATGGCAGGACAACTTAGTATTGTATGCATCTAACTGTGATCTTGGAGCTAGCTGGAAATTGATGAAGGTGATGAGGAAGCTTATTAGTCCTGATAAACACCTATAAGAATCTCAGGCTGGGGGCCGGGTGATAGTCCAGAAGGTAGGGCGTTTGCCTTGCACTCGGCCAGCCTGTGCCGGCCCTGGTTCAATCCCCGGCATCCCATATGTTCCCCTGAGCACCGCCAGGAGTAATTCCTGAGTGCAGAGCCAGGAGTAACCCCTGAGCATTGCCGGGTGTGACCCAAAAAAAAAAACTCAGGCTGCTTCGGCTTCTCTATCCTCCTCTGAATCCAGGAAGGAGTGAATGTGGGACTGGTGGGCTAGAAAGGGAAAGCTGGGATCTATCAGCCATCTGTGAAAGCACCATATTCCATAAACATGGACAAGTGATATCCAAACTGCTGCTGAATATCACCATATTTGGTGCTGCACTCCACCCCCTCGATTTCTGACTCAGGCTGGGGTTATGTGGCAGGGGTGTTGTGCATTTCTAAATACTCAGGTGATACTGCTGGCTCAGGGACCAGGCTTTGAGAACAATTAGAGAAGAAAAGAAAGGAATTCTATATGTTCTCTCTTTCCATGTCTCAGCATCTTCAATCGACTTCAAAATACTCCCAAATAGTCATAAAATAAATAACGTCAATCTTGTCACTGTCCAGTAGTAACTGGCTCAGCGGTGAGTAAAATGTGTCCCTGAGCACCAT
This sequence comes from Cryptotis parvus, assembly GCA_021461705.1. NCBI lineage: Eukaryota > Metazoa > Chordata > Mammalia > Eulipotyphla > Soricidae > Cryptotis > Cryptotis parvus. The sequence continues at coordinate 374,723 of JAJIBD010001074.1, read as the reverse complement.
AAATAGCTCTTTATTTGGTTTCAAACCAAGGAATAATCTCCCGGAGTGAAAGAAGTAAAATATTCAATTTGGAGGCCTTAGAAATTCAGAATAGTATAAAAATAAAATTAAATGGAAATGTATCACAGAGAGTTTACAGCTGTCAACACACTTGCTTCCCTTTCCTTTGGCCTAAAGAATCTGTGAATATGTGTAAGTGGGTCTTTGTTCTGGTCCTCTGTGCAGTTAGTTCTCCTAAGCTGGGGGGTCTTAGAATATTAAGTTGGGTTATGGCCAAGAATAATAAAACTAGAAACAGCAACACCACCACAAAAGGTATATGTTGGGGACCAAGCTGAGGCCAAGTCCTTGTAAAATGTTATAACCAAAATTAAAATGCTCAACAGGGTTGCAGAGCTAGCACAATGGGCTTTGCATGCTGAAAGCCTTATTTTGATTCCCTGCACCAGATGGTCCCCTAAGCAACCCAGGAAGTAACCTCTGATCATCTCCAGGCATGGGCCAAAATCCCCTAATGGTGTTAGGCTTCCCTAACTTCTTACCATTGTAACCCATGGCTTTCTTTCTGGGCAGTGTTTCATTGTAATATTCTGCATTCTGACCACTTATTAAGCACCTCTGGTGTACCAGACAGATTGCTAGCTAATGACCAGTAAGATTTTGTCAGCTAGGCTTCCCACATCGGCTTCCATGTGGAATCCCTCTTCTCCCAACTTCTCCTAGTCTCACTCTAAGCCTTTAAAAGAGTTGGGGGTTCTAGACCTCATAGGAGAAGTTTCTTAGGGAGTTGTAAGAAATTTAGTCTGGCTACAAAATTAGTAGTTTAGGCTTCATTTCACATAATTCGTTCTCTGGTTGGTCACCTTGGTTTTCCAGAAGTCGCTGCTTTATGATGACAAAAATTCCATAGGTTAGTCATCTCTACCTCCATCATCACATTGCTGTAAATGGAGAGGCAGGACCCCAAGTCTGTGTCTTCCAGGACTGGGATCTCTGGGGGATGCCTCATTTATGTCTTCTTCTTCCTCTTTTTTTTTTTTTTTTGCTTTTTTTGGGTCACACCTGGCAATGCTCAGGGGTTTCTTCTGGATCTGCACTCAGGAATTACTTCTGGTGGTGCTCAGGGGACCATATGGGATGCCGGGGATTGAACCCGGGCGGCACAGACCCGGGCCGCGTGCAAGGCAAACGCCCTACCCGCTGGACTATCGCCTCCAGCCCCGCTCTTCCTCTTCTTTTTTTTTTTCATTTTTTTTTTATTTATTTTTTTTTTAATTTTTTTAATTTTTACAATTACAAAGATATACAATTAAAAAGTTCATATTTGGGTTTTGGTCATACAGTGTAGCAGCACCCATCCCGCCACCAGTGCCCATCTCCCACCACCAACGCCCCCGGTTCCCTCCCCCCCCCCCCCAGCCCTCCTCCATGGCAGGTTCTTTATTTCTTTCCATTTCTCTATCTTTCTCTTTTCCTTCCTCTCCAGACTATGGATTACTGATTCCATCCTGGGCTTCCTTTCTCCAACTGACCTACTAAAAGCCCGGTCTGAAAATACCCTTACAAGGGGGATTCAGCACATGAATCTAGGGAAATAGTTCTTGAGTCCAAAACAGAATCTTTGGATAGAGCCCACCAGCCGTCCGAAGACACTGCATGTTTTTAAGATGGCAGTCACACTTGCATGGACCACTGACAGTCTACCTCAATAGGTGGCTCTTGACACTTGCTCCCAACTCTAGCACACACTGTTCCCTCTGCCTGGAACAGCATGTATTTCTCCCACTTGCCAAGTCACTGTCTAATTTCAGCAGGCTTATTAAAGACTCAACATTTCTTCTGGTAGCCCACCTCCACAGAAGCTTTTACCCCATCATATGGACACCCTCTTTCCATTTGGCTGGACTGTGAGTACTTCGTGAGAGGAAGGCCTGAGGCCTACATCTTAATTTTGTTTGTCAGTTGGTTAACAGTCTGTCTGGTACACCAGAGGTGCTAAATAAGTGGCCCAAGTATAGAATAGTACAATGTACACTACCCAGAAAGAAAGTCCTGGGTTAAAAAGATAATATAGCAAGCTACCAGCCAAACTAAAAAGCAGCAGTGAAAACAATGATATAGTTCCTCATACATGTTTAGACCAAAATTTTCATGACAATGGCTTCATGGAGCTAGTGCCTGAGAAAAGGGGACTATCCAGTTGTCAAGCTGTTGGAGTGATCTTGGGCCAATCAACTTCTTGAGGGCTTTGTGTCTGTTTGAAACACACACACACACACACACACACACACACACACACACACACAGTTCATCCCAGAGAGCAAGTGTGTTCGAGACAAGTAAAGTCTCCACTACAAATCATGATACTAAGAGCCAACTCGAGTAGCTAATGTTCATCTTCATTAACCCACAAAACTTTATGCACAACCAGTATCCAGACAACCTTTTGATCTCAGACAAAAAATAATCTATAAAAGCTGGTTGAGAGAATGCAAAGACAGATATCTTAAGTTTTTTTTTTTAACCTTGGTGGATATAAAAGTTGGCAGGTTCGATGATTCTAAGAGTGATCTATTTGCCAATAGCAATGTTATGTTAAGTTGGAGAAACACCATTTCCTTAAATGCAAGCTGAGCAAGAGCCCTGAGTAATGTCCTAAAATTCCCCATGTCAAGGGCCTGTGGCGGCCATAAAGGAATGTATGTGCCTACTTTTGGAGGAACCCCGTTCTACAGAGGCATCTTTTCTCAGCTTGTTTGGAGTCAGGCTCACATTTAATACTTTGGGTTTTACAAAGGGATGGATTCTTGTGCACGTGGGGTGTCCCAGGGCACTTTGGGTTCTTCAGGGTGCTCAAGGATTCCTGGGTTGCCCATCTGTGGCTCTGATCCTGAATCCCTATTCTGGGGAGACTGTGTAGTCCAGTGACCAGGTTTCTGCCTACAACTGGGAGGCATTTAATCAGAAGTGCCTGAAACTTTGCATGATCCACATTTCCCCTGGTGGAGTGATGGTGGACGAATTGCAACTGTCCCAACAGGGTTAACTGAGGGAACCAAAACAGGCGTTTTGAGAGCTTGCCTGACTCTTCTCGTCTCAGATTCATCACCCCATCCATGATCAGGCTTGAACAGGCAAAGAGAAGGGAGAGCAACTCTGCATGCAAGGCTTGGGCCAGAAGCTCACTTTCCCCCCTGGACCTCATGGAAGGAAATGTTTCTCGTCTTCCTCTGGAAATGGCTGTTGGAGACACTGAGCTGATGTGCCTGACATTTCTAGCACTCAGTATGAATCCCCTTTACTTTTTTTTTTTTTGCTTTTTTGGGTCAAACCTGGCAATGCTCAGGGGTTACTCCTGGCTCTGTGCTCAGGAATTACTCCTGGTGGAGCGCAGGGGACCATATGGGATGCTGGGGATCAAACCCTGGTTGGCCGTGGTTCAAGGCAAATGCCCTACCCGCTGTGCTATTGCTCTGGCCCCACTGAATCCCCCTTTACTTAAGGGGGAAACACAAGTTTCTGCTTCAGAGGGGAATCTGGCTGGCATGTGTCACCGGCAGCCAGCAGCAGAGCTGGGAATGACGAGTTCACATCTTTACTAAAGGTTGCAGTGGTTGGGAAAATACTGCTTTTTCTTGAAAACGTTTGTAAAGAAAAAATATTGCCCGGAAGCCCAGTTGTGGGTTGACTGTGCATGATGAGTGCTTTGCCCTCTATCTATCTCTCTGGTCTCTCAAGGAGTGATTGTGCTCATCCTCTTTCATGTAAAAGGCTCATCACACTGACCGCCAGAACACCTCACAGCTTCCTGGTTTGTGTCTAAACTCCTGAATCTGTGTCACCCATTGTCCCTGGGAGGCCAACTTGAATTTTCCTCTTTTTTAAAACTAATTGGTTTGAGGGTCGGTTTTGGTGTTGAACATCTAGTGATGTTGCAGCTGGGGATTGAACAAGGGCCTCCCTCATGCAAACAAGTGCCCAGCCCTTGGAACCATCTCCCCGGCCCCTGCACTCCCCTTTCTGGTATATGGAGACAACCTCAGAATTTCTTTGTGTCTGACTGTCCTAACTCCCTTGATACCCCAAATCTGGCATTTTAGTTTTTAATGCTCTCTCGCGACTCTCTGTATGCCCAGCAGCTAGTTTTCTTTCCAAGACATTTGCAGCACGGCCCAGATGGTAAGAAACTGGGGGACAGGGACTGCATTGCCCTCCCTGCCCTCGCAGGCACAGAGCCCAGAGCCCTGATCTCTGTGATTCTAATTGCTGGCCCACTCCTGCTGGTTTGCTAAGCAGGAAACCCAGTTCCAGACTTGGCATGTCTTGCCTTTCTAAGAAGCTTTGTAGAAATTTCCAACACATTTCAGAGCCCGAGAAAAGGTACTTGTTGTAACACAGCTGCTGGTTAGAGGTCACTGCCTTAGAAGAGATGACTTTTCTTTCTTTTTAATGAACTTAATCATTTTTAATATCTTTTCCAGAGCAGAATACATTAAATGACCTAAGCTGGCTGAAAGGCTTCTTTGGAGTGCTCTGTGAGGATTAGAGGAAATTCTTTCATAGCCTCTTAGCGTGACAAGCTGTGTTTCCCTTTCTCTGGGTTATCAGAGAGGGAGATTGGATCCAAATGAACAAAGGGGAGCCCAGCGCCTGGCAGTTGCTTGTTCGATGGGCAAGAAGCAGGGACTGGGTTCTTGAGAGAAGTGATTCTGGTATTTTTAACGACTCCAATGCTGCTGTGTGAATGTGGGGGCTGATGCTACCACTGAGGAGTAGCTTTGGAAAAACACAGGGAGGCAGGAGGAGTGGGGAGCCAGGAAGAGCAGAGGGCAGGAGAGAACTGCTCCCCTATAGGAGGGAACTGCACTGCTTGGTCAAGGCTCCTGATGATTCACTATCACTATCTATCACTATCACTATCTTCCCGTTCATCATCTATTTGCCAGAGCGGGCACCAGTAATATCTCCATATGTCCTGTCTCATGCTAGTAGAGCCAAGGGCATCGGCTTACAACAGGAACATTAAGAGCCTCTAAACCATTATATTAGGTCATGGGAATGACCTAATACAATTGTTACTGGTATTTGGCATATCAAATATGACACGAGCAGCTTGCCAGGCTTGCCGTGCTGGAGGCATACTCTTGTAGTCACCTCCAAATAAAGCATTTATTGATGAAATGCGGGGCCGCAAAGCCAGGCTGTGATGGGCTGGTCTGCAGGGAGGAGTTCTGACAAGAGGGAAGTCCGAATGTGGAAAATGGCGGCCCCCATGGAGTGGAGGGGGGTCGTCTGGCTTGTTGTGAGGCTCTGCTGGGGTGGTGGGCCAGGGCTAGAACCCGCCATGCCTCCCGGGTGCCCCATGAACGGCTGGGCACAGGGAGAGCAAGGAGCAGCTCCATCTCGCTCCTGCTGATTAGTACCAATTAAAGGCCAGTGATGTCACCTCTTTTTATAATCACACAAAGATCATAAAAAGAGCACCCCAATAGGACCCATTAATCAGCAGCGTCATGAGCATGGGAAACAGCAGGAAGCAAAGTCCCTCATGGATTTTCAATTCCTGGCTCTACCTCCGAAGGACAGAGAGTCCTGAGAGGGAAAGGGTCCATCCAGGTGATCACCCCCCACATCCTACGGGGATATCTACTTCCTGGTTGTCTCTGTGTGGAATTATCTCTGGTTTGTGTCTAAACGGCTGAATGCGGAATCTGTGTTACTTAAGGATTAGGCTTAGGGTCCAATTTAAATTTCCTTTTAAAAATAATTGCTGGTTTGGGGCCACTTTTGGTTTTGAATACCTAGTGCTGATAATAGGGGCCATTCCTAGCAGTGCTGGGGATTGATCAGGGGCTTCCTGCATGCAGAGCAAGTGCCCAGCTCTGGGGGCATCTCCCTGGCTCCTGCATTCTGAATTTTAGTAATTCAGAGGCATAGAATTTCTTTGCACCTGAGTATCCTAACTTCCTTGTGCCCCAAATCTCGCCCTTTAGCATATCATGTTCTCTCTGGAAGCCCCCTGGCTGTGCTCTGCTTTACCTTCTCTCCCCAGGCAGAACTAAAAGGAGGGTGTGCTATTGCATTTCTTCTTTCTTCCCATGACATCTAATGAAAGTTGCTCTTCTAGAATGTTCCCAGGGAGGAGGCTGCCATCAGATACAACACAGCCCCCTCCCCTACCTTTTCCTCTTCCCCACTGTCACTGATTTCATTTCCAAGGAGGATGATTTGGCCAGACCTGGGTGACTGGGAAACCTTCTAACCCATGCTCTGTGGATTCAGCAGCAAGAAGACAGCAGCTTTTGTCCTAGACAGAATCCCAGACAGAACCGGGATTGTGGGGGAGGATCTAGTGTGACCTCCAAGGAGTCAGCAGAGAGAACATTTGTCCAAATACTCCCAGGCAAGTGTACTGTCACGGCTTGCCAAGCGCACCGGTGGTTCAAGCCTGCCTCCTTCTCAGAACATGGCACTAAGATATTCTGCTCAGCTGCTCCACGTTCCAGAAATACAATAAATAGCAGCACTATTTTTAAAGGCTCTCTGGGCTTCATTAAGTAAAGAGAGAGAGATCTCAACCAGAGTTGGGAGGCGCATGGGGTCTAAACAGAGCTGGGGATTGAGCAGCGGGGCAGATGCAGGAAGAGGTGCAACTTGTTGGGATGTGGCCGTCTCCTTCCTGGGACTCCTCAGCATCACGCCCCTGACTCTCCACTTCTCCATCTGGCAGAGGGTGAAGCAAATGCTCTCCTGGAGGCAGGGAAGACAGCGCACATTCCTGACATACACACACATGTAAAGGCCTGAGTTTGATCCCCGGCACCACATGGCACCCCGGAGCACCCCAGGATGGTTCTAGTGGCCCTTAGCTTTGCCCAGCCCAAATACCACCATAGTGCTGACCCTCGCACTGAATTGTAGACTCAGGTGGACGATTTTGTCCAGAGATGGTGCAGGGTTCCTGAGCACTGTGTGAGAGTACCCTGTTCCTTCCCCAAATATGAAAAGCAAAACGAACTTGATTTCTTGATTGTGAGGTTGAACTAGGAAAGCTTGGCTGCTGGGTGAGCCTGCCGGTTGGGTCCTCAGGCCTGGTCATGCCACACTGGGTGGGCCTGGGGATGGGTGCTAAGGCCTGGTGATGCCATGCTGGGGGGTGCCAAGCCTTGAACTCATGGTTTTGGACATGCCCAGCCTATGCTCTACCACTTGAGTCTTCTCCCTGGCACCTTTAGGTCACTGCTCCCATACCCTCCTGTCCAGGACTGGCACGGGTAGGATTTGCATAAGGAGTTGAGCAAGGCCCTGGACAATGGGCAGTCCTCACAATGACTTACTGACTTGGGACTTACCAGCTCCTTTTAGGCCAAGGTGTTTGTTGCACAGAACCTGGTTTGTCCCATTATTAATGAAGGGCAATAAAACCTTTCAAGACTCCCTGGGCCAGATAAAGTCTCCTCTGTGCAAGAGCAAAGAGAGCTTCCTCTGCAGCAAAGGCTCTATCACGGGGTGCTGCTGTGACTTCCACTTCCTTATTTGTCCCTAAGTACTCCCTGCTGGTCTGCACCCCCACCTCCCGCAGCCCACTTTCTCTGTCATCAGACTCTCTTAGGAGAACCTGGGTAAGTCTTCAGTTCTCCTGAGTAGACTGGTTCCTTCATCCTAAGTGATCTGTTCTTTGTTCCTCTCTTCTCTGAGATTTTTTTGCATAGATGTAAATTTAAGACCTTAAGTTTCTCTGGCAAGAACCCGGTAAGGTAGTTACAGGGGCTCCCGTTTGTATGCATGGTCTAGCCATGGAAGTTTAGGCATTTTCCAGGACTTTCAGCTGTAATGAAAGTTAAAAGTCTTTAGCTTCTCTAAAGATTCTACCCCCCCTTCATCCCACCACTTCTTTCCCTGATGTGTGTGTGTGTGTGTGTGTGTGTGTGTGTGTGTGTGTTGGGAGAGGGTGGCAGTGGGAAATTAAATTTATTCTAAAATTTCTAGAAGAGACCTGGCCAGATCACTGTTCCCTTGACTTGTCCACCATTCCTCAGGAAGAAAGCCATGAACTGTATCACCCACTAGGTCAGAAGGGTGGCACGTGACCCTCTAGCCTGCCTCTGCTATTGGAATCTTGGCACCTCTGCTCCTGAGCCATGTGACTGGCCTTTTGTGCCTCAGTTTATCTGGCTGTTAAATAAGGATAATGAAAGTTGCTACCTTGAAAAGCTGCCATGGGGATTCAATGGGAAAATGTATGGGAGGTGCTTTGCATAATGCTGGGCTGCTAGGTCTTGGACACTGCCTGTTAGAATAAGATTTAAGCCCTGTGGCAGGTCTGACATTCGAAGAGTCAGGTTCTGTCATTGCAGCCAGCACTTTGACTCAAAAGATCCTCACCGGCTCCTAAATAAGCATTTCATGGCTGCTACCCCGCTTCTCTTTTTGGAGATGTCTATTAAAATTACAATTCAATTGTCAGAAACAAAATATTCTTACGATGTCTTCAACCACACTCTCAAATGATATGACAGTGTCTGGCTTCAATACCCATCTAAATAGTTCAACTGTTGACAGGTTTCGGGAGCGGCATTTGCTCCTCCATTTCTCTCATTAACTTCTGTAGCAACATCATAACTCTTGGGAAGGCACTCTCTCTCTCTCTATCTATCTATCTCTCTCTCTCTCTTTTAAGGGATGCTGGCATATTCCATCTGAGTTCATTTCATACAGCGTCTGTGTCAGAACATTTGCATATGAATGAGATGCCTTTAGCTCATTAACATGGGAGCTTCATGGTGACACTTCTTAGAGTTCAGGTTCAAGAGTTTGAGGCAAGAGACGGAAGGAAGGCTGGAGACACTGTGCATGTGTGATTTCTGCAGTTGCCTGGTCTGTGGCTTGGACCCCAATAGACTGTGGTCTGGAAGGGCATCCCGGTCGCTCACCCGTAGGACTGTGTACCCATACAGACTCTACAGAAGCCCAAAGTTGTAGCCACACAGACACAGCTAACTTTTCCTGCAGATCTCTAAGCCTCTCTGCATCATCTCCTCTCTCCTGGACTCTCCCCACTCTGCCTGAAGAGTCTCAGTGGTTTCATTGATTTCATTGATTGTCTGTATCTTTCCAAACCCTTCTGTGTTTCTCCAGGAAAATGCTCTCTGGTTCCCAGCCCATGTCCTTGTGCCTACATTGGCTTCTGTACTAAATCATGTTTCTCATTGGGGCTGACTACCCGTGAGGCGGCACGGAGTGGGCCACCTACGGCCCTAGCGGTGAGCACCAGTGATCAGTGCCTGGGCACTGGTTGCTGGAAATGTTGGTATGACACAGGGGAAAGCGTGCTCTGAGTGTCTCTTTAGGGCACTTCAGTTGCTCCTGAAGCTTGGGGGCTGGTAAATTTCAGCACCCACAAAGGATACTCAGGCTCAGAGAGACCCTAGAGCCCCCTCTGGTCTCTATCAAGTCATGTGCCGGTGGCTTGTTGGGTGTTTGCTATACAGATGATAGAGACTTGAGTGGTCGTTGGGGATGGGGATGAGGGGGAAGAACAGCTGTTAGTGTCCATCTAGACTAATAGAACTGACCTGACAGCACACAGTCCCCAGAGTACCGCTGGCGTGACCTGAGTATCCTTGGCATTACAGAGCCTGAGCAGTAGCATGTCCATGGGGTTCTTGCTTTGAGCCTCTGATCCAGTTAGCCAAGAATTGCTGGTGGGTTCCCGGGTGGCCTGTGCACTGCTGAGTAGCAGTCGCATAAACTAGGAAGATCTGGGGTGATTAGTATCATTGCCATACTGAGGTTGTCGGATCATGTCTGCAGAGTGGGGAGGATGTGGCTTAGAAGCTAGGGTTCATATGGGACTGGGTGAAGGGACACTTGCCAAGTTCCCAGGGGCACAGTACACTGATAGTAACCCTATAGGAACATGGGTGACAGAAGCAGGAGAGAAAATAAAGGGGGGGGGGGGCTTTTCTGGCTGCATATTCCAGCCCTGGCAGGCTATCTCTGAGCCAGGTGCCCTGTGCCAGTTCCCCACCTTCTAAATATCATTTTCTTATTTTTATAGTGAGCATCTATGGCACGGGGCTGGGGGTGCTCTACACTGAGCAGCCCTGGAAGGTGTCAGAGTGTGACCCACAAAACCTGACTCCACCATGGGTAACAGTAGATGTGAGCTCTTCATTATGAGCCTTCACACAGAGAAGTCCATTGAGTCTTACCCAATCCTTGTAATCCCTTACTTAGGAAATGTGTAGAACCCTGCAGTTTAAAATACTGATGTGTTTGTATTTGAGGGAGTTCAACAAATCAGTTGAACCCCACAACTGAATTGTAGGGGTTGACAGGTGGGGGTTGGGGTCCTTGAGGGAAGAGGGTGGGTGCACTAGTAATGGGTGTGGTGTTTAAATTGTGTGCATGAACAGCCACTAATAGTACTATAAGCCATAGAATTTCAACTAAAAAATAAAATTGGGATGCAAAGTAATAGCACAGTCCTGTGTGGGTCATTGTGAGGATGTGGCCTGGTCATAGCCCCAAAGCTATTGGCTGCCTTGATAGCTCCTGCCCTGTCATCCATTGGAAAAAAGACCTCAAAAACGGCTCTGAAAACAAGGTCAATTCCTCTCTCCTGGGATGTCCCACACCCAGTTTTCTATTAGGTCTATTTCATTATTGGTGAGTAGCTCTTGAACAGTTAAATATGTTTAAGTATAATGTGTAGATGACTGCATGGCACAGCATTGGTAACTAGGTAGACAGTCAATTCAAATAGAAACCAGAAACAAGTGACTCAATATTTAAAATACAGTTCTTATACAGATTTGATATCCTTTCCCTGAGATTTCTTCCCGATAGATTAAGCCTCCAACTCCAGGGTAAGCTCAAGTTTGTGGCCTCCAGTGTTAATGCTCGTCATATCTACCAGACAGTGTAAGCACCAGGCCTTGAGTCTGCGTCTATTCACTGTGATAAAACTAGAGTTGTTGACTTTTGCAGAAATGGAATAGTGGGATCCTGCTGGTAGCTGCGATGCTGAAGCGAGTTCCAGTCAAGGTTTGCTGAACTGTCAAGATCTTCACAGTCTTTCTGATAGATTAATCCTCCAAATCCTGTCCCATCATTGACATTAGTATGGCGTCCCCAGTCCTGTAGCGGACTGCAAAGCTTTGACAAGGAATTCCTGCCCCAGGGGTGTAACTTTCCCCCTTTACTTGATGGCCCCACCTCTGTGATTGGGCACAGCTTAACTTGGAGTCTGACTTTCCTTCCTTTTCCTTTCTGGGGCTCTTTCCTCCCTTGGTCTCTCTGAAATGGACTATTTTGTCTTCTAAACTTCCTTTCCAAGAGGATAGATAACAAACCTGGGAAAAATTGGCAGCAGGGATCAGGACTTTCTTCTCCCTGCAAAGAGCAAACCTTGGCTCAGCCTGGGAATCATGCCTCCCTGTGGAAGTGCACCCAAGACAGCAGGTGGCGGAGTTTCCTTGAGGACAGGGCCAGCAGCAGGAGGGGGCTGAGTCCTGGTAGCAGAGGAAAGCGGAGTGCAGTAAGCAATGGGGTATTTGTGTCCGAGAGCTCAAGACAATTGCCCTCATCGTGAGCTTCAAAGCAATGTCCCTGTTCTCTGCCATCTCTCTAAGGCACTGGGAAAGGATTGTTCTCCTGCCTTCCCCAGATTCTAGAGCCTCTTCCTGGCCTTCTTTGACTCCTGGTCCCTTCTTTCACCCTCAGGCCCTGACAGTTCCAAATCTTGCTTCTTCCATGCTCCTTAGGTCTCTGCAGTGAATTTGCCTCCACTAAGGATCACAACTGAGGCCTGACTGCATAATACAAGACAATCTCCCTGCATCAAGGTTTTGAATGTAATCAAATCTGCCACATCCTCCTCCTTGGCCATTCAAAACACTATTGACACACTTCTGGGCCAAGGACCTAAATATCTTTGGGGGTCAATGATCAGACTATCAACAGCAGCTAAGCAGCTTCAGCTGGACATAGGTACTGGCTTCCTAGTATCCTTGGGCTCTTTGACACTTGACTCATACTCAGCTCATTCCCTGCACTGATATGAGGCTCCTCAGGGAGCTCTTTGCCTAGTGTATGGGGTACAGGGACGGAGGGAGACAGCCAGCAGAGGAAAGCAATGGCTTACGTGCCAACTGTCTGGAACAAAATTTCTTTTTTTTTTTCTTTTTGGGTCACACCCAGCGACGCTCAGGGGTTACTCCTGGCTCTGTACTCAGGAATCACTCCTGGCGGTGCTGGGGGGACCATATGGGATGCCAGGGATCGAACCCGGCTGGCACAGGCCGGCCGCGAAGTAAGGCAAACGCCCTACCCGCTGGGCTATCGCTCCGGACCCTGGAACATAATTTCTAAGATGATTTTTCTTTTATATTTGAACCTGAAATGTGAGTTTTGGTGTGGCCCAGAGAATAGGGCTCCCCTTCCAGCTATTGGGCACAGCACCTTGCACCAAGCCCTGTGCTGAGCACCTGAAATAGCCCCATGGATGGGCCCCCAAGGAAAGATCACCTAAAGGATCACCTAAAGGATCCTAAAGGATCACCTAAAGTGGCTGTAGACACATGTTTCTCTGGAAATACCACTGAAAATACCATTCATGTCACTGACATTTGAAAGAGTGACGCGAGCGGTTGGGGCTTTTGTACTATTGTGTTCTACATTCCTGCTCCCAGGGGCTAGCGCCCTCGCGACCTCCCCTGCTGCTGCATGGAAACTGCAGTCTCGCCTCTCATTCTGGGAGTCCTGGGCCATGGTATGGTCATGCCTTGCCCAAGAGCAGGAGGACTTTGGACCGCCTGTGGTAGCCACTCTGGCCTTGCCCCTTGTGGGCGCTTCAGCTATGCCACATCTGGTGTGATTTGGAAGTAGGAAGGCATCTTCACTCTCAATGGAACAAACATCTCTGAATGCAGCAGTTATGTGTACCTAGGTCGAGAAATCAACATGATGAATGACCTAAAACCTGAGCTACGCAGGAGGAAGAGAGCGGCATGGAATGCCTTCAAAGGCATTGAAGAAATAGCTAAAAAGGACAAAGAACCTCCGGCTCCGGGCACAACTCTTTGACTGCACCTTCTCCCTGCATTAACATACGCCTCAGAGACCTGGGCCCTACGAAAGCAGGATGAGAACGTTATTCGGGTCTCCCAGAGAGGAATCGAAAGAGCTATGCTTGGAATATCACGCCTCACTCAAGTGAGAGAAGGAATCCGGAGTTCTGACCTCCATCGCTATTCCAGAATCAGGGATGCTGTCTCGTTTGCCAAGGCATCGAAAATCAGATGGGCTGGACATGTAATGCGATTTGGAGAAAACCGCTGGACTAGAGCCATTACTGACTGGATCCCACGGGATGTCAAAAGATCACGTGGCCGCCCACCTACAAGATGGTTAGACTTCCTTGTCAAGACCCTGAAGGAACGGTTTGAGGCTCTTCATATTCCTGAATCAACCAGATGCCATTGGGCTACATTGGCATGTGACAGGGTCCAATGGAAATGTTACTGGCGCCCGCTCGAGCAAATCGATGAATAACGGATTCAAGTGATCAAGTGAAGGCATCTTGGGAATCCCCTTGGCAGTCCATTGGGGAAGGAATCCAATCAGGACAGGACCTGGGAAGGAACTGCTCTGTTGCCACTCAGAAGGTACAAGAAGAAGCTTCAGCAGGAGCCAACAGCACTTTTTAAGCCCATTGAAGCTTTTATGCCCTTGATAATATCCTGGCAAAATTCTGACCTTCATTGTAGCCCTCCTCCCCAAGGAGGGGTAGTTTGGAAAAGCAGCTTTGCAAAATCGAGCAGCAAACACCCCAATCCTGGAGCCACCTACACCTTCAATCTTTGACTTCTTGGAGTCTATTTCTCTCTTCTCTGCTACTTCGAAATAAAAGTGCTGCACATGAACCGTGTGTCTTCTCCTGATGTTTCGTGCAAGAGAGCAGAGGGCCTGTGAGGCCAAGGAACACTCTTAAGTCTCCAGGTCTAGAAGAAGGCCCTGGAAGGCACGACGGAGCCTGGCGTAGACCTGGCACACTTGCGTTTTGTCCTGTGGCACTGTGGAGTGAATTGTGCAGAGTGGCAGCTGTCAAGGGCAGACTCTGAGCCAGCCGCAGCCTGAACCCCATTGCACAGGCAAACGCACCTTCTTTCTCCAGGCTAATGACACCAGAACACTGAACATGGGGCCAGTCAGTGTCTTTTAACAAGCCCTGGAGAAAGTAGGGATCTGGTCTGTCTCTCCTCTTCCTCCCCTTGGCAAAGCTGTGTTCTTTCCCTCTTGCCTAACCTGTTAGCTGTGCTGATCACAGACTTAGTGCTGCAGAGCAAGACTCTCCGCTGTGCTGTGAGGGCCCCAACAGGGCAGCTGGAGGCTGCCAGCGAGCACAGCACCTTCTGGTCGGTTCTGTGGAAGAAGGCTCCCTGCCTGCAGGAGACTTAGTCTTGGTGGAGGTGTGCTCTGTGTTCCAAAAGGCCGATTAATCCAGAGCGTTAAGGATCCCGGGTTCCCAGCAGCCTGGTCCTGCCAGGGAGCTCATTGGATTTAGGAAAACTCCTAAAGACCCAGAGGCAGCAGTTCAGATCCTAAGCACAGGGCCTGGATTCTGGCCTAGCCAATTTCTTTGTTCTCTGGCAGTTCGGGCTGGGGCTGAGGGGATGCAGGAAGAGTCCTTTAAGCCTAAGCCGGTTCCCAGCTCCCCGCAGAACAAAACCAGCACACCGGAGGCGCTTTTATCCCAGACCATGAATGCTGCTGGATTAAGTGTTTGGAGTCACCAGACAGGCTCCGGCACAAAAGAGTTCTGCTACTTTTCATTCTTTCTTTTGTTTAAAGTCCTAATTCATGTTCTAGAAACAAGAAAGTCAAATGTTGTGAAAGATGATGCTTCTCTGGCTCTCTTAAATCTCAGGGAGAACCTGAGACGTCTGTGCTTTGGGTGCCAGGGCTCCGAGGCTCTGCCCTCAGCTGGCCAGAGGTGGGGGAATAACCAGGTCTCTGAGGCAATACTCCAGGCTCTGTCTGAAGCCCTGGAATGGTAACTAGGCCTGGGCGGGGCCTTGGGGATTTGGCTCTTGTATTCAACACAGTTGTTAGACAATGGGAACCTCTGAGTTTCAAAATAAACCCACTAAAATAAACATCCCTGTATGGAAAACCTCCCCATGCCAAGCACAAGGCACCCCATACTGCACATCCTTGGACCTCCACTTTTGGGGCTCAGTTTTCTCCTGTGATTTATGTCTGTCTCAATATACTTTGAAGATGGGTGTCAGGCTAAATACCCACATCTCAGCCCAGAGAGGTAGGAATTTTGTTCCAGCTCACACACAGCTAAGTGATAGCCCTCTGGCTTCATGGTCACGTGCTTCACTGTTAGGGAAAGGTCTGTGTTCCTCAGGACCCAGGGTTGCCCAATGTGGGAAGGATCCAAGGGGGCAGTAATAGCTTTAGGTGCAATATGGGCACACAATAATATGGTTGTTCACTGGTAGAAAGTCGATTTCCAGGGCAAACAGTGAATGCTATTTTTGTATCTTTAATTTTCTGAAAAGGTGGTGGAATCTTGGATTGGAACTCTGCTCTTGTTACTTAAGCAGTAACCTGGAGTTCATGCTGCAAGCAGCCAGGGAGGGGCAGCGTGGAGTTACAGAAGAGGCAACATTTGGACAGTGTCTAGACTTGCAGGGAAGAGCGTGGAGAAAGGCCAGCAGTCAGGCAGCAGAGCCTTGCACAAAGCTTAGAAGACAGTGACATGAAGAGGGATTTCCTGTGCCTTTACTGGCCAGGGTTCAGCTCAGGCATTTCTTATCCACTCACACTTATGGACACTCTGTGGTTCTGTGGCCTCACATGATGCCAACAGAATTAGAAATGGTCCTGGGGGAGAGGTGCTTAGCGACTGTGGTATAGCAGGAGCTAAGGTGTAGAGGGCCAGGTCACTTTGAAACTACACCCATAGAACAGGTAGCCAATCAGAACATAGAATGGGATGGCTGGGGATGGGATTTGGCAGCAGATAAAAGGAAGCCGCTAGTTCCCCCGCCTCCCGCTCTCTGACCACATGTTCTCTGGACACTCCAGATCAGGTGGGGTGACACGCCCAAACACGGGGCCCTGTATAGGTGGGCTGCACAGGTACAGGCAGGCCTTGGATGCCAGGGAAAACGCAGGGACAGGCAGCGTTTGGCTACCCACGATAGCTCAGATATAGGCAGGGCTCTGACACCCAGGGAGTGGCAAGGTATTGAGCCTAGGGAGTCTCACCCATGTACAAAGGGCCATGGCCAGAGACTAGGAAAACCAGGAAGGGACTATAGGAACTGCTGGGATATAGTTGGGAGGCCCAGGGACAGAGTGCAGGGATCTCGCCCACGTGCTTGTGG
This sequence comes from Cryptotis parvus, assembly GCA_021461705.1. NCBI lineage: Eukaryota > Metazoa > Chordata > Mammalia > Eulipotyphla > Soricidae > Cryptotis > Cryptotis parvus. The sequence continues at coordinate 358,317 of JAJIBD010001074.1, read as the reverse complement.
AAATGGCTGGAGTCTGGGAAAACATACATGGGAGAGCGAGCAGCACAAGGACAGAACCTGGCCATTGTTCAGGGAGGGAGTAGACTGTGTGGGACAGGACAGGGAAGTTGTTCACGGAACAGGACTGGTGCGTTGTTTGCAGGTAAAAAGAAGCCTGGACATCTGGGGAAGGTCCTGGAGCCATATACCTTTTCTGTACATTAAACCAACTTTCAATCTTCCGAGTTTTGTATGCAAATCTTTCACACAATTCTCAAGAACCCACCAGCACAGGAAAATCCACTTTTTCATGCTAGCACCTGTCCTGTGTCTATGAGCCAAGAGACATCAGTCTGCAGAAGTCAGCATGAGTGACCATTCCTAACACTCAAGAGCCTCACGCCCCAACCTATCCCTTTGATCCCCGAACTTCAAGTCCCCTGGTGCCACCTCCTCCACTCACAGTCTGGTCCTGCATTCCTTTGGTTAACCTGATCATCCCATCCAAGCACACCCTTGCCCCTGTTGGATTCACAAATGTCAGTAGAATGAAATAGTCTTTCCGCAGTGAAGCATACTCCCACCACCAGGGGGCGCTGGGACAATAGGAGGGTCATTCTTTTTCTGACATACAAGCAATGAACTAAATAAATTAGGGACCCTTTGAGATTTGATTGTAAATTCTCCATTCCCTGTTCTTGAGGCCATAAGACTTTCAGTCCTGTGGTGGTTGTGGTGATGACTCTTGCCTGTAACCTCATTGTCCACCATCAAATAGTAAAGCCCCTGGCTACGGTGACACTTGTACCATGGCATTTCCCGCCCAGCAGACCTAGCCTGGGATTACACAGTAAGCTGCAGAAGCTACATCAACAAAGATTTTAGGACCCACACAGTTAGACCCCGCTTGGAATTTTCACTAAAGAAGCAAAGTAAGTTTAAGAAAATGAATGTCTGAGACAGAAACTCCTCAGGTGCTCACAGATGCTGCGGTCTAGGGGCAGGACAGATTCTGCACCTTTGGGCCAGCCACAGTCATTTCTGGTTTCTCTGCTACAGGCTTGAGAGAGACGGAGAGAGGAAACTCTCCAGTGTTTCTCCCAAGGTGGCTGTTCAGTACAGTTTGGTATGCTCTTGACTCAGTATCTGATGAGGCAAAATTAGAATATGGTCGAAGACAACCAAAAGAGAGAGAGAGAGAGAGAGAGAGAGAGAGAGAGAGAGAGAGAGAGAGAGAGAGAGAGAGAGAGAGAGAGGCGCTCCTGGATTCGCTGTACTCCTGAATTCCAAAGGCCTGATATGCTCATGATTTTTTCCCCTCCTAGGTGCCAAATCAGCTCTGCTTATCGACTGCTATTTTAATGAAACCTCCTGGTACCAGCTCAGGAAGGATATTTTTATTAGATACGACTGGGCGGGTTCTCATCTTGAAAGCATTTTGTGTAAAACATGAACACATCCCGTCTTCAGATACCCCTTCCAAATATTTCCTTTGAAATAGGAAAATTACCAAGGAAACTTCTGATAAGAAGATGAAAAAGAAAAAAAAGAAGTAAAAAGCAAAGATGACGTGCTTTCCTTTCCTCCACCAGGCTGCAGGGGTAGAGATTTTAGAATCTGAAAATCAACACAAATGGAAGATTTGATAGGGCAGGAACTGGGGCTGGGCCATGCAGGTCCGCTCTTGCCCAGGGGCTCGGTCTGGCTGTCAATGGATTTAGTCGGCCTGTTCTTTCCTCTAGGTCCTTGGGGTCTGGAGTCCTGAGAAGCAGGTAGGAGCTTGTCTGACTCACATCAAGCCAATGTTTCTAATTTGTGATGCCCTCTGGTGTCATAGTGACTCAATCTCAGCATCAAGGAGGACATTGTGTGGCCAGAATTTTCATGGGGTCATCCTCAGTTTCATCCTCTGCATCCCATTGGACTTTCCAAACACCGCCAGGGAGTGGGCTCCAAGTGCAGAGCCAGGAACGAGCCCTAGACATCACCATGTATGGCTGTTCTCCCACCCAAAGGAGAACCTTGTGTCCCAGGTTTATATAAAGGCAAAAAGCTTATATGGTCTGAAGAGAAACCAGAGTGTTCATGTTTATGGTTAGTATCCCTCTTCCCTCTGCTGAAAAGCTCTTTTAGGGTCATTTATTGCCTTGAATTCTGAAAATAGTATATATTCATATATACTCAGGCTTACAGCTTGAATTCTGAAGGTTTGGTTTTAAAACATTAGCTTTAGCACTTCAGAAAGTGCCACTGCCCTTGCATAGGTACCTTACCTCCTGTCCCCACTCAATCTCTCAATGGCCTTACCATTAAAATGAGAATAAACAAGAGGCGGAATCTCATAGTATGGTATATACTCTTAATCACCCCACCTATAAATGTTCAATGACTGCTGCTTATTATTCCTATTCCCTTTAAGACCGTATGCCTGGACACTGAAGAGTGAAAAGGATGAGGAGGAAGAGGGAAGGGGCCAAATATTTTTCTGAGTCCTTCCCCAGTTACTAACTTAGAGGAAACTACTAGAATAAGAATACATATATAAACTGATTCCTGATTCAGACAGAAGTTCTAAACCCAATTGATTTTCTGAATGATAGAATTACTGGGAGCGTGTTTTGTTCTAATATTGAAATATTGACTACAGTTTCTCACCCTGACTTCCCTAACGCCTTGACATTTCCTGGGTGAGAGTTGCCTATTGTTTCAGGCAGGAGACTCCTTGAGTTCCAAGGGGCATTCATCACAAAGACTCATGCATCATTAGAAACTTGGACCTGGAGAGGAAGGGGCTGAAAATAAAGCTAACCAGAAAAATGACCTCCTTGTCGCGCAGGATCTGCATGGTGGTCATGTCCATGTATTGGGAGAATGTGGCCCTTTAACTTCTTGGGCACACAAACTTTGGTTGGAAGCCATCCATCCATCACCTTAGGCATCTCTTCGTCTGGCCTGCACATCTATACTCTTGATTGTATTGAAAATAAACTTCGTGAACCCCAGAACTTTGCTGAGATAGGTGAGCTGGGCCATGCTATTATTGAGCCTGAGAAGCAGGTTGGAGGAATCTCCCATTTGTAGACAAATTTGACAGAAGTAGGGTAACCTGGGGACAGGTGGAAAGCAGGGAAATTTTTTATGGAACTAGATCCCATAGCCTTTAGGTTTTGGGCCTAACTCTTCACAGCTGGTGTCATAATTGAATGGTAGGATGCTCAGTTTGTGTTCAGAGAACTGATTGGTATGGGAACACAACTACCTCAACACACCACACACACATTTGGTGACAAAAGTGTGGGTAACTCTGTTCCTAATGAACAGTAGAGGCAAAGTGTTCAATGGAGATTCAGACCATCCACAGGTCACAGCCTTTTCTGCATTGGGTTGTTTGAAGGTTAGGTTACATCAAACATAAAACAAGGACAAAGTCACTGACCAGGCTGGAGCGATATGACAGTGTGTAGGGAACTTGCCCTGAACCAGCCAACCCTGATTTAATCCCCTGCATCACATGGGGCCCCACAGTATCACCAGGAGTAATCTCTGGGCTGGTGCCAGGAATAAGCTCTAAGCACTTTTTGTTTTTTGGGAGTGGCCCCCAAAACAAAAGTGACAAAAACAAATACAGAGGCAGATTTAACTTTAGAAAGTGGTTTGCTTGGGGCTGGAGCGATAGCCCAGTGGGTAGGGCGTTGCCTTGCACACGGTCGGCCCATGCCAGCCTGGGTTCGATCCCGGCATCCCATATGGTCCCCGAGCACCACCAGGAGTGATTCTTGAGTGCAGAGCCAGGAGAAACCCCTGAGCATTGCCGGGTGTGTCCCAAAAAAGGCAAAAAAAAAAAATGAAGAAAGTGGTTTGCTTAACCAGAGAACCAGGAGGATTTGCTTCATTGGTACTAAAATCTCTACTTCAGACTATCTGCTATTTGCATATTACTCTATTTGCTGATTCAGCTGATTCTCAGAGGTATTGTCAGTGGGGAAAACCCTAGGCACATTAGAGGGAAAAGATGCTGATGGTGTGTTTTGGAGAGGAGAAAATGTAGATTTTGTACTTGGGTTGGATTTGTTCATCAGGACTTGCTGGAATTTGTGGTTCATTTATACTAAAAGGAAGATCAAAGTAGACTATTTGGAAATCGGGATTTGGACCTGTCCTTGGGATTTTCCTGGATATTTCTACAGAATCTAAGGGACTCCTTAGAGGTGAAAACTCCTTTGTTTTTCCCTGAGTCCCATGAGGCCTGCCCAGGTTCAAGCTCCTAGTGAGGGCACAACACGCTGGTGGCCCATCAGTGTTCTGGGCCCACTTCTTCCTTTGCTTCAAGAAACTTGCTTCAAGTTTCTTCCTGACAACCCCTACTTCTTGGTCCAAGTGCTTCAAGGCTGGAAAATATTGGAAATTCCAACACGTGGCCTGGTGCCCCTGTCAGACACTTTCTGGGAATAATGCCCTGTTTTTGACTATCCATCCACAAATCACTGGTTCTTCTTTGAACTGACCCATTACTTGGTTTGGGTGTCTCTCCTCCTTGTTCCTAGCAATTTTCTGTGACATTAGCTCAGGTGGTTCTTATTCTCTTTGTCTTCAAGCCAAATCTTTGACTTCTGTGGTCTAGACAAGGCTGTCTGGTACAAGTCTCTCAACTAATTGACCCCCCATGAATTTCCTCTCCTTACTGGCAGGGACATTTAGACTGGTGACCTTAGCCAAGGGGCCAGAAATCCTCCCCATTTACTGGAATGCATGAATAATGGGGAATTTCTTTCATTCCTCCTTCTAGCCCCAGTCCCTTCTCCTTGTGTGGTTCTGCTGACACCAACAGTGCATTTCCTGGCCATGGAGAGAGGGTGGGTGCCTATGGGCCACATACTTTTACCTCTCCTGCTCCCTTGTAGACTCTTGGGTCTTTATCGCTCACTACCAGGAACAGAGTGAAAACTTCATGCTGTTAAGCTGAGGAGATTTGGATGACTTTCAGACAGTAGGAAACTAGTTGGTTCTTCTAGAAAACAGAAATCTGGTCATCCAGAAACAATGTCTCTAGGTGCAGAAAAACAAAACAAAACGTGTTTTATGGACAGTCTCCCAATTTGAGATAGTTTCTTTGCTGTATGATCCTAAGTATTTCTGTGATTCCAGAATTGTAGGTAAGATGAGCTTCATTACCTCTTATACCCAGGCCATAATAAAGTCCAAAGGCTTTATTTTTTAAGGGATCTTGGTCTCATGAAATAAAACAAAGTATTCTTCTTATATGAGGACAAAACACACACAAAAGACAGCAAGGCTTGTTTTTCTCCAATACAAATATATTATCGGCTCTAATTCTCATTAAAAGAAAAAAATAACCCAAGGGTAGATATTTTTTTATCCCATGTTACAGAAGCAAAAAATTGGGCAGGAGTTAGGGATTTTAACTGTGCTTTTCTCTTGCCAGTAAATGGCTGGCAGGTTCATTGTTCAAATTCAGAGCTGGATGTTTCCAGATCCTTGGTCTTTTTTACTAATTTCAAATGGGCGGAGCCTGAAGACTCAAATACTGATTTCATCCATCACTGATATAGATTTTATGATGTCATTTTTAGCAATGATGAAAGCTATCTTGGGCATTGCAAATGGCCTCTAATGTTCTGGGTGGTATTTTAATTTGTGTAAGAGAAAAAAGAATTTCCACCTATTTCATCTAAAAAGATAACCAATTGAGCTTGATATTATTTTTCCACACTGCAGGAGTGACAAGACACATAAGACTTCAGTGGATTAAGGCTCTTTGCAAACCTGCAATGAACCAGACACCCCCTAGGGGGTTGGTAGAGGTTTCATCTCCTGGAAATAGACGGTCTGGTAACTTAGCTCAAAATTACTAGATTCTGGATCTTATTAGGAATCTGTTTGAAATTCTGTACTGTCCCAATTTTATCTCTAGAATTGAATTAATTAGCCTAAAAACATTTGCACGTGTAATTTGTTTTTTTTTCAGATGCACCCTGGTAACAAGCTATTCTTTTTACATCATTAAGATGGAAACATATTATATTTTCATGCAAAGCAGAATCTGTTATTTTTGAAGTGTCTAATCTGTTTGTCTTTAAAATATTCAAAAAGTAAGTGCATGTCAGACAGTGCACGCTCAGGGCCCTGGCAGTCAGCTTTCCAGTTCCTGTGGCCGTGGCTGGTTGTTCAGAAGTGCTAATTGTTTCAGAACAAGAAATCATTGGAGTTTCAACTTCATGGATGTACTCTTAGAGGCCAGTTTCAGATTCTCTGTCGTCCTGGTTATAGAAGGAAGGGGGAGGAGAACCGGCAGGTGTAATGGGCATTTGCCTCTAGGATGATAGTTGAAACCAAAATTTGGTTTCTACTTTCACCTTCTTTTTTGTTTGTTTGGGGCCACGCTCAGTAGTGTTCAGGCTTACTCCTGGCTCTATGCTCAGAGATCACCTCTCGCGGGCTTTGGGGAATATATGGGCTAAAGGGATTGAAGCCAGGTCAGTAGAATACAAGGTAATTGCGCTATTCATGGTAATATCTTTCCAACTCTTCTTTCAACTTTGAAGACTTGTGACCTCTGGTCATTTGGACAACATATTTACTGTGATTAACCTCATTGTCCACAGCTACCTTCCTTGATGACTGGTGATGTTTTTATTAGAGATTAGCACAAAAATCCATTTAAAAAGATGTTATTGACCTTTCAGTAACAGTATTGCAAATCACAGTGCCTCAAGGAAAGGGGAGAGAGAGAGAGAGAGAGAGAGAGAGAGAGAGAGAGAGAGAGAAAGAGAGAGGGGAGGGAGAGAGAGAAAGAGGAAAGAGAGAACAGCCTGGGTCGGAGTGGGAGGGAAATTAGGAACATTGATCGTGGCAGGAAATGTCATGGCAGCTGTCATGGGGAAGGGTTGGGTGTTGGGACACAGTATGACTGAAACTCAATCATGAAAAAATTTGTAACTCTATCTCATGGTGACTCAATTTAAAAAAGATGTCATTTATTTTTAATGATAAAGGGAAGTTGACTATCAATCTACTAACACACACAAACTGTTTTATAAATGTTAACATTTTATTTTAATGGCAATTCATGGGAAATTAGGGGGATTTCTTACCTATTTCTTACCTAATTGGTTGAGACTTACCCCCCATCTATTATAATAAAAAAAAAACAGAAACAACCTAAGATATTGGTTTTTATTTTGGTTTTGCAGTTTGTGGGGGTCTCCCAAGTGGTGCACATGAGGTCTTGGTTGGTTTTCCTCCATTGATTCTTGGCCAACCAGGCCAATGTCTGATGCAAGGACCAAAGAACACAGTGTTATTTGTGTCCTTGGATACCACATGACCCAAGCAACACTGCTTTATCTAGGCCACTCTGGTGGTGCTTGGGAGCCTCCAACTATACATACACCCAGTGATACTCAGGGCCCGTGTGGTGCTAGGGATTGATCAGGGTTTGTTGCATATAAGACCTTAACTTATATTATCTACAGCTCCAAAAAATGTATTTTATACAAAGAAATTCTTCTACTGGTCTGTTATATTTCTTTTAGAGCTTGAACTTAACTTAAAAAAAAAATCAATGTTTTCCCCTCCTTGTCGATATAACAGAACAGTAAGTAAAAATACGTCTGCTTACCCTTTTCTACAAATTTTAAGTCCAGAGTAATGACACCAGGAAGCTGGAGAGTCAAATACTAGTGTGAGGAGCTGCATGGAGTTCAGAGAAGGTTCGGCTGGGAAATCTCTCTCTCATCCTCAGGGTACCAGTGGGCTCCTGGGTTCTGGCCCTCAGTTTCCCTCCCATAAGAGGAAGTGCTATTGCAAACCTCTTCGGGAGGCACAGAAGACTTCTAGTGAGTTGATCATATACACATGGCTTTGATAAATGATGGTTTTAATGGTCAACTGGGAGAGGACTGTTGAATAATATCCAGTAACTGTCTTTGTGTTTACTGTGAAAGAACAGACAGGTTTGTCCTAATTGTCTCCTGAGGAGCTAATTGGGCTGCTCAGTGGAATCACAGGGAAATCACTTCTCATCAGAGCTGCCTAGGGACTGTGGGTACAAGGTTGTCAAGAGTTCAACCTGCAACCCAGAAGCCCTGAGTATCACTAGAACTGAATATCTGGAGAGGCAACGCAGTCAGATGGAATGTCAGAGCAGATGAGCCGTCACTTCTTTAGTGCTTCATGTTCGAACATTCTGTCTCAATAGCCTTCCTGCCTGTGCAGAGACTGCACTCTGGTTAGATTCCCAGACTCCAGCATGCTGCCATTTTACCCACCCACCTCAGCTCACCTTTCTGATAGCTGGTGGGCTAATGACTTGTTTTCACTCATTTCCTGAAGGATTTTTTTTTTGTAGAATCTTATATGATGTTTGACATATCACGCAATCTTAATTCTGAGTCTACCTCTTCCAGGAATATTTTTCAAGTAAGAAACATTAGTAATAATATCAAATCCCTATTTCCCTATTGGACAATATTGAACTGATATTACCTTTTTCTTTTATGCTGCAAATCGGAAAGGAAACCAACTCTGCCATGAAGTCATGTGAAACCTGAATTCCTGTTTCTCAAATGTTTTAAACATGTTTTAAATATCCCAGTTGTTTCAAGGAGACTTGTTAGTTTATAATAAGTGGGTAGTACCTTTGGGGGGGTCTCCCCAGTGGTGACAGGGCCACCAGAGCTATTTCTATAGTGCTTTTGAAGCTATATGGCATTGAGAATCAAACCAAAAGTACTATGTATGCCAGGCATGTACTCTAGATTTTTGAGGTAACTTCCCAATGCACAGGGGTACCATTTTGGCTTAAAACTTGATTTGGTCTATCCTAGGTACCATTAGGATAGTGATTTGGTTAGGCAGCACTAAGTAGGAAGAAAGACTGAGCACTTGTACCTAAACTTTTCTCTGTATAGTCATCTGGTCTGTGACCTAAGTCAGCAGGCTTTGACTGTAAAGGGCCAGTTAGTATAGGTTGAGTTTTGTCGTCCCATAGTCTTGGTTGCAGCTCAACCCTGCTGTGGTCTGTGGTTTAGAAGAAGTGATAGACAACCTGCAAATGAATGAATGAGTATCGTTACGTGCCAGGGTGTGTTTTACACTTACAAGAATGGGAGGCGAGCTCATCTGGGGCTAGGGCACTCATTCATCAACCACAGTCTAAATCTTGGACTCAACATACACATCACTCGTCTATCTCTCAGCTTCCACACGGGATTCAGAGTTTATGGAGATTAAACGGATAGTGGGATAGTGCAAGGGATGCAACCAGACAGGCAACCTGCTCTGTGGGTGGTCTCCAAAAAAGTTGCTTTCTTTTGTTCCTTCTGTTTTTCTTGCAAGTGCTTCTGAACAGAGCAGTTGGGGGGGGAGGCACTCAAAGAACCTCGCATATAACTTTCTAATATTGTCTATTGTCCATCAAATAATGAGCCAGGAAACATGAGAGAGAGAACATGCCATAAAGGAAATCGTATGCATGTTCTTTTCTCTCTGCAAAAGTCTGACCACAAGAAGCATTAAATCAATCTGATGACAAAACAGAATATGAAAGATTGACTTGATTCAGTCCCAGGTATGCAGAAGGCCAGGCTGTTGGGATCAGAAACAGAAAAAAAAAAGCACCCTTCCTCCAAGACAAGGAACTGTTTCCTCCACATTCTGTGCCTCCCACATCATTCATCACAGGAAAACTTTGACTGCAGTAAACACTTCCTTTAGTTTGGGTGCTTCTCTGATCAAGACAAACCCATTAACATAAATGCAGATAAATACAAGGCAAATAATGCTATTCCCAGTTGCTTCTATGTCCATGGGCTGGGCCCATCAATCTTGCCTGACGGGTTAAGAAGGAACGAAGAGAATTTATAGGCAGGGAAGATTCCTCTCTAAACATTCCCACCTCATTGAAGACGTAAGAATGAATCATCTAGAAAGTCCCAGAAAAACCGAATGAGCCCTCCTCAGAGTCTGCCACCACGGCCCCTGGCTGGCTTGCTGGAACCGGTGGGCCTCTAAGGCAACTTTTCTTCAGCTCCTGCGCAAAGCTGATTTTGTCATTTCCAGAGCCTTCTCTCCACCATTCTGGGAGAAGAACTTGTTCCTAGAGGGTTATGGGGAGGAGCCTGGGTGATAGTCCAGTGGTAGGGTGTTTGCCTTGCATGTGGCGACCCGGTTCGATCCCCCGGCATCTCATATGGTCCCCACGCAGTGCCATGAGTAATTGCTGAGCACAGAACCGGGAGTAACCCTTGAGCATCACTGCTGGGTGTTACCCAAAAAGCAAAAAATAAAAATAAAAAAATAGAGGGCTATGGGTATGCCCATCTGCCTACAATGGGGAAGCGGAGGGGCTGGTCTAAATCACAGCAGGTGGCCAGTTTTCTTTCTCTGGCCTGCCTTGCCTCTCTGTTCTCACACATTGCCTTTGCCTCCTGTCTGCTTGAGCTCAGCAGCCATTTTCTCTGGTCTTCACTCCCCAGGCTTTCCTCTGGTCTCTGCACTCTTGACCAATCATCTCGCTTCCTCTGGTGCTTATCAAGTGCAGTTTCTCTGCCAGTGCAGCCCTCACCCAGCTTTCCCCTGTAAAGAACAGAAGCTCAGCCTGAGTTCAGTCTTGCTCGAAGTTTTGCCGGCAGAACTGTGTCGGCGCCTTGTTTTCTCCTGATGGCTCAGCCGAGGGCACGGCCAGGAGAAGCCCTTCCTATAAATCTCTCCAATGCATGCTCCAGTCTGCCAGGTCTCCCTCCCAGAGAAGGGACTAGCAGTTTCTCTGGTGCTTTCCTCCCCTCGCTTCCTGCTGCCTTGGTTCGGGAGCCTGAGATGTCTCTGTGCCAGGGTGGCGTCTTGTCGGTCGTATTTCCACTCAGCACAGATGTCCCCGGTCTGCAGGAGCAGCTGTGGGCCTGGGTTAGACACGGGAAGCAGAGAGGTGTGGCTTCCGCGCTGCTGAGCTTCGAAGGAGACATGGCTGAGTGCAGAGTCTACGTGGGAGGGCGTGATTGTGCAGACTCAAAGAACTCTTCCCAAATCCCTTCCAGGAAAAGGCTATTGTACCTTGTGTGATGAGTAGGAAACCCCTCTGACAAATTTCCTTCATTGGTCTCTGAGTTAGAGTGGGGCCATCCAGGATTCCTGTTTAAAAACCTCACATTGCTTCCCTGTGGCCGGCTTCCCTGGTGGTGGGGCAACGTCAGGCTGCATAGAAACAGAATAGGTTCCTGTACAATCAAGCCCAAGGAGATCAGAGGCTTTGAGAATAATCTACTTGTTCACTTAGGTGTCCCCCCAGAATTTCTGCCCCAAAGCTGCCAGCAAATACTTATTAAATACATGGATGAAATAGAATCTATAGACTTGGCCTTGGAGATGTGTTCCCCCTAAAGAGAGCCCCTCCCTCACCCCCTCCCCCACCCCGGACCCCATGCCTGTTTCTCTGCTTCATTCTGATTGTGGGCAGGCAGGACATCATCCCCTGGGCTCCTGGGATACAGGCCTCCAGCCAGCCACACCCACTGAATGAACCCAGGCCCACCGAGTTCATGAGCAGCTTGAGCAGCTGCCCTGGGGAGCCTCAACCTTCCTAAACTGACGCCGGCCCCTCCATCTCTGTTTTCTCTGTCTTAACAGAGAAACAGTTCTTTTTTTTTTTATTCCGGCCCAGCAGAATCGTGATTCCCAGATCGTGATTCCGCCCAGCAGAGCCTCACAACAAGCCAGACGACCCCCGCACTCCATGAGGACCTCCATTTTCCACATCCGACTTCCTCCTCATCAGAACTCCACCCAGCAAACCAGCCTATCACAGCCCGGCTTGCGCGGCCGCTTGTGGCTGCGCGGTTCATCAATAAATGCTGGATTTTGAGATGACTACAAGAGTATGCTACCCACACGGCAGAGCCTGGCAAGCTACCCGTGTCGTATTTGATATGCCAGATACCAGTAACAATTATAGACCTCATTCCCATGACCTGATGGAGTGGTTTGAGGCTCTTTATGTTCCTGGAGCAAGCAGGTGCCCTTGGGCTCTACTTGCATGAGACAGGTCATATGGAGATGTTACTGGTGCCCGCCGAGCAAATCGAAGATAAACGGGAAGACAGACCCAGTGCAGAAACACCACTTAGGTTCCTTGCTCCTTACTACTTCGCAGCTGCATTTTCTTCATTGGTCTCATAAATGACGGCTCGCTCAGTTGCAACAAAGCAACCACACTGTTCAAAGAAACACTTCTCAAATCGTTCCACCTCTGCTTCTTTTGCCATGGAAAATCTCCCATCTTGCAGGATCCCGCCTCCCAGGTCCCAATATCAAAGGTGCAGAATGGGAGAAAGAACAGAGCAGGCCTGGCTCAGGAAATCGAGACACCATCCTGGCTCTGTCTCTTGTCGCCTGGGGAATTATCTGGGGACTGAACTGCTGTATCTGAATCTTGGACTAATCAACTCAACTTGGGTTCTGCTGACAGCTTGACAAAGCAGCGTGGCCCTCTTCATGGCGGGCTGCGTCAAGTAGCTGGTTTCTCTCCATTTCCTCTCCCGGGTGCCCACACCTTAATAAACCATATCAACACTCCTGCTGACGACATGCCCGCTGGGTCATGAAGTGACCCTGGCAGTGACTTTCAAAGGACTCCTCCAGGGAATGGCCTCAGTCCCAGGGCCACCTCGTCTGTCAGAGGCCCCAGCCTGGCTGTGAGGAGCTGTGCCCTTCGGCTGGTGACATTTGGACCTGTCTGCCGGAATGTCAGTCTTCTCTCTGCAGCCGGCTCGCAGCTGCCAATCATGGCGCCCGCAGCTGATCGGCATGCGGCCACGTGTGCCCACAGACATTCTCCAGACAGGAGGGGAAGGATTGTGTTGACCCAACATCATCTGTCTGGCTGGACGCTCATTTTTCTTCTCCTGCCTGTCTGGCTCCTGCTTGTTGCTTAAGACGTGTCTCAGGGCACTTGGCCTCTGCTTACTCGTCCCCCTGGCGCTCAGCTTACCCCAGGTAGCTCTGCATGTCAGTCCTGGCCTGAACTTCGGTCTCCATGAGGCATTTGCTCCTTTGCTGTCTCAGCTCACCCATTCTGTGCTGGTTTTCTTTGTTTCCTGATGATCAGTTAGTTGTTGCGCCTACATGTATGAAGGGGCTCAGTCTGCGGTATTTTCAGCTGTTCATTCTCCATGATTGAGTTCCAAAAAGTGATGCAACCATAGTCTGAGTGTCCTAAAGCCTCTGTGGCAATCACAGCTTGCTTGTGTCCCTCCAGCTGGAGGGCCCAATGCTGGCTGGTGGTGGGTGGGAGTTATGGTTCAGGTTGGCAGTTGAAATAGGTTTATCCAAACACGCCTTCTATTTGTTTCCAGATTTCTGACCATCCATGCATCTCTATTTAACAATAACTCTGATTCCTTCTCACTCAGGCTCTGGCCACTTCTACAGCCAGCCACACCCCAGCCTGAGCTCTCCAGGCCTCTGTTGCTTAATACTGCAAGTTGCAGATGCCAACAGGGAGGAAGCAGCCATTAAACAGAAGCCTTCTCCTTGAGTTTGCAGCATTCCCCCATGAATTGGGCGAGACAATGCTTTTCAGCGAAGAATTCAGCAGTGTTCCTGTCCTCCAGGCTGTGTCCTCTGTCTTCTGTCTTCCATGGCTCAGGGTGATGACGTCCTTCCTTCCAAGTGCTTTCTCAGGAGCTTTTCCCTGAGACATAAGGATGGGCCTCTGCAATGGGGGAGTGGGGATACTATTGCAGTCCTCCAGGGACATCCCGGGATACCAAAGATATGTTTGCAAAGAAAACCCTGCAGGCCCCTCTTCTCTGTGCTGCTGGAGAGCCACTCACCAGAGTTATCCACAGATCTTAATCACTTTTGTTTATGGTTCAATAAGTGCATCAGTTTTTGGCAACACCAGCTCACAGCAATATCTTAAATTACCCAAGCCTGCCTACTTTCATTTATGATCCCTGACTTGCGTCTGATGAGCACTTAGATTTTTAACCATTTATTTCCTCCTCCTGACAGGGAATGAGGCACATAAAACTGAGGGGAACAGTTAAAAAGTGGGAGCGCCAGAGACCAGGGAACCATAAAAGCAGTGTAGAGTGCGTGCGGCCAATATAAAAGCAATGAGTTTTTAATATATGGCGCGTGGAATACATTCATATTCCTAATAAAGTCAATTATTGTGGAATCCGTTATTTCTCAATTTTCCACCTCAGCTCAGACAAAAACAAATCTGGAGCTATTCAGAAGAAAAAAAATTATCCTACAGTAATTGCAAAGGCAGCAGCTGTCAAGAAAATTGTCTAGTAAGTGCCTGTTTAACACAGCTACCCTCAGTGGGGCTGGGTTTCACTCAGGGACTGGGCTTGCCAGGAGTGTAATATGGGATGAGCTGGCATCTTTGCCCTGAATTTAAGCCATTACCTTGAATTTTTGATTTCTGTTGTCATTCTGCAGTTGGCCATAGGGTGCAAGAGAGGGAATCAAATAGTATGTGATTTTCTGTCCAGATTTCAGTGTAAGAACAACCCCTGTGAGCTGTCTACACTCTTGAAACTCCAGAAACTATCAATGCTTTGCTCCTTGGTGCTGGGGCTTCCTCATTTATTTAGTGAGGGTGGTTTTCCCAGACTTGACTGATTCTCATTTCATTTGCCATCTGGGACTTAGTTTTGGTTGTGGCTAACCGTGGCTAATTAAAAAAGAAAAAGAAGAAACTCTAAGGTATAATTATTATTACTTCCTTTAATTATAGGCAAGTAGGAGCTAGCCGGATGCACAACAATGCACAAATTTCGTCATTTAAAGTGTGCCCTTAGCACCTTTATTATGCCAGGTTTTTCTATTTGTTTGGTTTATGATTTGGAGGGGCATGCCCAGAGGTGGGCTTAGAGGACCATATGTAGTGATGGGGATTGAACTTGATTGATCACGTACAAAGGATGTATCTTACCTGCTGTTCTATCATCTGGTCTATGTGCTGGGATAGACCAGTACAGTCTAGCTGTGTCTTCCATGTCAGGGTCTCCCCAGGGGACAAACAAGGCATTTCCTGGGCATTGGCCTCACCTGAGGCTGGACTGGGGAGGCTGTATTTTGGGTGGGACCTAGTCTCCATTTCTTGCTGGTTTGGAGACACACCTCCTCCCCCCTTTTCAGTTTCCAGATGGCTATTGGCTAGAGATCTAACTCCGTCCTTTGCCCAGAGTCACCTGCTTCATCAAAGCCAGCTGGAGACTCTAAGTGAACAGTCACCATGCATGGGCAACCTGTTTGTGCTGGGAGCATGCCCTTAGGGGCGGGTGGTTCATACCCTAGCAACAGAACTAGTGCAGTAGGAGGGGGCCCATCTGCCGCCATAAAGAATAACACATAATTGCTCTTCGCCATTTCATAGATTATACTTTGGGTTGGGTGTTTATGACCCCTAAGACTTCCAGAGCAAATCACCACAATCTACGAGGTACTCACCCACAGACATGGAATCTTAGACAGTTCTGGAGACTGTGTATGAAATCCTGGTACCGACAAGAGTTACCTTCCTGCCAAGCTCCAGGAAGAATCCTGACCTTAATCTCTGCACCTGGGGCTTGCAGTGTTGTCCAGCTAGGCTGCCTCCGCTATGCATGGACCTCTCCCCGTTCATCTCTGTTTCGCCAAAGTCTGCCTAGGGAACGCATCCTCTGTCGACTCAGGACCCAGACTGTGTAGTGGGTCACCGCACACCCATGGCGTCTGTGAGGATCCTATTTCCAAAGTCACATTCTGAGGATCTCAGAACGTGATTTTGTGGGGGTGCTCTTTATCCTACTATGGTTGCTATTTTTCCTGTCTGCCCTTTGCCCCCCCTCATGCTAAATCCACCCTGTCTGTTATGCTCTCCACCAATGTGAGGGATGAGGGATGAGGGGGCTGGATGGAAGCAGAAGACAGGAATTAAGATTCACTCTTGGCTGACTAGAATTTCACTAGAGCAGACAGTCTTGCTCTGCCTTGACTTCCTCAACTTATAAAATGCTCAACACCATCATCATCATCATCAACACCATAATCATCATCATCATCACGGTCAGCACCATCATCAGTTTTAGGATGCTCAGTGGCTCTCTGATAAGCACCCACAACCAAAGACCACAGGTCATCACTGGCCCCTCACTTTATGATTCACCTGTCCATGGGGATAAGTTAAAACAAAGAATATACTTATTATTTTAAATTACATTTGCATTAATTGATGATTTAGACATTCTATGTATAATATAAACTTTATCAATATATATCAAGACATAATGGTTATACTTCTAGTTAATGAGAAAGGAAACAAAATTGTTCTCAGTATCATATTAATGCTTAAAACTCTTTTATGCTTAATCTATTTATTTTGTGCACTAGCTAGAAACTTCAATCCTAGGCCAAGGACTTAATCAGTTCTTTTCTTCTCCTCCTCCCCTCTTCCCTGCCTCTCCTGTTTTGTAAACCATACGTTCATTGTTCTCTTCTTGATGTTTATATGCAGTTCATAATTTCATTCTGATTTAGTCTCTGTTTTGTTAAGGGGTAAATTTTAATAATAGCTTTCACATTGAAAATCAACTATTTTGCTGGATTTTTTAATAGTGTAACACTGACAGTGATTATACCTACTATTTGCATGTGAACCGTAAGTTAATTTCCGGGCTAAGTGTCTGAAATACATGAGCTCATTCAAACTCTCTAACAGTCCTTGAGATAGATGACATTTTATTCATTTATAGTTTTGGATTTTGCTTTGTTTTGGGGCCATACCTGGCAATGATCAGGGGTCACTCCTGGTTCTGCACTCAGGATGCACTCCTGGCGGTGCTCAGGGGACCAATGGGATGCCAGGGATCAAATCCAGGTTGCCCTCTTGCAGGACAACTGTCTTATCTGCTGTATTCCAGCCCCAAGATAGATGACATTTTACAGAGAAGAAAATGGAGGCACAGAGAGATAAAATAACTTTTCCAAGGCCACAGGACTGGCAAAAGTCAGTGGCAGGAATTAGCTGGTCTGTAACCTCAGAACTCTGGCTCAGAGCCAGCTCTTCCTGTTTCTCTCTGCCTGTTCTCTCCTGATGCCTTTTTACGCTCATCACCTGCATGGACACAGAGAACTACACAAGCCTGAGCCTCTAAATGTACACTTGTGCAGGAATGGGGGCTAGGGGAGGGACGTCACTTTCCCCTCTATACCTACCCCATTCTTTCAAAGTGCACTACAGGAGTGAGAGAGCTAGTACTGAGGGCTGGGCACTGGACATGCATGTGGCCAATGCAGTTTGATCCTCAGCACTCCATATGGTCACTTAAGCACTTCCAGGAGAGATCTCTGAGCACAGAGCCAGAGTAATCCCTGAACACCATCAGGTCTAGCCCAAGGCTCAAAACCAAGCCCCCTGGGGCTGGAGCGATAGCCCAGCGGGTAGGGCTTTGCATGCCAGCCGGGTTTGATCCCCGCATCCCATATGGTTCCCTGAGCACCTCCAGGAGTGATTCCTGAGTGCAGAGCCAGGAGAAACCCCTGAGCATTGCCGGGTGTGACCCAAAAAGCAAAAAACAAACAAACAAACAAAAAAAAAAAAAACCAAGCCCCCTCCAAAAAAAAAAAAAAAAAAAAAAAAACAGGTTGTATTTGTTTTTTTTCTCTAGCCGGTGTATAGTTTCAGGGTTTAGTTTTCTTACTGACAAACACCTTCCTCCGTCATTTTCCCAGTATGACACTGAAGTGTTTTCGTTGTACCAACGGGCAGCAGCTGTTCCCCAAAAGATCTAACCTCAGCCTGCTAGGGCTGATGGTTCCCTCCTGGGATTTTAGTACAATCCCCTTTGGGTTCTCACTTTCCCTTCCATTTTCTCAGGCTTCTTTTACAAATTTGTCTTGAATTTCCTTGGCCTTCCTTTGAAGTACATTTTAATTTTTTTTTGTTTCCTTGCAGAAAATGTATTTCTTTCCTTTTTTTTTTTTTTTTGCAGAAACTTTAGTGCATGTATGTTGGCTGTGTATAGAACTAAAATGCTTTAGGGGGCCAGAGCAATAGCCCAGTGGGTAGGGTTTGCCTTGCTGCGGCCGGCCTGTGCCGGCCGGGTTTGATCCCCGGCGTCCCATATGGTCCCCTGAGCACCGCCAGGAGTAGTTCCTGAGTGCGGAGAACTAAAATGCTTTGCTCGATGGGTGAGAATGGCGAGAATCCGATGAATGTCCCATTGGAGCAACAGCCTTTCTTCTCCTTAAGCTGTCAGGATTTGCTCTTCAACTTAGCTCTCCCAGTCGCTCACCAGGAGGCAGGATAGATACCCCACTAGATCATCTAGGGCATAAAAGACAGGAGGGTTTTCTTTGACTTCTATGGTGTTTCCTTGGGAAAATGTGTTTTTTTTTTCAAACATAAATTCCTGACTTTCCTTGGGTTAGAAGGCCCAGGAATTCAGATCCTTGGCAGAATTCCTTAATGGCTTCATTAACTCAGTTGGTCTCTCAGCTGCTTGACAAGGAGGTCCCAGAGCAGGATTCTGGCGCCTCTACACAGTAGAAGGACCATGGCGGCAATCTGTGATATTTGTCACATACTTCTGTGTGCACGGAGGTTTCTCTCCCTCCCTCAGCAGGACGGGGCAGAGGTGTGAACAATGCCCCTCCTCGGTCGGTCTCGCTGCAGCATTCTTGCAAAAGTCAGCACCATCTTGTGTGTAGTGCTGCTTTTTGAAATCAACCTGGGACTTCTCCATGTGGGAAGTTAATTTGTCAAGTTGCTACAGCTTTGGTGAGACCGGGTGAGTGTCTACTGGCCACTTTTCTTACAAGGGCATACCAGAGGAAAAGTTTGTCCTTGAGTTCTGTTTCTGCTGAATTCCTACCTTCATATTACCTGCTTATTGGTGCCTGAAACCAGACTTCTGTCCAAGATAAAGCTGTCTATTTTAATTTTGCCCCTGCTTTCCCTCTTGCGCTTACATTGGCTGACTTAAGTTTCAAATCAAACTTGATATCCCTCGTCTTGAAATAGCAGTGCCTCCTCAAACTGCTATATAAATCATTATTATTAATAACAAGGATAATAATGATTATACAAAATAGCACTCAGGTAAAATCTTCCATTATGAAATGCTTTCAGAAATAGTACCTCTGGGCTGCTGGTTTATATAGGTAACACACACACACACATATACACACACACATACTGATTAAAAAGATAGCTGTTCTATATGAAATGTGTTTGCTTTTCTGGGTTGAATTCATTTGTTTGATTGAAAATTTCATAAGGAAAGTGTCTGTTGGAGATCTGTGGGATTGTGGAAATAAGCAAAATGTAGACTCACAAAATATTTCAGTGATAGTGCAAATGTTTGAAAGATTCTGGGTGATTTTCTAGCTTTTCCTGATAAAACTGGATCAAAGCAGATTCAAAGCCTAAAATGGAGTAATCACAGTCACAGTCCCTGAAACCATGTTTGGGGACCACAAAGCAGTCCAATACAGACTTTAGTTCTCCTTTCTTCTTCTGACTGATTGTTACTTCATATGTTATTTACAATCCCATCACTTCCTGCATCCTATATGTCTATGGGACATTCATATCAATTTCACAAGGTCTCTGGCATCCCAAAGCAGCTGCTCTGGCACAGAATTTGCATTATGGATTTGCATCCTGGCTCTTGTTGCTATTGGCATTGGAATTTCTTTAATTTTGTACAAGGAGACCTGCGAATAAAGATATTTTTGTGTGGGGTATTAACTTTTAATTTTAGACTATTTGTATAAAGGTAACACAGATCATATGTGGATAGTGAGAGGGATGTCACACACTGCAGTAACAAGAACTTGGAATGGGAACAGAGAGAAACTCATTGTTCAGGATTTGTGTTCCATGGATCACAGCCTGCTGTCCTTCATCAGAGTGGAACCTTTATCTTTTCTGATTTGCTTCACTTTGAACTTAGTGTAAATGGAATGATCACGAGGCACAGTTTGATTGTGCTGTTTCTTTCTTTTTTTTGTGAGTGCATGAAGTGTCATTTGTTTGTGCATTTCTCCCTTGTTGAACATTCTGTTGAAGATTTTTCCTTCTTTCGGTTAAATTCTGTTGCGTTGTAGATGTTGGGTGGTTTCCATGTGGCCAATATGGGGAGTGCTGCCGTGAGTTTTCCAACACAGTCCTTCAAGCAAACGAAAGATGACTTGATCCTCTAATGAATCATCCTTACCCTCACTGAAGAAGAGTGTGCTTTGGAATTGGTTCTTGACAAACAAACCTTCATGATTAGACTCAGTAGACCCAATGTTTGGCTTATGCTATTATTTGGAAAATACTCTAGCTTTTTTTTTCTTCTTGCTTTTGGGTCATACTGGTAGTGAATGAGGGATTATTCTTAGCTCTGCAGGATCACTGCTGGTGGTGCTCGGGCAGCCATTTGTGGTGCCAGGGAATGAATCTGGATTGGTCATGTGAAAGGCAAGTGCCCTTCCCACTCTATCTCTCAGGCCCTGGAAATTTAATGATAATTTAAAGTAACTTTTGTTCATGAATGCTGAATTCACTTCCTAAGTGAGCATAGTGAGTAAAATTTCCTTTCTTCTGCATCCAAAACTATTTCACATATTCAATAAGATCCAAACACATCATTTGACATTTGACAGGTCCCCCGGCCTGAGATGTGGTTAGTTCAGCAGGGAAACTTTTGAAAGGGATTCAGTGATACAAAATATGTGCTTCCTCACCCCACAATTAGTCTGCTGGGACTGGTATTCTCTTTTCTGCAAATCATTCCTGCATTACCACAAGAACCAGCTCTGAGCCAGCATCTCTTCCTGCCCAACATAAATCACTTTCCACAATTATTGAGACTCCTCATATTTCCTTTATCCTCCAGCTTGTCCCAGGCTGTTTCCGGCCAGCACCAAGTCTGAGCCTGGTATACTGCACACTGTACTACGTAGATGATGCACTAGGTACATCCTACCAGGCCATCAACAATATAGGCTGATCAGGGCTAGGAAGATAACTCAGTGATTTGGGGGAACATTTTTTTTCAAGTTTCAAATGCCCTACCTGCTGGACTATCGCTCCAGCCCCCATTTTTTCAAGTTTCAAGACCCAAGCTTGTACACTAGTGCCACCTGACCCCTTTACCCCAGGATCCACTGGGAGTAGCCCTGGAGATCTTGACACCAGTACTATGACCCTGGTAGTCCCTGCCACATAGGGCCTCTGGAACTCTGCCTCCTCAGAACCTAGCTCTAAACTACCAAGCTCAAACGTAACCAGGAATGATGCTAGAGTCCTCTAAGAACTGTTGCAAAGCTCCCCAAAGTGCATATGTGTGTACGTACATACACATGTATTGGTTGAATAGATGTGATTTTTTTTTTGGTCAAGGAATTATTTTTTTTAACTGTTCTCTGAAATTTTTTAGTGCATATTAGTGCAATATATTTCACACTGAAGTAAAGTGATATTAGAGATTCATGAACTAAATCTGAGGGGATGAGCAGCTAAAATTCATGGACACACCAGTCACCTGTAAAGCCCGGGATGCTCTTGGGAGGGGAGGGCATCCTGCCTTGCTGAAGGCCCCTGGCCACTCCACACCCTATGGGTGCCTCTCCACCAACAGCCTACAGTCTAACACCACTGCTTCATTAAGAACCTCTGCAGATTCATCCCAGTTCTAAAGATCTTAAAATCTTTGGACATCTCCAAATTCCATAGGACTGAATTTCCAGTAGGAGCACACTAAATTAGATGATGAGGTAACATAGAAGCCAACTAAACTCAATAAGCAAAAGCCAATAATACAGAAGGCTCAACTAGCAATGAACAGCTTACTAAATTCTAGTACAAAGACTTAATAACTTCCTTGAGAAATATAACGATTTTCACAAGTTTTCTTTTTCTAAAGTATTTTTTATTAAATATTTTATTATACCACCGTGAGATATACAATTACAATGTTGTTCATGTTTAGAGGTTTCGGTCACATAGTGTTCCAACACCCCACCCTCCACCAGTGCCCATTTCCCACCACCAATGTCCCCAATTCCCTCCCCCTCCCATAGCCTGCCTAAATGGCAGGTTCTTTATCTCTTTTCTCTCTCCCTCTCTCTCTTTTCCTTCTCTTAGACATTGTGAATTGCACTACATATACTTAGAGGCCATCATGTGCATTTTTTGCCTGTATATAATGCTCAGTTCTAGGTTGGTATTAACCCTTTCGACATTTATTCACACATGTTCCCTTCTCTGACTTACCTAACCTCTGACTCCCACACGTTTGCGGTAATTTCCACTTTTGGTAAGAACCTCCTGATCCACATTTCGCCTGACACTGGATTTTGGTGTCAGGCGAATTTATATTTACATATATATATATATATATATATATATATTTATGTCATGCAAATAAATTTAGTCATTCTATATCTCTCTCCTTCTGACTAATTTCACTCAACATGATCCTTTCCATGACCATCCTTTATAGGCAAATTTCATAACTTCATTTTTCCTAACAGCTGCATAGTATTCCATTGTGTAGATGTACCGCAGTTTCTTTATCCAGTTATCAGTTCTCGGGCATACTGGTTGTTTCCAGGTTCTGGTTATTGTGAATAGTGCTGCTATGAAAATAAAAGTGCGGATTGTATTTCTGCTGTGTGTTTTTGGCTTCCCAGGGTATATTCCCAGGAGTGGTATGGCTGGGTCAAAAGGGAGCTCAATTTCTAGTCTTTGGAGGAATGTCCATATTGTTTTCCAGAAAGGTTGTACAAGTTGACATTCCCATCAACAATGTATGAGAGTACCCTTTTCCCCGCATCCACGCCAGCACTTGTTGTTCTTGCTCTTTTGGATATGTGCTAGTCTCTGTGGTGTAAAATGATATCTCATTGCTGTTTTGATTTGCATCTCTCTGATGATTAGTGATGATGAGCATTTTTCCATATGCCTTTTGGCCATTCGAATTTCTTCCTTGTCAAAGTTTCTGTTCATCTCTTCTCCCCATTTTTTAACAGGGTTGGCTGTTTTTTTTTTATATAGCTGTACCAGTGCCTGATATATCCTGGATATTAACCCCTTATCAGATGGGTATTGGGTGAATATTCTTTCCCATTCTATGGACTGTCTTTCTATCTTGGTCACTGTTTCTTTTCAGGTGCAGAAGCTCTTTAGTTTCGTGTAGTTCCACATGTTTATCTTTTCTTCAAGTTGCTTTGTTAATGGTGTTTCACCTTTGAAGATGTAATTAGCTTCAATGTCGTGGAAGGTTTTGCCTATATTTTCTCTAAAGTATTTTTGATAAATTCCTTGAACCATTTGGTTATAATAAGCAATAGGAAACAAATTATTGTTTTCTTACTAAGGGGGTAGGGTTAGGAAAATGGGGACAGTGGTGGAGGGAAAGTAACTCAGGTGGTGAGATTGGTGTTGGAAAATCAGCAACCTGCAACAATTATGAACAACTTTGTAAACTATGGTTTCTGAATAAAGTTAAAAAAATATAACATAATATTCACATATACAAAATTGAAAAGTCAACATCTCTCTCTATATAGTATATATATAACACTATATATCACTGTATCACTGTCTTCCTATTTATCATCGCTTTGCTCAAGTGGGCACCAGTAACATCTCCATATGTCCTGTCTCATGCTAGTAGAGCCCAAGGGCATCTGCTTGCTGCAGGAACATAAAGAGCCATAAACCATTCCATCAGGTCATGGGAATGAGGTCTATAATTGTTACTGGTATTTGGCATATCAAATACCATATAGGAGGCTTGCCAGGCTCTGCTGTGCAGGTGGCATACTCTTGTAGTCACCTCTAAATCCAGCATGTATTGATGAACCGCGTGGCTGCTTGCGGCTGTGCGAGCCGGGCTGTGATAAGGCTCTTCTGCTGGGTGGAGTTCTGACAAGGGGGAAGCCCAGATGTGGAAAATGGAGCCCTCATGGAGTGGGGGTCATCTGGCTTGTTGTGAGGCTCTGCTGGGGTGGTGGGCCAGGGTTAGAACCTGCCATAACACTATACATATATAAACACTATATATATAAAATATATATAAACACTATATATACACATATATAAAACACTATATATACACATGTATAAAACACTATATATACATATATAGAGAGATGCCTGCTTTTTAATGGTATGCACATGAATCTTATTAGATATCTCTATTATAGTATGTGTATATAACACTATATATACATATATATGTAGAGAGAGAGATCTATGTATATAAGCTTAAAGTTATTTGCACAGTGAGATTATGTCAGTGTACTTTATTTTTTGGCTTACAATTAAAGGGAGAAATTTGTGTTTGTTCCCTACATAAGTTTTCACTAATTCCTAGTGCCTATCTTTAGACCGACCCTATGCTCATTCAAGGTCATGGTATAAGGTAAGCCCACTAAGACCAACATCCTACCTTTGCTCTGCCTTTGATTTACACTGTGACTCATGAGGCTTCCTCTGAATGAGGTTATGGTGGATGATTTACATTTGTTATCTGCTTTCATCCTGACTCCCTGAGTACACAGTTCAGGGGAAATACAGATCCTCAGCAAATCCATAGCAAAACCCTTCCCATGCATGGAGACATGTATGAGATCAGGGGACCAGGTTACATGTGGCTGGTTGATGGTGGCATGCATAAGTTTTTCCTCATGTGTTAAGATAACATTAAGCTCTCTGGCCCAGCCACTTGTGCTAGGCACCGGTAGTCCAGTGCTGAAGTGCTGTTCCTTTATTCCCATAGAGCTTGTATGTCTCCTGGGGCAAAGCCAGACAAAATGAGAAAAAAAGCATGGAGATAAGCAAATGGCTTGAAATGGCTCCACAATGTGACAATAAGACCCCATTGCATTGATTTTTTAAGACACATTTCTTTTCACCTTTTAATATTGCTGAAATTGTGATGTCTTCAAATGGGAACGTGTGCTTAATATATTGTTTTCCCCCTGAGAAGTTATTAAATTGATGTGTTGACTTCCAATCGATGGTGTCTCAGAATGGAGGAAATATGGTAAATAATAAAAGCTCACATTTATTGAACCCTAACTATGAGTCAGATGCTGAGCGGCTGGAGTTATAGCATTGTTTCTTTTATTCTGGCAAACAACCAGATAAAACCCGCAGAAGCCTTTCTGCTCGGGAGAGGAAGGAAACGCATTTCAGTGAGGTGGAACACCTTGTTGCATGCTCAACACTGCGAGGTCCATTAGGCTGCTCTGACTTCCTCTCTCTTTCTCCACTATTGAATGTCTGGGCTCCACCCAGGTAGTTGTGATTCCAGGGCCCTCTGCATGCTGTGTGTGTGCTCTGGCCCTTTAGACTATCTCTCCCACCCTGGCTCCCAGCTGCCCTGCCTGGATCCTCTGTTCCCTGATACCCTCAGGAGGCAGCTGGTGCAAAGCAATCGATGCTATTTGAATTTCTGCAGGTTCTCCTGGGGAGGTGACATGGTTTTTCAGGGAATGAGGAGGCACGTCTTGAGAGCTAATTGACCTGCAAGTGTGCTGCCTGGAGCTACAGTGCAAAGACAGTCGTGGCAATTGGGGACCCGTCTTGATCAGTGATCTTGACATCTTTGATCTGCTCTGCCGAGTACTTAGAAGAGGTTCAAGCAACCTCTGTGCTCCCTGGTGTCCTTTTAGAAGGCTATTCTGATAATGAAGTGAGGGAATGATGGATTTTATTTTATAAGACTGGAGATGGCCGGTAGGAAGATACTAGCACCATCCTCTGAACCAACCCCAGTGAGGTTAACGGTTTGCTCAGCACAGCCAGGACAGTTGCAGAATCCAAAATAGGTTCTATATGTGTCAGTCTGAAGAGGGGTTTACCTTTCCCATCTCTTCGTCTCCTTCCTCTTCCCTCCTATTTTTCTCCTTATATCACTGGTCCCGTGTATTTCCCTCCTCTCTCCATTTCCATTTCATTTCTTTTCATTAAAAGAAGGGATGAATATATCAAAATAGTATCAAATAACTTCAGTGGCAAGCCAAGAAAGAATATAGTAGCTGAAATAGAAAGTTCTGGAACTTGTGAAAGTCTGATGAGCCACTCAGATTAGTTTAGAATTGATTTATGTGGCTAAATAGTTCCTATGCTCAAAGGGGTTTTAAAATATGAGTCTTGTAATTAATATTTATAGAGCTAAGTGATGAGAAATGACAAAAAAAGAGATGCCTGAAGGGCTGACTTGGAGTCTAAAGTCCCCTGAGATAAGAAAAGAGGTGGGGAAGGGGTGAGGGGGTCTAGCATCTTCAGAGAGGTTGTCTTTAGCGGCTAATGTCCAAGGAAGGTCCAGAAGAATCCTGGGAGAGCCTGTGTGAGCAGTGGGGGTGGAGTTGGAGGTAATTCCAAGTTTATTGGCTCTATCTCATGCAGAGTGGACTGATTGGGTTATCAGGAGCTGATAAATTGGCAAGATGGCATATATTCAAGACATAAACCAATGGAAGACACAAAGCATTTAAGTCCAACATGTAGGGCAGCTGCAGGAGGCACCAACATGGAAAAGGAACATGTGTCTAAGTCATGCCTGGTCAGAGCCCCAAAGCCAAGGACATCGTGGGGGATTCGGATCTTTTGCTGCCCCCAGAGAAAACACATTCACAGCCACAAATCCACACTTCACAGATAAATTTTCCCTAAGACCTCGCCTCCCTTTGGCAGTGGAGCAATTTATATACATTTGGTTCCACTGACTTCTCCTAACCAGAATGTAGCGCACTGCCTTGGATTTTTCTCGCTGCTAAATGAATGTTTAGGAGTCTGTCATTTGTTCATAAACATAGATAGTGAAGGGAAAATCTCATTTTCAGAAACTCAAATGTTTGGGTTTTTAAAAATATGGCAAAATGACTGTTCACATCACGCAAGGATCTCTTAAAAAATAGCTTCACCTTAACTATCTTTTAAAAAAATATAAAATGACAACCAAAACTTAAAAAGCAGGGCTGAAAACAAAATTAAAAAAAAACACCAGAATTTTTCAGGACATGGGAGATAACTCCAAGGGTGAGACTATATGCTCTCATCTCTAGCACCAAATGGGCCCCCAAACATCAAGCCAGAAGTAACCCCAGTGCACAGCAGCTGAGTGTGGGTGCAACATCCCCACCCTCACCAAGAAAACAACAATCACAAAACCGCCCAGGAACTTTCAAATTTATATTTTAAAAAACATGTTTGATATGTAAACCAGGGCTTCCCTGCCTACTCGTATGTACGTGGAGTTTGCACCACTTCAAATCGTTTACTGATATAATCAACTATTAAGGAGATCTTCCTGCAGATGCTAGAAGGGAAGCAGAAACATATTACCTCGTCTTACCTGCTCTTTAAGGAGAAAAAAATTGTTGCTACTTGCTTTTTGTAACTTCTCCACATTTTAAGAAAATGAAGTGCATGCTATCAAAGATTGAGAATATTGCTGAAGCGATAGTACAGCCCGTAGAGCACTTGCTTTGTATACGGCCAACTTGGGTTCAGTCCTCAGCATCCCATATTGTCCCCCTAGCCCTGCAGGAGTGATCCTTGAATGCAGAGCCAGGAGCAACCCCTGAGTATTTCTAGATGTGGCCCTCAAAGAAAAAATAAGACAAAATATTCCCCATAGTAAAACATATCAAACTGGAATATAGATCACAGAAAAGGAAGCAAATATGCCAACCTCTCTCCTCAGAGTGACTCACATTGGGAGTATTTATTCATTTCTGTCTTGCTGTGTAGGGCTGTGGTGTGTGTGTGGGGGCAGGTAGTACGGTGGGTAGTGAAGGTGAGATTAGGAACAAGATTTGAGAGGAGGGAGTGCTGAAGACAACATTTGGTGCATAAGGAGGCTGAGAGCTTTGTGAATCATAATGGGTTTTGTTTCTTTCCCTTTGGGGACAGGACACAAAGATGAATTAAAAGCAAGTGAATGGTGTCATTTGAATGCCTGGGCTATTTCTTTTTTCTGACTCACATATGAAAGAGAAACTTTCCTTAGCTGGAAGGGCATGTTAAAGAGCAGGCAAACATATTATTAGCTGAGGGTCTATTGATCATTTGATATCAATAGCCAGGCTATGTGCTAAGCTAGTGATTTGGATTTTGTTTATTCTTCTAACTGTGCTTTGCATGGTGAATCCCACACTGCCACTTTTGCAGGTGATTTATGAATGTTCAAAGAATATAAGTCAATATACAGCTGGTTTTCCGGCCAGCTGACAAATGGTAGTATTAAGATGGAATCCAAACCATGTGGCTAGAGAGTCCCATTGCAATGATCTCTTGCAGTATAATGAATCAGCTGGAAATTTAGCAACCCCCATTTTATTATATGATATAATTACATGGGTTAGGAACTCGGGCAGGGCTCAGCTGCATGTTTCTTCTGCTTCATGTGGCATTTTGGTGAGGCCACTTGAGACTCTTCAGTGAGTTTGGGTTTCTTAGAGGCGGGGTAAGGACCCCAAATAGCTTCATTTATTGCTTACTTGGTGTCTTGTGGAGATTGGCTGAGAGTGAAGTAAGCTGAAACTATTGGCTGGAATTCATTCCTGTGGCCTTTTCTGGATGGTGGGTACTCAAAGTAGCCAGACCCTTCAGGATAGGTCAGGGCTAGAGACAGTTGCATGCAGAGACCACCAGACACTTAAACCTTCGGAAGAAGCCATGGCCACTGTTAGGTTTAGGGGTTCTTTAAGATTTAAAGTCATAGTGTCCTAATTAAGAGATAAACAGTTGGGAGAAACAGTTGAGTAAGTCAGTTGAGACTGGGTTCTCAGCCTGGCTGGCAGGAGTGAGTTTGAGGAGCAGAGAGCCTGGAAGCATAGTGAGTTAGAGGAGCAGAGAGAAGGGTTGGCTGAGATTGCCTAAGGGCAGTGCTTGGAAATAGTTTGAAGAAAGTCTTAAAGGGAGTTCAGAGCCTCTGGACTGGTTCTGTATTTGCTACTGTCAGTTAATCAGCCGCACAGCTGAAAACTGACATCTCACTTCTGATATTATTCACTGAATTCACCCAGAATCTAGGCAGAGATGTAAACCAGTCTAGCTCAAGCATTCCGTGGTACACCTAATTGACCACTTGTCATAATGCTTAGCTACTAAGGAGATTGTAAAACACTGTCTTTGCATTCACAGATTATCTAGCTGGTTGGTGGATGAATCAGTTAATGAATCATATACTGAACTCTGTCCCATGTGAGATACTAGAATATAATAGCAAAGTGGACCAGGTTCTACCCTCTCATAGTCTATACTCACCCAGCTACTTGTCTGCTAGCAAGAAGGGTGATAGATCTGAGTAACAGGGATTGGGCCATGGGAGATGGAGTCCTAGGCAGGACATGAGCTAGCTGATTGGATGATGGGCTGCTGGGGAGGTGGACTCAAATGGCTTCATGCAGGAGACTGGCTGAAGGGATATATTGGTTCAAAAGGGGACAGGGAGTATATATCTGGAGAGGAGAAATGGCAAGTCCCCAAACTCAGGAAGGATTTCATGAATCTGTGGAGCACAGAAAAGGCCCAAATCCTGGAGGATAATGGGAAAAGGGAGACGTGGTTCTAGCAACCAGAGCAGTGGGAGATGTCAGATAACTCAAGACCTCTAGAGCAATTTCATTTTACTAATATAAACACAAGGCAGTGAAGTGGGAGCAGGGATGTGTATGATCTAAATGTGGTTTATCCTTCCACTGCATGAACCAGTACATCATTACATGCTGTGTGACCTCGGGCCTGATACATACCTCTCTGGGTCCCCCGCCCCACATTTTTAATGAAGAGATTTAAAAGGTTTCCAATAATCGTTTCATGCAGTGTTCTGTTTCCCTTGACCCAGTTTATGTCTTCATCTGGCTTTGCTGCCTTCTTTATTTTACCTATAGCTGTGCTCTCCCTCTGCGGCCCTGCCTTTGTCCATTCCCCCTCCTAGCTTCATGTGTCCACCCCAGCCTTGCTCAAGTCAGTGCATGCGCACTTAACAAAGATCAGATTAGAGCAGGGACAGATTTGAAACAACGGCCTTGCACATTCCAATGGTTCTTAATTTGATTTAAACTTTTGACCTCTAATGCTTCCCAGATGTTTTGAAGTTCCACATCCCATCTTGATTAGACCCGCCACCCAAAGCCATCCAAACAGAGCAAACAGATGCTGTGGATTTGGGGTCCTGTTCCTTGGCCTATCTCCTCTGGGCTGTGCCACGCCTGACTGCACGTAGTTAGGGTCCCTGAAAGGGCTCCCCCATCCCTCTCACTCCCTAAAGGCTGAGAACACCTATCCAGTGGTCTGATTTTACAATGCAAAGAAAAGAGAGCAGGATTGCGGGATGAGCCACTGTCCTGCCCCCTCAAAATAACAAACCCCAGGTGTGGGGAGTTAGCTGGGAATGTGCCTGGTTGCGGTTCCAAAGCACATATCGAAATAAATGAAAACCAACTGGAGCTGAGCTGGGCAAGCAAGAGAAGAAATTTCAGCTCTGAGGTGGGTTCCCCCCCCCCCCCCCAATGCTAATGGTAGTGTGAACCCAGAAGGAATGTGCCTATTTCTCAAGATGGATTCTCTGAGAGGGGAGAATGCACAAGCTCCAGGAGGCCAGTGATAGGGGGCCCATGGGCATGTGTTGGACCCTGTCCTCTCTGGCCATCACCAGGCCTGGGGAGGGGACACTTGTGAGCCAACTGAATCGGAGAGGAAGCTCCCACACCATGTTTCCCTTCACTCTCTACACCCACAGCTTCAGGCTCCTGGGGGTCACCTTTAGCTGCTCTGAAATAAGCTTTTTGTTGCTGGTGTTTTTGCATTTTGTTGTTCTATTTTTTGGTTAAGTATGTATTTTTATTTAAAGAAGTTTTTTTTTCAATCTGGCCCAGAGACGAACCTATCACAGCCCGGCTCGCGGCAGCAAGGTACATCAATAAATGCTGTATTTAGAGGTGACTACAAGAGTATGCCACCCATACGGCAAGCTTGGCAAGCTGCCCATGTAATATTTGATATACCAAATACCAGTAACAATTATGTTAGGTCATTCTCATGACCTAATATAATGGTTTGAGGCTCTTTATGTTCCTGGAGCGAGCAGATGCCCTTTGGCTGTACTAGCATGAGACGGGACATATGGAAATGTTACTGGAGCCCGCTCGAGCAAATTGATGATGAATGGGAAGATAGTGATAGTGATAAAAGAAATTTACTTAGATAAATGTGAGGAAAGAGAAAAAGTGAGAAAAATGTGTGTTCAAGAGAGAATGTGGTTCTTTAGGGGAAGAAATAGTCGAGAGTACACACCTCAGGTTGAGGCCGGGTCATTCTCCAGGCAACAGAATGAGCCACGAAAGAAAAAGAATGAATTACACATCACATGTCAAGATGTGGGCCAATCTCCAAGAGGGAGAATGAGCACCACATGCCTTTACAGGGTTGGTTCTATTGTAGAGCTTTTTCCAAATTGCTGTGTCCAGGAGTTTTCTGCATGTAAGAAAGTTTGTCTCACTTTCGTCACAGAGAAAAAGCCTTGGACTCTTGATCATCGTTTCATATTCCTGTCATGACCTTTAGGTTCTCTTGAAGCATCTCATTTTCTGAGCTGTTCACCCTTCTTTGGGTGTTGTTTGTTTCCCCATCTCCAAAGAGTCTTGTTTTTGCATTTTTTAAATGCCTTTTGCTTTTGGGGTCACAATCAAAAATGCTCAGGGTTGGGGCCGGAGCGTGCCCAGCGGTAGGGCGTTTGCCTTGCAGCCAGCCCGGTTCGATCCCGGCATCCCATGGTCCCCAGCAGGAGTAATTCCTGAGGGCAGAGCCGGAGTAACCCCTGAGCCACGCCAAAAAATGCTCAGGGGTTAGTCCTGGCTCTCTACTCAGGAATTACTCCTGGTGGTGCTCGGGGAACAAATGGGAAGCCGGGTGTCAAACCAGGGTTGGCCCAATGCAAGGCCAACTCCCTACCTGCTGTGCTGTTGCTCCTGCCCCAGATTTTGCATCTTAAAGAGATGTGGCCCTCATGTTTTCAGACTACTTCAGAGCTATGCAATTTCTTCTTAGTTTTATTATTTACCAAAAACCCATTACTAGCCTCCCTGCCATATCTGTCTGCCTGAAATTTTTCCCCTAGAGATTTTACTCTCTTAAGTCTTGTACAGGGTACAAAGCAGAAGGTTCATCTTCCATAGCTGCTTCTTGCTGGAAAAGGGCATGGACCTGATCATATGAAGGAGAGGGGTAAAATCTCATGCTAACAGTATTAATGGGGTCCAGGCAATGCCTTATTGGGTTTTGTTGGGTGACGCCCTACTTAGCTTCCAGCTACACTTAGCTTGCATCCCCTCCCAGCTCTGCTAGGAGGCTTTGAATCAGCTCTGGTGCTTGTAAATGCCAGAAGGCCACCTGAAGTGCTGCATTTCAATAGAGTTGTTTACTTGTATACATCTCTAGATAGTCCAGCCCACAATGGGCCAGGCTGGGAAGTTTTGGTGGATTTCTACCTATAAAATAAGCTGATGGGGCCTGAGCGATAGTCCAGAGGGCAGGGCGTTTGCCTTGCACGAGGCTGGTCTGTGCCAGCCCAGGTTCGATCCCGGCATCCCATATGGTCCCCCAGCACCGCCAGGATTCCTGAGTGCAGAGCCAGGAGTAACCCCTGAGCATTGCAGGGTGTGACCCAAAAAAGCAAAAAAAAATAAATAAATAAATAAAAAATAAAATAAGCTGAGAGAAGAGAGAGGTCCCTTTTGCCATTTTTGGCTTCCCTTGGCATTTTGCTTCTCTGTCCTCTCCTTTCTCTGTTGGGCTTCAGCATGTGGTGGCAGCCATCTTGGCCTACACTTGGCTGGGACCTAGCTGGGAACCCAGAGTCCGGAGTTTTCCCTGCTCTTGGATTGTATATTAAACCTGTGATAGTAAAGCCCTTTTAAAACTGCGCTGGGGTCCTGAGTTTTCATTCATTCCCCACCAACTTCAGAGGTAGAAGGGAACTAGCTTCCTGGTATTGTTGGGGACCCCAGGGGTTCCCCAACAGGTTTCACACTTGACAGGTCTAAAAGAGCAGTCACATAGATTAGACAAAAATCTTTTGTTTTGTTTGAAAAGCCTCCTGCTATTTCAGAAAGGATTGAAAGAGGCTAATGGTCCTGTCTCCTCCCAACCCAACATGGCACATTTTCTAAATTTTATTTCACCAAATGAGGAAATTGAGGTTTAACGACATTGTTGTTGGCCTGAAGTTACCCATCTCTTCACTGTCTAGAAATGACTAGAAACCAACCCCAACTGTGTCTAGAAGCCTCTACTTATCCCCCTGGGTATTTGCCATCTCGATTCACCCCTTTCACTCCTGCTTCAAGTATGTGCGATGATCCAGAAATATCTTTCCTTAACTTAATTGAGAAAAGAGATCCCTGACTCTGTGTGTATTGTTCCTTACTGAAGGGCCTTCTGGGGCTTAGTCCTGTGCTTTCGTGCTCTCTTTTCCTGCTGGTTGTCACACCCTCTGGGAATTCCTGTTAATCCAAACCACACTGCATGTTCCTTCATACTCCAGGTTCTAGCTCTAGAGGAGCACCCAGGGAAAAGCTTCTTGGTTCTTCAGGGGAAAAGCTCTTATGGAAAGAGCTTAAAGATGCTTGATGATTTAGATATAAAGAAGTACTTACCTTGAGAAGAGAAGCAAGAATGCAGTCAACATGGGGAGGAATTTTTGGTAATCACCCTATGATTTCATTTACCATATTCCTTAGGGAATTGGGTTGGTATTACCATGTGTGCTTGTGTGTGTGTTTTAACATTTTATTTTGGTTGAATCCCATCCCGTCAGCCCATTCTTTTGTGCCAGTGTGTACAAATCAATTCCACTGGCAATTTTAATAGAAAATATGATGAGTTGGCCAGTAAAACTTCTGTAGGGAAATTAAAAGTAGTCATTTTAAGAGAGGAGAAAATAAAATGACAGTTTGATGATTCAGGCCCAGGGCATTGGATGGTGATGGCGTTTCAGTGTTCTAATTCATTTCCTCATTTTACTTCTTGATTTAAATTGCCATTGCATCCAGAAGGAGGATTTTTGGTCTGTCTTGAAACGTGCTTGAACTGGGGGTGACTTCACAGTCCACTTTGTTCAGTAGATTCAAGACTCAGACTGGCTCACATGCACAGATTTGGCTCTCATTGGATTGTGTCAAACACCCGTTCTCCTTTATTAATTTTGATTGGGACAAATTGGTCTGGAGAGCAGGAAGTAGGGGATTCTTTCATTTGAAGCGGGATTTATTTCTGGAGGCGAAGCGTCTACAACTGGATTAAGAGAGATTCATATAACCAGACGGTGCCTCGTCCATCTTCTTGTCCATCTTGTGGTTTCCAGGCTTTGTTTGTAGAGTAAAACACTTCCTCAGCAAAATGGTATGCAGAGCCGTGGAATAACATGGGGAAGAACATGTCTACTATGGTTGCTTTCTGAAACCCTTGGGATTTGAGAAATATATTTTGCCTTTTATTCTTTCTTTCCTTATCTCTTTTATTCTTTTATTCTTTTGTTTTATTCTTTCTTTCCTTATTTCTTCCTTTCTCTAAGTTTCTTTCTCTCTTTCTTTAAATTGCCCAGAGTGGACAGCTGAGAATGAGATGTTCATGGTAGAGCCCAAACTAGTTCCTATATAATCGTCCTTTAAAATCTTTGCTTTGTTTATTTCTCATCCACAAGTTCCCATAAAAAGGGTTTCCAGAACAAAGTGTTTAATGTTTCTGGGAACACCACCTTCCGTGGATGGATACACACATTTGGTGAATTTGTTGAATGTTTCTCTTTCATCTGACCTGTCGACACTGGTCATAAATTCCAAACAGGACAAGAATGACAATGATGAGTGTGAGAATTCTGGGCCAGACCCTAGATAAACATGTTCTCACATTTTTTCATTTTTCTTCATAATTTTCCTTTTCTTTTTCTTCTTCAAAAAATGTAAGTTTTTCTATCCCACTTTATAGATGAGGAAAATCAGCTTTAGAGGTTAAACTTTTTTTATGTCTACAGATAGAAATATTAAGATATAGGCAAAGCTCTTATACCAATATGAACCTAGAATACAATGTCATCAGTACAATGAGATTATTTTTCCTCTCACATATTTATCCACAGAAAATGAATTCCAGGATTTCTGGGTATGGCTTGACTCTTTCAATATATGGCCCCTATCTCCACAGAAAACTGTGATTTTCCTTGTTTTTATTATCTCCAAATCCAGTTGAGAACTCAGAGAGCGAGTGAAGGGTGAAATCCAGATTTGAAGGAAATCGTATGTTATTACGAAGTCTGACCTTAACTAACCACTGAAAAGACTTCCCCCATGACTCTTCCTCAATCAAACTGAGGAAGACTATGAGGAAGCTACTGCCATCTTGGGCACCATCATTAATCATTACTTTTGAGGGGCTCTATCTTCACAGACACCATGGTTTCTACTTGGATCTTTCATCTTTAGCTCTGAGGAGGCTGGTTGCCATGTAGTTGTCACTGTCACTGCCTTCCCATTGTTCATCGATTTGCTCGAGTGGACACTAGTAACATCTCCATTAGTCCTGTCACAAGCAAGTGTAACCCAAGAGCATCTACTTGTCCAGGGACAGTAGTAGGAGCCCGAAACCATTCCTCGAGTCATGGAAGTGAGGTCCATAATTGTTACTAGTTTTTGGCATAACTGGTAATTAAAACATGGGTAGCTTGCCAGACTTTACTGTGTAGGTGGTATAGTCTCAGTAGAAGGCTCTCAACTCAAGCATTTACTGATGAAACTTAAAGGGGGAAGATTCAGATTCAGCCATGTAGTTAAAACATTCAAACAACTCGGATGAGTTGACAACAGGCTAGTCCATGTTGAGTAAGCACGGACCAGCCCCAGCAGCAACCTTGGGCTGTGTGAGTTGATGAGACAGAACCTACAGGTCTGATCAAACCTTCCAGGAAATGGAGCCTTCGTATTGCCTTGAACACAACTTCATGTGAGGCCCCAAACCAGAACCCCCAACAAAACTGCACCCGAGTCCTTGCTTTACTGAAATGATCAGGGATGCAAAATAACTTTTGTTTTAGGGTACTTGGTTTTTGGTAATTTATTCTATAGTTTCAGATTATCACTAATGTATTAGTATGCATGCTAGGACAAGATACATTTTTTCCCCTAAACCAAACATAAGTCACTGCCTCAGGAAAATCTGAACTGATTCTCCCAGAGAAGTGGTCCATCTTCTTTCTGTCATGTCCTGCTCCTGAATGCTACCCTGTGTTAGTTAAAATAGATATATTTTACACATGATCTTCCTGGCTCAGACTATGCCTTTCCCCAGGAAAACACCTCCTGGCGAATTCTTCTCTCTGGTGTTAAACAGGTCTGAATGAAATGAGTCTTTAAGGGAACGACAGAAACTCATCCTGCCACTGATTTACTCTATAATATTATGTACCTATTTTCTGTAAATGCCAGCTCTAAAAACACCCTGTTGCCTTTTCCTCCATGCCTCTCTGTTACTTCTTTGTTATAGTAACAGGCTTTTAAAATGATTCTGTATAAATAAAAGATAAATCTCCCTAAGGGCAAGAGATCATGCTGTTTTAGGAGCTTTTACAAACAGTTGGCACCTCCTTATTCTTGATAATCAGGCCTGAAATCACATCAAAACAAATGTCCCCTGGAGACCCCAAGAGCTAAGAAATTTCCCTCTTTTAAATCGCACACTCTGTCGTCCTGTTTAGAAGCAGAGGGAGATCTGTGTTTCAAGAACCTCCTCAGCTCCCATGGCTCGTGTCTCTGGCCTGGATGAGCCCCTTTTGCAGATGAAACTTGCTCGTGAAGCATCTGAAACCATGCCATCCAGCATCTCAGAGAGCTTCTTACACAGACACCCAAGATGTCTCATCTAAATGTTCGCCTGCTGCACTTCATTGAGAACACATCTGAGGGTTCCTGGAATGAGCTCTACTTCTTTTTAAAATCTTTTCTCCACAGTCAAGCTGAGGGAAGCTTAGGAGCATTTATGTAAGTCACATGGAATTGAGTTTATGTAAGTGACATGGATCTAACTGGGTTTAGTTCCATAATGGAAGAAGGTGGAACATTGTCATGACTGTGCCTTAACAAAGAGTATTTGAGGATGAGCCATCCTGTTCCTTTGTTGAGAGAGCACAGTCCTTCACATGCTGCTGTGTTCATGCCTTGGCTGAGCCATGATCGGAGATTGGAATCTTGATGGATCCTTATCCTTTTAAGAATTGCATTTTTGTGCAGGAGAGATAGTACTGCTGGCAAGGTGTTTGGCTTGCATGCAGCTGACGTGGGTTCAATCCCTGACACCTCATATGGTTCCCTAAGCCTGTCAAGAGCGACTCCTGGGCACATAACCAGGTGTAGACTCTGTGATGTGGGCAAAAAAAAAAAACAAATAATCAAACAAAGAATTGCAATTTTTGGAGCCAGAGAGAGTAGTGGGAGTAAGTCACTTACCTTGCACCTGGCTGACTTAGATTTGATCCTAAGCTGTGATCCCTGAGAATCACTAGGTGTGACTCCAAAACAAACAGTCACAATAACAACAAATGTTTGCATTTTCGTGGGGGGCAGGAGAGATAGTCCAACAGGTAGAGCTTTTTTCTTGCACACAATATCAATCTGAGTTCAATCCCCAGCACCCTGTATGGTTCCCTGACCACCTACAGGAGTGATCCCTGAGCATAGAGTCAGGAATGTGTTCTGAATACCATTGGTGTATCCCCCAAACCAACTAAATCAATAACAATTTCATTTTAAGTGAAGTTTTAAAGCTTATTTCCAGTTATGACTTGCTTTTCTTGATGATGCCAATTGACTAACATGGGATGTTGACTAAGATCATGTCCATAAAATGATCATGCATTAATTATTGTCAGAGACAAGGGATGTAAATTTACTACTACCCTTTTTCTTTTCCCAAAGCACTCAAAAAAGTGTGGCTAAAAGGGAAGTAACCACTATCTTGATTAAATAGATTTTCTATGCTTACTTAGATTTAAAACTATCCAGTGTGACCTTTTTTTTTCTTTTTTTTTTTGCTTTTTTGGGTCACGTTCTGCAATGCTCAGGGGTTTCTCCTGGCTCTGCACTCAGGAATTACTCCTGGTGGTGCTCGGGGGACCATATGGGATGGCGGGGATCGAACCCGGGCCTGCATGGGCCGGCTGCGTGCAAGGCAAACACCCTCCCTGCTGGGCTATCGCTCTGGCCCCCTTTTTGTTTTAAGAAAGAAATTGACCCCATTAATTTCTTGTATCAGTTGTAAGATGCATCCAGCTTTTCAAAATATAAGGAAATAGAAAAGAAATAGTTGTCATCTCTTTAAAGATTTGGTGAGTTTCTTGAGTGCTGAAAGCTAGTTTTCCAGAGGTGCTCAGGCAGAAATGTGGATGAAAGTTAATGCACCAGAAAAGAGCCCTTTTTTGGTTTTCTGTTTCCAACACAAGATAGAAAGATCTTTGAGGAAAGGAATGATGGATCTGTTTCTGGGTCCCCAGCACCTGGATGGATGCCTGCCTCCAGAGACATTTGAGAAGTGTTTGTTGACCGAATCAAGCATAAGTAACCAGAGAACCTTTGGTTAACTTCTGGTTAACAGTAACTTCTGTTTCTTGCCTGCCTTCATTGTATTCCTATGACAGAAGGCTGGAGAAAGCATTCAGTGAAGTTAAGCACCCAAGCAGCCTGGTGCAAGGTGAATTCTCAGCCGAGATCAGTGCCCACTGGTTTTGCCTCACATCCAGTATTGTTTTCCTTCC
Organism: Cryptotis parvus; assembly: GCA_021461705.1. NCBI lineage: Eukaryota > Metazoa > Chordata > Mammalia > Eulipotyphla > Soricidae > Cryptotis > Cryptotis parvus. The sequence goes on along the minus strand of JAJIBD010001074.1, from coordinate 319,516 downwards.
CTGTTGTTTGCTTATACATAAGCCCATCAGTTTGCAGGCAAACTCCCAGGGCTTTCCCAGAGACAGTCTTTCTATGGGAGAATGGGTCATTATAATACTAAGTTTCCCTTGGTTAAAGACTGGGTGTTGGGGGGGGAGGGGCTCTGTCTTCTATTTGAACCTTACTAAGACAGCAGATTTGAATTTGATTGTGTACAAAATGTGAAGGCCTAAATAAGGGTATTTACTCAGAGCTGTAGAAAAGGGGGTTTGGAAATTCACTTAACCAAATCATATCCACAGTTTTAATTGTCTTCTTGTTCCAAAATGCATCCTTTGCCATTGTGACATTTTATCATTTGTAATATTGTCTACTGGACCTCAAATATTATTGTTCCTTAAAGACCTCTTGGAGCGTGTCACTTAACCTCTAGAAAATGATACTTCGCCAAGCATGAATGCTCTAATTTATCACCAATTCTCATGTTTCTAGGAAGTGAAACATACCAGAGACAAAAGACAAAACAAAGTTAAGATGAAAGACAGAATTAAACACTAGGTATTTTGTTCATTTGTTTGCTTTGGCTAGATTCTAACTAATGATATTGGAGACTACATTTTCCATGTTAAGTATTTGGTTCTGATGTGCCTTCCTGTCCTGGAGGACTTTCGTCACCTTTGAACTTTCCTGAGACTTGATCACAGGATGGATCCCAGTGACTGGATCAGTGCTTCCACCACTGCTGTCTCATTCATGATATTAAAGCTGGTACAAATGTTAATAACCTTATTTTTCCTTTGAAAAGCTAAGAGAGTACAGATGGATTTTCTAGGCCCCATCTGAGCTTTGCACCCAGCAAATCAAATATCACACATTTAAATGTCCTTGGCATTCACTGTAGACACAAACCTCAGCCAGACATTGCAGGGAAGGTTGGTTCATCTACCATCAAGCAGTTCAGAGTTAGACCCTCTGTTTTTGAAATGAACTAACTTGCCTCTCACCGTCTGTTTTCTGGGACCTGGGAAAGATACACACGTTTATTTCCATTTGTAGATTCATCTGTTCCAAGAAATATGCACTGGGAACCAGGAGAGAAATGTCACCCTTTGGCTGATAATCCTAAAATATCACAAGCTACCTTCTCTTTATTATTTTTCTACATTTTAAATCATATCCTTTTCTAAGAATTACTTAAAACACATTCTCTCATTAGAGAACGGGAAAGTCATTTATCCTTAGACCACAAAGGTCCGCATTGAGATGGAATCTCTTTATTAATTATACTTGATCTCACCTGGCTGGGTCATAATGTTACCCTAACTATGTACACTTTATGGAGGTTTTAGTTTAGATGTTGACAGCAACTTACCAACCCTTAAAATAAATAAGCACAGGGGCCGGAGCCATAGCCCAGCGGGTAGGGCGTTTGCCTTGCACACCCTCTGTGATCGCAAATCTGATGAGATAAATGAGTTTTAAGCAAGTATTCATTACAATGGCATAATAAATGCTATGCTGCTTGTGGATTTACAATAGCGGATCTTAATTTTTTGTTCTCATCCTCTAGTCAAAGAATGGCCACTGGTGGCCAATTACTGAATTGCAGGTTAAAACTGTAAGATAGCATGAGCTATAAGACTTTCAGACTAGAATTAGATCTTAACCTCACAAATGTCAGCAAAACGAATGATCCCACACATTTTCTCGAGACAGTCTACTAAACACATATTTTAGTCTACATACATATGGAACAGATGTTCCCAGTATTTTCATCAGCCTGACCTGTCGATTTGAAGGCACGTCTCAAAGGTCATAAAAATGGCTATAAAAATGGGTGAGCAAGGAGGCCAGAGCAGCTGGTCTAGCCAAGTGTGCCTCCTCTGTGGCTAGCAGCGGCTTAGCGTATAAACCAGGGATGTTTCCTTACACCAAGACTTTCCCACCTTGCAAGAGCTGAGGCTGATTAACTCACTGTAACATCCTGTGCATCTATCTAGACTTTGGTAGCAGCCCTGACCTCTATGCCACCTCCTTCCATTGTGACAACCAAACAGGTCTCTAGACACGACCAAAGGCTAAGTCAGCCTCTGCCCTTTCTAGACGCACTTCACCTTTGTTGCATAGTTTGGAGAAAGGCAGGTAGTTTCTGCATACCGATAGATGGCAATTCTGGAAAAAAGCCATATCTCCAAGCGTTAAGTTAGAACTTGCGAACTCCTTTCCCATCCTCAGTCCTGTGGAGTGAGAGAAGTCTGGCTGGTTGGCCTTTGGCCGACTTCCACCCTCTGCAAGGGTGGACTCTCCTTGTAGACACCTTTAGCTGCTGAGAATCCAGGCTGGCAGCTAGCCGCTGCCCACAGCCTCAGGGCAACAGGCCATGTGCTGCTTCCTGGCCCCTGAGAGCCCCTGGGAACTGTGGGGTTGGCTCAGAGCCCACTCAAAGGAGGGACCAGTGTGGAGGTAAGAGGGGTGCAGGGGAAGAAGGAAGGGGGTGGGCGAAGGCATTTCCTGAGCCTCATTGGAAACAGATGCCTAGATGTGGATGGCTGCATTTCTGTCTCAGGCCGGCCTGCCTGGCAGCTTCTCCCCTTCCCAGAATTCTCCCTCCCCACTGCTGCAACCGCCATCTGACTATAAAGAAAAGAGCTCTGGTTTAAGGGGTGCTGGAGTTGACACAAGAAAATAAACTCCTCTTTCATGGGCATATGAGCGTGTGCGATAGTGATAGGGTGACAGTGGATTTTCCTGTGCTGGTAGGTTCTTGAGAACTGTATGAAAGATTTGTATGCAAAATGTGTAAGATTAAAAGTTAGAGTTTATTCTACAGATAAAGTAGATGGGTCTGGGTCCCTACCCATGTATCTATCTAGGTCTCTTCTTCCAGAATGACATCACCCATCCTGTCCCTGGTGGTGCCCTGTCTGGTGAATGATGACCTCCCTGTCTCATCCCGTGCAGTCGTTCACTCATTTCCCGTGAATGCTGTACAGGTCCTGTCTCTGCATCACTCTCTATCCCGTGTATGCTTTCCTCAGTCTCCAGTCACAGCCACATGTGCGTGGGTGAGCCCCCTGTGCTCTGAATCTGTCGTTGGGTCTCCCAACTGTACCCCAACAATCCTGTTGTCCTGGCCTGGCTTTTCGAGTCTCTGGCCATGGCTATGTGTGTGTGAGTGAGGTACCCGTGTTCAGCACTTTATCATTACCTGGGTGCACAAGCCCTTCCAGAACCTGAGCTTTCCTGGGCATTCAAGTCCTGCCTGTATTGGCCCTGTCTGTGCCTAGATGGCCTGACTATGTCTGGATACACAGTCCTACCTGATTCTGGAGGTCTGGGAAGAGGACAGTTGAGAGAGGGGGTGGGGAGGGAGAGGGAGAGGGAGAGGAGAGAGGGAGAGAGGAGAGAGAGAAGAAAAGAAACTAGCTTGTGGTATTTTAGGATTATTACCCAAAGGGTAACATTTCTCTCCTGGGTCCCCCCATTCCCAGTCTTCCCATTATCTTTTCTGATTAGCTACCTGTTCCATGGGTGAGATTTAGAGTTATCTGGTTCTCCACCCTTCTGCTCTTGCTGTATCAATATGAGTACCTAGACACAGGATCATAGACAGGTGAGTAGAGGGCAGGGTAGCAGTGTTCTCTGTGATTGATGTTCTATACCACTTAAGACCACTGAGATATTAACGATGTAGTCCATGAATCCAAGATACTCATTCTTAGGGCTGTGGCCTCTTATCCCCTGCTTCTATGTTCTCTTGTACATTGTAAAGTCATTAGGATACAATTGGACATCCCTGCCCTCCCCAGCCTGTGCCTGCGGCAGACATCACTAATTGATCACCTTTCTTCCTTCCCTGCTGGGTCTGGATGCGATGCTGCTTCCTAATAATCCTTTCTCCATCAGCACTCCAGGGAGATAGACACTCAATCACGGATGACAAGGACTTGCCAAGCCTGCCAGTCGTCCATCTGCCAGTCTTTCTACAAGTGTCAGGGAGAAAAAGCCTGGAGGAATTTGCTCACTGGAGATTGTCTTTAGAGAAAGGGTCAGAGGAAGTGTGTTAGGAGTGGATGCTCTTCTGGCGCTGCTGAAGCGTTCATGAGTGCAGGCATTGCATTTACAGCTTTCTAAAATGGAGCCAGTCTGGGGAGAAGTCTGGGTCTGTTCACTCACTCATCCTGCAGGGGTGCTGATGCAGCCATTCTATGGAACGTACCTGGAGCAGCAAAGCGTTTCTTCAACTGACTATTTCACCTTTGAGAAAATGGGTTTGAAGAGAAGAAGGGAAAGAGGAAGGGCTGCTTCACCCTCGGTAGACAGGGTGCTCGGCTGATTCCATGAGCCTGCTGCTCCTCCTCCTGCAGATTTGGCTATTGGCTTTTTCTGGTGCATCTCACACACAGACCTGGGCCACTTGGGGATTCAGGATGGTCCATGTTCAGACCTGGATGGACTGCTAGTCACCAACAAAGTTTTGATCTATCTGGAACATTCTTAAAGCGTCCACTGGAGGTCACACCTTGCTGAGAGCTGGACCAAAGATGAGTGGGGTGACTGTCTCTGAAAAGTCAGTTTCCTATAAACAAGCTTCTTTATTTATGGAAATCCTGCTGGGAGTAGGGGTCATGCGCAGACTTTATGTGACCAGTCGCAGCTGAAGAGAGAGGGCGGGATGGCTTCATATGAAAACAGTCTCTGGGGGTTGGAAAGATAGCACAGCAGTTAAAGAGCTTGCTTTGCCTGCCAGCTAGTGATCCCTAGCTGTGCTCAGGAGATCAAACATTAACTCTGTTTGATCTCCTGAGCACAGCTAGGGATCACTCTTGAGCACTGAGCACAGAGCCAGGACTAGCGCTCATATCACTATGTGACCCCCTCCCCGATAAAAAGTAAAATGAATTAATCAAATGAATTCTAGGAACTGGAAAGATAGTGCAGACATTAAGACACTGCATGCAATTGACCTGGTTCAATCTATGGCACCAAATGGTCCCCTGAGCACGACAGGGAGCAAGTCCTGAGCAAGGAGTCAGGATTATCCCTCAATCATTACTAGGTAGAGTGTCACCCCTACATAAATTAAAAATAATAAAGTGAGCTGTGAATGGAGAGAAAAGTTTAGAAACCCAGTCTTAGCAGAAAAGAAGGGCCATAGCAATGAGGCTGCTGCTTGCTTGCTTTTCTGGGGATTTGATACATCTCACCTCACTCTGGAATAATTATATTGTCAACAAGAAGATGCTTCAAGTAATTAGTAACATAATTAGTCAAGCTTTTTCTGCTTCCTGTGTCCTCAGTGGAAACAGAGGCCTTGTACCCGTGCCCTTTGCAGCGCGGGATGATTATTCAAGTGGATGGCATTCTTCTTTTCCTCTAAATGGACAAGGAGAGGGAAAGAAAGCATATGCCTGGGCCATCCAGGCTGGAAAGGTGGCTCTGTGGTGGAGCGAGGACCTTGCAATGAGGCTCTGGGCTCAGGGTCTGGCACCACCGCCATCAACAACAATAACACAAGCTTGGCATCCTGCATCCTCACTGCCTTTTGCAGGATCAGCTAACAGGTAGAAACTATACCTGAGGTACATGAGTAAACATATGAGATGCTGTGACTGTGGTTCAGGTGGGGCTGCAGCTATTGTTACTGTCGTAGCCATGGCAGCAACAGCTGTTGTATGATTTCAGAGAACTTGGCTGTTCTTTCCTCAGAGTTCATCCACTTGCTCTTTTACTGTCCTCTCGCAAGAGTTGAACAAGACTCAGAAGGCCCCACTGATGTGACAGGGCTTATAAATCCCAAACAGCAGATGTGAGACCCCACAGACTTAGTCTTCTCCAGGTCGGGAATCTGGTCTCTCTGTCCATGAACACCCAGGCAGGTGGTAGAGTCTGGACAGTGGCAAATCTGGGAGAAGGAATCCAGATTTATCTCGGCTGTATTGGTGTGGGAAAAAATAGGGGATTTTCATTGAACTTGACTGTGACTAGATTCATATTAGCATCTGAATAATGGAGGTCTCAAAAAACCAGTCCATGATCATATTTTGCTATAAAGAAAACTGAATCTAATGAAAGTATTTGAGATATAGGTTCAAATTTAGATTCCACTGGCTCTAAATTCTGTGATCAAGTGATCAGTTCAGTATTCGGGAGGGTTGACTATCCTTTCACAGCTTAGATCCCACATCCACGTTTGGAGGCCTCCAACCTTTCCTTCCCTATTCTCTTCTAGGATTCAGATGCTCTTGGACATCATTCTTGAAGTGGCTTCATTCCCTCTGCTCCTTATTTTCTTGACTTCCAGGCAGAGACCAAGCTCATGGTGGGGACCAGGGGAAAGGGGCTCGATTCAATGAAATGCCTGGGGATGCAGGGAGAAGATCTAGCTCAGTCTGAAGGATATAGTTTCAGGTTCTTGACTTTTCATGTTTTGATCTGTTAAATGGACTTGTATACATGCACACAGATTTTGGGTGCTTTAAAGAATGGATGGATGCATGGTATGACTAACCCAGGACCAGTGATTAGTAGATGATGGGATGGAAGCACAAGTTGGAATTCACGTGCATATATGGATAAGAGCCAGCCATATTTTCTTTTTTAGAAAATGAGGTATCTAGGCTCAAAGCAGTAGGTGAAAGGCAGCAGAAAGCAAGGATGGGATCCGGTGGGGCACTTGCAGTTGAAGTTACCTCAGGTCAACATTTACTGCATTTGTGCTATGTAGCATTATGCTGACCCTCCATAAAGTTAGGTTGAGATGGAAATAAGGCGGAAATTTAACTTCCTCCTGGAGATTCACTTACATAAGGGATTAGTCAAATTTTACAAAATGTGTTTTATCATTATACTCACACTCATCCTTATCATCATATCAGGGTAAAAACAACAGTGACTCTGGTCAGTTTTCCCCTGAGTCTATATTTCACCTCAAAAGAAATTACCTTCTATAGGGTTTGCATTAAAATGCAATGGTCAAGATTACACAATGGTCAAGATTACACAGCAGTTTTGATGTTGTGTGAATTTGACGGGTTGGTAATCTTCACGAACCACACACATGCTTTGTGTGTCTCCTCTCAATGTCCTGGGGTTAGCATTAGGCCCGGGGTCAGGAATTCCATGTCCAGGAGGAGTGAATGCAACAGGTGGAACACTTGTCTAAGCTGGAATGTTTTACTCTGTATTGATTGACCAATGTCAAGTGGATTTTCTTAGAACCATGCCCACTGCCTCCTCCTTGCCACCACAGCAGCTTCTACTGCCTGCCTAATTGTCCTTGGCTGCCCAATTGGTTGACTTCAGACTAGAAAGCCACGAGCACTTCTCTTTGTGTATATGGAAATACTGAGAGTACTTCATAGCCCGACTAGCTGCTCTCTAGGCTGGGATAATAGAGCTGGAGTGATCCCACTAACAAAGGCCATCATCAAGCCACCCAGCACATGGAGGCCACTTTGCCTTTCATGAGTCACGAGTCCTTTTACACCTGGTAGCCCTCTGAATTAGCAGAGCAGCCCAAAAGCGCAACCAGAGCTGGCAGTTCTTAACCTCATCTGACAAAGCAGAAAGAAATAGCACAGGATACAAGATAAGGCAAAAACTTGCATGGCATGTCAGTGGCGAGCCTGCCATCTCCTGCTTCTTGTCCTCTTCCCTGGATCTTCCTAATATTTGTTTCAATATTCATTAGCGCATGTAAGAACAAGCGCTCTTTTGAGTGCAAGCTCTTTCTTTTCTTCTTTCTAGCTCCATTCTTTATTTCCTAGCTTTAATGTGAAAATTATGAGATACAGAAATACTTGAAGAGAACAGTTAGCCATAACCCCGCTATCCAGAGAGGGCTACTGTGCACTTACTTCTTGCAATTGTTTTCAGCACTTTGATCTATATTCCATTTACTCAAAAGCTGAATTTTCAATGTCTGCAAATAATTACATTATATCTTACTTTACATAACCCATCTTTTGTTGTCAGACACAAAGAATGTTTCCATATTTTGTTACTTAAATAACACATTGGAATTTAATATTTAAATATTTAAACATTTAAATTTAATGTACTTTAAATAGAAACATTACACATAAATCTTATGTACTTTGCAAAACATTGTCCTTGAGATTTATTTCTTGAGTAAAATCCAAGGGTTTGCAAGTATTCATGACCTTTGTCAGATATTCCAAATGGTCACCTAGGAAGGTCTTACCAATTTCAGCCCCAGAAGCAACCATTTTCAACATGTGAGATTATATTTTCTTACCTTTTTTATATCCAGAGGCACTGTTCCCGTTTCATTTACTTATTTTTATTTAGTCCCCATAACTTACAAAACTGTTAATAGTGATACATCAGGTATATGACTATGGGCTACACTGCATCATGTAGGGTCAGATTTCCATTTGAACCTACATGATAGGGTCAAATTGAAATCTTACTAGCGCTGCTTGATGTTACTAGTCACTTGATCACTTGATGTCAAGTGATCAAGTGATCAAGTGACGTTGCTACTCCAACACTCACCATCAGTGCCAGCATCCCTCCTCCCTCCACCATTGTCTCCAGGTCTTCTCTCGCCCCTTACTTAGCAAGATTAGTTTTGTATTTGGTTCTCAGGGTCTTTTGCCATTGGTAATTGTTTATTCTCCTGTATGTTGCCTTACACTCTACATCTGAGAGCCAAAGTTCTGCCTCTGAATCGCATAGTAGCACAGCATGATTCCCTCCATCTTCACAAGCACTGTCTTCATTTTAGTTTTTAAATATCAATTTGAGTGATTTACTTTTTAAAAAGTATAATTTTAAAGACTATTTTTGAATTCTTTTCATTTTAATTTCTTTGCCAATTTCCTGCTCATTTTCCCCCACCTTATTAATTTGCTTTTTTTAAAACCTTGGCCTATGCTTTTGTTATTAATGTCTTAGAAACCTATATTTATTAAGGAAACAATTATGTGTTTTCCTAAATAATGATTACCTCTGGATTTAAACCCTAATGAATGAAATCCTGAAATCCATGTTTCAGTCAACAAGGGCTCCTTCAAAGAAAAAGGCTTCTGAGAGAGGTAAGAAGAAATTTCTAGCCATAAATAGGATTCAGGCCAAGAGGGGATTTTTGGCTTTGCGATAACTCCATTTTTATGGAAAGGTCAGCTAAGACTCAGATAGGGCCAGTGACTCCCAGAGATCAGACAGTGGAAAGTATCAGAAATGAATGAGCATTCTGCTCCGTCTTCCAATTATGGTTCTTTATATAGTCTTTATATAGGCTGATATAGTCAAGGTATATCAGCATCCAGAATGGGATGAAAAGTTAGGAGGTTGCTGGAGCTATAAGTAAGTGATTGAGCACTGCACAGGAAGCGTCAGAGAAAAGATAATGAAGAAAACAATGAGGAGTTCTGAGAACTGGAGGTCGTCAAACACACTTATAGATGTTAATGGTCAGACCTTCAGTTGTAAAAGAGATGTGGGTTTCCATGATGCTGATACCCTGTTAGTTCTTCAACACCTTCACAACCCTATGATGACTAGAGTGTGTGCTCTCACACTAGCAGGCACTTAACCACTCTGATCTTTCTTTGGACCAATGTGTCTCTGACATTTATTCTCCTGAGAAGACAGACACACTGTCACTGTTTGGGTCAAATCATATTTCAGATTCCCTCCTTTCTCACACTCACACACATTCCTATTCCTTTTTATTTATTTTTCTTAAACTGCTGAGTCTGATAAATTAGGGCTATTAAGAGACTGTTTGTTATTCTGTCTTGGGTTACTATTTTAAGGGCTAAAAACACTCATAAATATATGGATGCTCTCTCTGTAAATGGATACATTTTAGCCAGTGAAAAATTCATTTTCTCTAATATACGTTTTTAAAGTGTCCTGCTGAAATTCCATGCGATACCTCATCATGATCTTTCGCTGTTCTCCCCATTTGTATCCGATAAAAGCAGATCCATCATCGATGTGGTTCCTTTTCTCTGCACCATAAATAACAGCTGGGGAAGGGGGCTCTCCCACAACAGAGAGGCATAAGATTTTTAACCCATTTGAGAATTTATTGTTAAGCCTTCTTGGGATAGGAATCAAAAGTACCTGCATGCCTATCAATTATCCCATGGATTTTCTGCTTCTGGACAAAGACACTTGAGTCTGAGCATAGAGAAATTTCTGATCATAGATTCACTTCTCTGGATGGAAGAGTGGATCCCTGAGTTGTTACTCATCTTGGCTTTTCAGAGTGAGGACTTGGTTCACTTTACACTTCTGGTCCCAGTTGAGTGTGATTGTTGAGTGTGATCTCTTGTACTCCTGAAAGTGTCCTGGGTAAGATGATAATAAGATGCTCATTATGATGCTGCTTACAAGTATGGCATTCCATGCTATTGTGTTTTTCACTTCCCCACACTCTGTGTATGGAAACTTCTTTTCCCATCATCCATCAGTCAGTCATCAGGTGAATAGACTCACAATAATAGGTCACATCTCCTGGTTGGGAAAAGACATTTAGTTCCCACCATATATAGGGAACTATCCCAGAGTCTTTCCAATAGACTCATGCTTTTATTTTCAGAACAATCTTCTGCGCAGTAAGAAAAAGAAACCCTCACTCACTGTTGGTGGAAATGTTAACCACTCATCCTCTATGGAGAACAGTACTGAGACTTCTCAAAAAGTTTTAAGAACCAGCAGCAATTCCACTCCTGAGCATCTACTCCAATAACACAAAAATAATAACCAAAAAAGATATATACACAGCTATGTTCATCATAGAATTGTTCACACTATTCAGGATATGGAAACTACCAGTAACAGCTGAATGGATAAAGAATCTGTGGAATACTACTCAGCTATACAAATGACAAATTTTGCCTTTGTGACAAATAGGTTGAATTCAGGGGTGGTCATGTAAAGTTAAATATGTCAGAGGGAGAAGGACAAATACTGGATTACATCTAGAATATAAAGAACAAAATGCAAGAAATAGACAGTGTCCATTGAACTCTAAAAATGGAACTGAAATTATCAGTTGTGGAAGGGGATGAGAAGGGCAGAAGAAATCAGAAAATACCTAAGGACAGAAGTGGAGGCTTTGGGGTCTTTTGGTGGGAGTGAGGGTTGGGCTGGGGGATAGGAACTTTGTATGCTAGAAGCATAAACATCAACACTTTTGTAAACCATGTAAATCATTTGATTTTAAAAAAATGAGGTTCTATAATTCAGTCAGTATCAAGATGCATATTTTTTCCCCAAATTAGTAATGCTCTGTTGGACTATACACTGAATTCATGAATGAATGACATTGAATTCGTTTGTTACTATGGTCCTCGGGTTACAGCCTCAGGAAGTACTTTCCATACCTTTGTATGCACCAACATCAGGGGTCAACAACTCAAAGGAAATCCTATAGGTGGAGGCAATTTTTCAGCTTCTAGGAGTCAAATGATGACAGGAAAAGGGAGCCAGGCTTGGCAAATCAGAGGAACTTAACAATGTTTTGAAAGCAGATGTCAATAATGGTGGCCTCATCACAAAGCTAGATTAAAGCCTTGCTCAGATCCCTCCTGCTTTTCTTATGGATTCCCTTAAGAAACGTTACGCTGGGACTAGAGAGATGCTTAAGAGATGAAGACACTTGTCTTGAATGCAACCAAGCCGGTTTAATTCCTGGTTTACAAGGAAAACAAGGGTCTTAAGGTACTAACCTGCTCCCCAATGTCCTGCTGGTAGAAATGTCAGACGTAGCTTGGAAAGATAGTACAGTGACTAAGGCACTTGCCTTGCATATGGCCAACCCTGGTTTGATCTCTGGCACCACATATGATTCCCCAAGCACTGCCAGGAGTGATCCCTGAGCTACAGAGTCAGGAGTAAGCCATGTGTGGGCCCAACTCCCCACACTCCATCCTAATTTTTAATTTTAAGAATATGAAGGTGATCAAATGTGAACCCCAAGGGTCATGACCACCAGTGAAGGCTGTGCCCAGTCTTGGAATGGGGGCACCAAATAAACAAGGAGAGTCCAGATCCATTTCTTGAGCCCTCACAGATGAAGTGTTTTGGGGTGGGAGGAGAGAGAAGCTTCTGAGCCCTCAGCGACCTGTGCAGAGGCCATACACCAGGAACAACCCTGGAGCCAGGTGATTTTGGAGCCCTGATTCTCTCCTCAGAATCTCCTTTTATCAGCATGCATTTAAAGATCATCCAAGCAGTGCAAACTCCAGCTTTTAAGCAATTACGCGGTGATGATCAGGAGGAGCTGGGGCGGGGATTCTGTTTGCTTATTTGCGTGAACCCAAGACGCCTGCTTTCTAATTAAGCCTCCACTCTGGGTTCTGCCTGGAGCTTTTCCTTTTATTTTTCCTCTTTAACTGGTGTCAGCCTTCCTCTAGCTCCACAGTCCTTGCCTTTGCTGGCTGCTGTGTGTGCCCTTCTAAAGGCGCAGCTGTTGCTCCCCCATCCCCATCTCATTTTCATTTCATCGTTCCCAGCCTCAGCATTAGCTTTCTTGTCTTCAGCAGTAAGGGGTGCCGGCGCACACCAGCTGGAGTCCTTCCTTCTGTCATCCTTAGGGCACAGCCTGATAGAACCCTCCGTCTGTGGTGTGCATCCTGTCCTGCTCTCAGAACGCCTGTCACTCTGGGCTTTGGGGGCTCTCTGTGTCCAGCACCCGGCAAAATAACTGGTACACAGGAGATGCTTAATACAAGCCTTCTTGAGTAAGTGAAAGCAGCAAGGGATGAGTGAACAATCAAACGATACATGGGGTTCAGGTGCGGGCAAGTCTTTTGGGTTCTGGGAGTTGGGAGTTCTCAGCTGCCTTACTGCACAGGGCTGTTCACTTTTTTCATATTTGAAGATGTTCTAAGATGTCAGGTGCTCCCAGAATGGGTTGAAATGTCAAATGTTTATGTTGCCAGACTCTCTGGGCTGGAGTCATCTACCCAGCCCTTCCTTCCCCCCAAGCTAATGAGTCCTTTAACCCCGTGTTCTGGGATGGCTTCAGCAGTTGTGGTCCATGTCCTCTTCTCTGTCATCCCTGACTTGAAGCTGCTTAGCTACTTCCCCAGATGATTTCATGTTTGTCCACTCACTCACTGATGAAATATTGGGGTTGGAGCGATAGCACAGAGGGTAGGGCATTTGCCTTGCATGCAGCCAACCTGAATTCGATCCCCAGCATCCCATATGGTCCCCCGAGCACTGCCAGGACTAATTCCTGAGTGAAGAGCCAGGAGTAATCCCTGAGCATCGCCGGCTGTGACCCAAAGAAAGCAAAAAAAAATTAATACATAAATAAGAAAAAATATTTATCAAGCAGCAACTATTTCTCTACTGGAGACTCAGAGCCAAGGTGCAGAGACACGGGAAGGGTGTGAGGGAGAAGCCAGCAGCCAGCTAGAGTGGAGGTTGGGGCCACACAGGAGAACCTAAAAGGTTTTCCAGAGATGTAGCTGTGAACCGAGAGAGGTACGTGAACCAGCAACAAAGAATTGAGAAAAAGCCATGAGGGATCCAGCGTCATGTGAGAAACTGTCCCCACACCTCGGGTTTCACACAGCCACTCTTGGGTATGTCTCTTACTGTTGCCCACCAAGACTTCTCAGTTGGGTGAGTCTTCTACTCCCTGTGACATTAAAGTCACTTGATGAGATTAAGCTGGGTGCTAGCTGATGGGTTTCAGAAGGCTAAAAGGGGCGAAGTTGGGACCCAGCCTCTTCTAGTTCCAGGCACTCTCCACTCGCCCCACTCTAGTCTGAGTAAGGAGGTGACACGTTCGGGTTTGCTGGCCAGGCTTTGTTGTTGGGGCCCTTGTGGGGATCGTTTGTCCTGGTTGTGGTTGTAGTCAGGAGACACTGCCCTAGAAAGGGCAGTGTCTAGTGAAACATCTCAGCAGGGAGAGGTTGATGCCGTTCACAAAGCGGGGTGATCGATGGAGGAACTAGACTGCGGGGCCTTAAGGAAGTGGTGGACAGGAAAATGGCCACCTCAACACACCCATATCTGGCCGCCCAACCTCACTCCTGTATGCCCTGTGTACACCTTGACCCAAGAGTACCCCATAAAGACACCTCTAGGACCCAGCAGTGTGGACCCCAGCCAGGCATGTGCAGTTGCCCTAGCAGCTGAGTTGGCATCCTGACCTTTGCAACAAGCATCAGTCAGCTGCCTGGCTGTGAAAAATGGGGACAGTCATATTTAATGTGACCAACATTTAACCATCTCTGAAGTTGTGATCCCAATAGCAGCTGGGGAAAGGATAAAGTGGCAACAAGGATGGGAATCAGATTTCCTGGTGGAGAAGTTGATAAAGCATTTCATTTTTTTTTTGAAACAAAGAGTTTGCGATTAAATGGATTTATTTCAAGTCCCCCAGTACCCATTTTGGATCCTCAAGTCCAGACATGGGAAGCCTGAGGGTTTCCACATTTCAGAAGGCTCCCTTGCTCTCCTGTGGGGGTGATGGGCTCCTCAGAACAGAGAGATTAGTGCAGTCTGTGGATTTGAGACCTCCCCAGCTTTCCTCTAGTGAGCCAAATAATCCTTTGCTGAACTAATTTCCTCATCTGGAAACGGAAGTGGCTTTCACTGCTGGATGGCCATGTGCCGGATGGGGAGCGGCTATGCTGGTTGAGTTTCTTGGTGCACAGTCTCTCATACATAGCCTGCAGGTGCAGCTCAGAACGCCTGGTTTCAGTGCAAGGGGACAGGCTTTGCAGGCCATAGCAACTATTCCAGGTCTCACAGGAGAAGTCTGGAGAGAGCTACCACAGTGAGACTTCTGAGGTTCCAAACTTAGCCCTCCTACCATGGCAGGACCCATGGAAGCAGGGCTGAACTTGACTCAGAGGAAATGTCTTGCAGATAGAGTCATGGAGAATGCCAGTGTGCGTGAGTGATCTGCCTGTCAGCAGGGGTGTTCAAAGAGAGCCTAGAGTCTCCTACTAGGAAGACTTCTGAGTCACAGGCAAGGTCTGAGTGTAGGAACCCTAAGGCCTGGGGTTTCAGCAGAGGCGGGTTTCAGGAACAGATTCAGGAAGCACCAGAGTATCCAGAACCTGTGGACAATATCTGAATCTTGGGTCCATTGCTCAGGGGCTGAGTGTGAGGAAGGCCCTTGCACTCAGGGCACAGCCTGGGCCAGCTGGATTTTCTAGAATATTTAGAGCATAATAAACAGCATCTGATGAATCATGTTCTATATTTGCTGATTTTTTTTTTTGCTTTTTGCTTTTTGGGTCACACCCGCGATGCTCAGGGGTTTCTCCTGGCTCTGCACTCAGGAATTAGTCCTGGTGGTGCTCAGGGGACCATATGAGATTCTGGGAATCAAACCTGGGCTCACATGGGCCGACCATGTGCAAGGCAAATGCCCTACCCGCTGGGCTATAGCTCCGGCCCGATATATTTGCTGATTTCTGCCCATCACATGAGGCCTCTTTGATGAATGCCAAGGGAAGCTTGCAGGGTTCCTCAGGTGGCTTCTCACCCCACAGGAAAACCTCAGGACACTGACTAAATTGGTGCTGGGGAGAAGGGTTAACAGTCAGTGACTCTCCTTTGAAGCCAAAGGGGCTGAGATGAACCAGGTGTGATGTCCAATTCAGTGTATTTCTTCCTGCTCTCTCTTCCTGGGGCCCCCTACTCCCACTTAGCAAGAATGTGCCTTCCTTCACTGCTGGGTCATCTCATTCAAGGGTCAGAAAGCTTTTTCTTCAACCAACAGAGGGTAAATATTTCCATGTTGGCCGGATTAGCCATCTCGGTCGAAACCACTCAGCCCTGCAGCTAGCAAGCACAGCAGCCAGGGAGAAAAGGTGCAGAAAAAGGGCAGGGGTGTGTATTGTAAACACAGGGGAAATGCACAGATCAGGCTGCTGGTAATATATAAGTGAATGGGGCATGGAAACTGCATTTACGAAGAGAAACCATGACTACCTTCCCCAGCACTGAGAGTTATAGCTCATGAGCTTGTTTGTGCCTCTGCAGCTGTGAGTCAGCATCTTCCTCACCAGAACACATGTATGTAAGAGGTCAGAGAGACAGGTGTGTGCATCCCTTTCTCCTCTGCTCCCCAACATGCCTCTCACTTCCCCATCAGCATGTGCACTACTATGTGTTTTCTTAACACATACTAGCAAATTTGAAAAATACTGGGTGGTTAAGACAAAAAGCTACCTTGGATTATGATCTCTATCTGTGTGTAGTGTGTGTGTGTGTTTGTGCATTTCTCCATGTGAATTTCTCTGTGATTAAGGCTAATAGTAATACCTGCAGTGAGTAATACCAAAGCTCAGACCACAGAGAAAAGATTAGCAGAGAAAAGGGAGCCATAATACTTGATTTTGCTTGCTGCTATTATGACCAACCTTCCTAGAGTCTTATATTTTCCAAACTTATCAAACAAAACACCCAGAATTTTCATAGTAACCTGATGTGTGAATTGTGGCAGTTCAGCTCAGCCCTAGGGGTGCCTCTTAGCTTTGGGACAACTGGACATGTGCAGTACACTGCCTGAGCCACTGTCCATGACCTCCTGAACTCCTGAAGAGACCTGGCATTATACCTTGGGTTTTCTGATTTAGGAAGAGAAGGGGGTTTGGGAGTCTGGGAGTGGGGGTGGGGATAAAACACAAGGACTCTTGGTCTCCTTTAAAGACAGATCTTATATAAGAAGGGAAAGAGGAAAACCTTGATTGAATATTTGCTACCTTAGAAGCAGTTTTGCATTTTGAGCCTCAAAATCTTGAGATGGATAGACATTGTTACTACCTTACTCTAGAGAATGGACTGGGATTCTGAGTGGCCTCTGAGAGTTAGGGTCCGAGGGACCCTAGGTGATAAGCTGGAAATCCATTTTGCCTCCTCCGTGGTCTGAGCACAGTTCTTTCTCTCCACTGGCCATGCTGGTTGCCCTCGTCTCCCGTCTCCCTGGGGTTGGGGGATTGTATGTAAACCAAGGTCTGCTACCGCTGGTCAGAGTTCAGTGAGTAAATCCTTGGATTGAATGAAATGGTGTTTTGTTCCTTTCCATCTCCATAAGAAGAGAGGTGGTTGTTCTCAGTCATAAAAGGAATAAGAGGAATAAGCAATGTTTCCTCTGCACAGCTCAAAGCTGTGGGTGCCCAGCTGGGTGCAAAGTGAGCAAATGGACACACAGCTGGGGACAAAACCACAGACAGCATTGCTCAGGGAGCTGGGCTGTGGCCAAGTCCTCCCCCAACGTGCCTCTCATGAAGAGAAAGAGGGTTAGCCCCACTTTCCAGGCATCTGTGCTATGGTGAGGTCCCCAACAGTCAGCGTAAATCCAAAGTCATTCACTGGGAATATGTTTCCCGGACTTGCTGTCAGGTCCCAAGGTGGCACATGCTTAACCTGGAAGGGGCTTTCTGTACTAAGCCCGACCCTTCCCTCTAGGTCCACCAGCTGCTTCCCCTCTAGGTCCACCGCTTAGGGGTCTTAAGCCAAGCAGCTAATGCCACAGATTTTAGTAGTTTGGTTTCATACAGCTGCCATGGGGGCAGTGCCCATTACTTTGGGAGTGACTTTTGGCAGCAACCCAATGACCCATGAGGAACCCTGGTTAGAACCTGCACCCAAATACTTGAGTGTTTGAGGTTTTACTGAAATTCTTGCCCATGATGAGACAATGTGGAGTGAATATGTCATTATTTAGAGTCGCCAATGCCATTCCTATCTCTTCCAAGGTTCACTGGTGCTCCAGGTCATTAAAATATAGTGTTGATTAATACTTGAGCAGCCACAAGCACAGGGCCTGTGTCTATCCCACTTTGCCTTTCTCCTCCATTTCCTCTCTGGGAAGCACTACAGGCTGGCTTTGGGCTTCCTCCCAGGCTGCAGAGTTTCCTCCAGCTGAAGCTGTTCAAAGAGATCCATGCATGCTGGGTGTGCAGCACTGGAGTCCCGGATGTAGACAATCCACCTCTGCTAGTCTGCATCTTGCATGTCTCTCTGGCACCATGTGCACTTTCCAGTGCTCCTCGGGAGATCCTCTTCTCACAGGTCAACTGTCTCTCTGCTGTGAATTCTGCCCAGACTCAGGTCCTCCAAGTTTACCAAGAGATTCCAATGTCCGTTGGGGGGAGCCTCCTTCCCAAACTTTCCCTCACAAGTAGCTTCTGCTCCAGTTCCCTGAAGGGATTTAGCAATTCCTCAACCTCACTGACCCTCAGGAATTTTGCCTGTAAAATGGGCCAGCAAACCCTCCCACTTACCTTTGGGAGGCTTAGAAGGACTGGGTAAGACAACGTGTTTGTAATACAGAGTCCCCAGAGCCTTAGAGCAATTGAACATTTTAATAACTTCAGAAGCATAAATGCTATACATTTTTACTCAAAAACATTGTTTGAAAGTTGACGGTGTTCCATTTGTAAAGAATACTTTGGTGAATTTATACATTTTTAATTTTAATTTTTGTTTCAGTTAATATTTGCTGTGAGCCGCCAGAGGGATTGGGAGGTTGGGGGGGAGCAAGAACATTCACACTTAAAAAATTCAAGAAATGAATAAATGCAAAAGAAGTTTAAATAAACTTTCCAATGGTGTATTGTGCATTTTTAGCACTCTTGTCTCTGAAGCTATTAAAACTGTACTGAGACTTAGCCAGTTCTATGGCTATAAAGAGATAGTTTTCTCCTTTCTCTTCTAGTCTTCACTGGCATGGTCATTGTTTGATAGCAAAAATCATGAAGGGGTTCTTTTCCTAGATGTTAATTACTGGGGATCAAATAACTGTCCTGGGGTGAGAGTGATAGCACAGGAGGTAGAGCACCTTCCTTGCATGCAGCAGACCTGGGTTTGATCCCCAGCACCACACAAAGGCCCCTGAGTCCTGCCAGGAGTAAGCCTTGAATACCACTGGGTGTTGCCCAGAAACAAAACCAGGTCCTGTTTTACCTCTCCTCTATAGAGCATGTTGGACATGCTACGGTGGGAATCACAGTCTTGGCCATTTCTTCTCACTGCCTCTCACCTTGGCTCACTTACTGAGTGTTAGGAAAGCATGGTAAGAAAAAAGGAGTGGACAGATCACATTAATGGTAACGGTGCAGAGATCTCATGCCCATATTCCATCTCAGACCAAGATATGCATTCATTCTGAGTCTCCTGTCCAACCTCACTCTGCCAGTAGCTGCCTTACTTCACCCCCATATGTACAATGTCTGACATGCTGAGTACCTGCTAAAACAATCAGCTGTACCCAAAATACTCTACGTGACTTGTGGGTTACTCAATTATGATGCACCATCCCTAGAATTAGCCTAGCCAGTTTCTTCCTGGAGTTAGCTCAGCGAGGTATTCCATAAGTATCTTGCTGTGGCTTAATTCCTAGAACTGACCCAGGTTTTTTTTTATTATGGGATGGGCTCACTGTATCACTGTCTTCCCGTTCATCTTCGATTTGCTCGAGCGGGCACCAGTAACATCTCCATATGGCCTGCCTCATGCAAGTAGAGCCCAAGGGAACCTGCTTGCTCCAGGAACATAAAGAGCCTCAAACCATTCCATCAGGTCGTGGGAATGAGGTCTATAATTGTTACTGGTATCTGGCATATCAAATACGACACGGGTAGCTTGCCAGGCTCTGCCGTGTGGGTAGCATAGATGAGGAAACTATCCTGGATATTAACCCCTTATCAGATGGGTATTGAGTGAATATTCTTTCCCATTCTGTGGATTGTCTTTGTATCTTGGCCACCGTTTCTTTTGAGGTGCAGAAGCTTTCAATTTTATATAATCCCATTTGTTTATCTTTGCTTCCATTTGCTTGGTCAGTGGTGTGTCGTCTTTAAAGATACTTTTAGTTTCGATGTCGTGAGCGTTTCTCCTATGTTTTCTTCGATGTACCTTATAGATTCATGTCTGATGCTGAGATCTACAATCCATTTTGATCTGACTTTTGTGCATGGCATTAAAAGGAGGTCTAAATTCATTTTTTACATGTAGCTACCCAGTTTTCCCAGCACCATTTGGGATGCCCAGTTTTCCCAGCACCATTTTTTCCCAGCACCATGGGATGGGCTCAAAGTATTTTAAATATATACCATTTCTTTTGCTTACTCACTCCCCCAAATTTGGCTAATCTAGCTACAGAAAGCAGTAACTTCTAGCCTAGAGGCACATCATAAGGCTCTCCAGGACTGCTAGGGATGTCTCTCTCTATGGAGGTCTCCCTGTGTCTTTCTGACCACTGTACTCTAATTTAGCTTGTTTTTGTGTAAACTGACTTAGTTATCTTGGTGAATTCTTTGATCAGGCTATTTCTCAGCTCCCCAAGGCTTGGGTTGGACTTCCTCTTTCTTCTCTTCCTTCACCTATCACCAGCTCCACTTAAGGACAAATCTACTCTTCACCACCTCTCAACTCATCACCACCTACTCATCACCACGACACTTAAAGGACAGCACCATCACTTTGGAGTGCTCTCACCTCCTTCCGTCTGACCTCTATACCTCCTCTCCCTGAAATCAGCCTACTCCTGTTCTCTCACTTCACTTATTTCTAGTGTGTGTTATGGAAACTCCATTCACTGCAGAGCCTTCTCAAAAGCAGTAACCTTTCTGTGGAGACCTTCACAATCATGATTCCCTGATGGTATATTCCTCCACTGGAAAGAACCTTGGAAGATAACTGCTCATATTCTAGAATCTGTGCTCTAGGATTTTATATCAGTGTTATACAAAGATAAGAAAATTTGTAGTTGATGTTCTGCTTGAAGCAATTGAAGCAATGTTACCTCAGCAACTCAAGATGAGTATATAATTATTGAGTTTGTTCTTTTTCTTTTTGCTTTGTTTTTGTGGGGGGCATTGAGCCACACCTAGAACTGTTCAGGGATTACTTCTAGCTCTGCATTAAGGTATCATTCTATGTGGCACTGAGTTTCCTGTGCAATGTTATGATTTGAACTGAGGTCAGTTGCATGCAAAGCAATGATTTTAATCCTTGTACTATCTCTTCTGCCTGCATTTGTTCTTGAATATTGACTGTAAGGGATTTCTGGAATCTAGGAGGTCATTGAATGTGTCTGAATTTTCAAGAAATCCAGTTAAGCATTAACTGTGGTATACTGTTGCAGGACACCTAAAAGCCTAGGCCTCTGCATCTGCCCTGGATTGCCTCCTGCCAGTCACTTCATAGATAGGGGGTAGTCTGAATGTGGCAGTCTTATCTGACCATGTATTCTGTGCTGGCTGGTATAAATATTCTCTCATGCTACCACAATCATAGTGGGACTAGTTAGATCTTACCAGCATATTTGCCTGGCCACATTGGATCTCTAAGTAATTAGACCAGAGAGAAATGCTCTTTGCCTCCAAGCAAGCAAGCATGGCTCCCTGATAACTCAAAGGCAACTAAAATACAAAACTACCATGAAGTAGACGAGACTCTGTGAAGGCTTGGAGAAATATTTAGCTGGCATTAGTATTAGTCTTTGGTACAGAGACATGCCATCTCAGAAACCCCCTTCTCTACCCTATAAAGGCAACTCCAGGCAGATCTTGGCTCAAGACATTAGGTGAGGTGCTGGGAGAAATTACCTGAGGGCATTTGATCCTTCCTGCCAGGGGAAGTTACATTTAGCTTATAGCTTCTCCTAGCTCTGCTAGGAGGCTTTAATTAGTTCTGGGTCCTTGTAAAGAGCCAGATGGACTCCTGAAGTTGCTACATTTCTATAGAGCTATTTTCCTGTTTTCATCTCTAGATAGCCCAGCCCAGAATGGGCTGGGCTGGGGAGTTTGGGCGGATTTCTAGCTATAAAATAAGCTGCAAGAAAAAAGAGGCTCTCTTTTTCCCCCTTTTGCCATTTCGACTTCCCTTGGTGTTTTGCTTCTCCGTCCTCTCCACTCTCTCTTGGGCCTCAACACATGGTGGCAGCCATCTTGGCCTACACCTGGCTGGGGCCTAGCTGGGAACCCAGAGTCCAGATGTTTTCCCTGCTCTTGGATTGTATATTGGAACCTGTGATAGTAAAGGCCTTTTAAAACTGCATCGGATTCTTGAGTCTTCATCCTTTCCCCGCCGGCTCGGAGGTAGAAGGGAACTCACTTCCCGACACTGTTGGGGGACCCCAGCGGCGCTCCACGACAGTATACCAGCATGGAAAGTCCTCTAAGGGATGATTAGGAGAGAGGACAGAGCTGAAAGGAGAAGAGAAGACGGAATCTATGACAAACACAAGTTGTATTTTCCTGGCACTTTTTTATAGAAGGGCAATACTATATGGAGCCATAAATTCCAGAAGGGGGCAAGAATTCAATAAAGTGGCAAATAAATGAGGGTCTTGGACATTTTGGTGGTATTGTGATGAAGTAAATATCATCAAAACCATAAGAATTAATAAAGCACATGACCCAAACTACAATAATAAAAAATTTTTTTAAATGTTTTCTAAGTGGGTGAGTTGGGAAGTGAGAGGGAACTTTAGGATATTGGTGGAGAGACCCCACACTGGTGGTAGACAACATTGGGATACTGGGTGCAGGAAACTCTACTATCAGCAGTTTTGTAAATTATGGTGTCTAAACTTTAAAAAATGAAGAAAAGTAAGCACATAAAATTCAAAAGGAAACTAACTTTCTCAAAAGTAATTTTTTAAGTTTTATTTTTTTAATTTTTTATTATACCACGAGAACATTACAAAGATGTACATAATTGGGTCTCAATCATATATTGTTCCAGCACCCAGCCCTTCGCCAGTGCCCTGTTCCCACCACCAATGTCCCCACATTCCCCCTCTCCCAGCTCCAGAGCAGGCATTTCTTCCTTCGCTCCCTTTCTCTCAGTCTCTCTCCTTCCTCTTCTTAATCCTTATTATACCATGTGAGATATAGGATTACAAGGATGTTCATAGTTGGGTCTCTACAATACAGTGTTCAGAACCCATCCCTCCACCAGTGCCAATTCCCACCACCCAATTCCCAAACACACCCACCTAAACCCTGCCTGCCCCCCATTGCAGGTGCATTTTACTTCTCTATCTCTTTGTCTATGTCCCTGTATTTCCCAATCTCTCTTCTATTACACTTATGGCTTGTCCTATGGATAGTAATAATGTATGATGAATCTATCTGATTATTTAATAGTGAGTTCTAGTGTTACATCATAATTCCTCATTCCCTATAAACTCTCCAGTTTGATGCAAATAGAATGAGAAAGATCCTGAAAAAGACCGGTGCAAAATACACTAAATCTAAGATTAAACCATGGCGGCAGAGCCGCCCCGTGCCTCGCAGCCTTGGATCTGGAGTCTATCTTGCGGTGGTTGGCTGTGGTGGCTGGAGCTCAGGGTCACACCCACTGAGCCCGGAGACTGGGGACTGAGTGGAGGCCCTCAATCCTTGCTCCCAGTCCAGCAGGCGCGGCCACCTTCATGGAGAGCAGGCCCTAGGAGCTATGTAGGACATGACCAGGCTATGGCCGAGCAAAAGTAATTTTAAAAAGTGGTCAAGAGGGTTGCGAGCTGGCACAGGCTCATAACTTGGGTGTGGAGTGGTAACCCCATGGTGAGCAGTGCCTGAGCACACAGGGTCAATGTGAGGTGCTGAGTGAGGAGAGCAGGGTGGTGGCTGGCAGCCACCTGGACAAGATGGCGTACAGCAGCGGAAGCAGCAATGTCATTTATAAGTGTAAGGAGTGACTGAGAGAGGGGGCTAACTGCAGGTTTCAGCTCTGCTTACGTCCTATGATGCACAGCTCACGGCCCCTGTGAGGCTGTCCAGGACACCACAGATGCTGGCGGGCCAGAGCAGAAAGATGTTAGTAGGCCTCTCCTTGGAGCCCTCGCTTCCTTCTCTTCTTATTCAACACTTGTATTTCCTCCTTTCTGTTTCATGATGACTCTCCTATTTTCCAGGTGAGGAAATTGAGGCATAGGGGTTAGGGGTTACGGGTTGCTCTGCTTCTATCCCCTTCCACACCAGCAGGCAGGCAACCTCGGGTCCTCGTGAGCTGCCTGGGCTAATTAGCTTCTAATAGACTTCCCTCTCTCCTTCCTCTTAGGCTTCACATTGACATTAAATTACAGGATTCAAACATATAATTTCCTAAACTTAAATGTGATTTATCTTAATAGGACTTTCTACTGGTCACTTCATCATGCACAGTGTCAAAGACCAGATCTATTATTCACGGGCACAGTCACTTAGTCAGAGACTGCAACTGGGGAGATCTTGGGAGGCCAGTTGTCCCCAATGTTGTCAGTTGTCCCCAGGCTGCTGGGAAGGGGACTGTGGGATTCCGAGGTGGACCAAAGGGAGAGACCCAAAGTTTACAAACCTTGCATGGAGCTCTATTCCCTCCTCAGCTAAAGACACAATGGTACAAAAACACTGAAACTAGGACAGGGGTGGCTCCTACCTTATATGCCAGGTTCAGCCCTACCAGGCTATTGCTAGATCAGTGCACTGATTTTGCACTAGTTTAGAGTGGGGGAAGCGGCCCAGTACAAATCCTTCTGAAGCTGCTCACTTACTGGACCACTTAGACAATTGTATTTGGAGAAACTTGCCCTGGGACCCTCTTGTTCAGGGGGCAGCAGAGATTAGATTCAACGATGGGCCTCTCAACCCCATCGCCAGCTTCCTAGGACTCTCTGAAGGCAGCAGTAGGGGAGCTGGTGGCTGATGTTTATCTCTATGATGAATGAAATTCCTCTTGGCAACTTGATCTTCAGCCTTCGCAACATTGGGAAGATGGAGGATGATCAAAGGATTGTATTTTTCTAATGAAAGACACCTTTGTAAATGTAATCTACCACTCTGTTAGCCTCGGGATTGGGGAGGAGGGATGAGAAAGATGTGTGGGAGCAAGCTTGCTGCTAAGTAGATGTAAACATGAGTCAGGAGCAGTTTCTCAAGGATGCTGGGCACTGAGCAGAATGTCCAGGCCGCTCAGGTCCAAGGGCAATGGTGGGCTCTGGACTCTACCCTGGAGTTCTGAGCTTTGACAATAACAGCCAGGACCAACTAGAGAGCGGGCTTCTGAGCTACACAGAGACTGATACAGGTTCTCTAGGTTTGTGTGTGTGTGTGTGTGTGTGTGTGTGTGTGTGTGTTCGATACAGGGATGGGCAGATGTTCTGAGAACTCATTGCACCTTCCCTCTCAGTGCCCAAGTGGCCTTGCTGGTTCTGTGTGAGTCCTCCTAGGCAAGATTGATTTGCTATGTTGGGCGACCATAGACATGTGTTTCCACCCAGATGCAGGGAACAGGAAGGTGAGACACCTTCAGTCTCAGTGAGCATTTCTCCCCTGGGACTCCCTGCTCTTAGGGGAGGAAGTCCCTTTATTTCCCTCTCTCGGGTTTCAGGCACATGGGGCATGGGGTCTGCGTTTCTAGAGCCCAGCAGACAGCAGGCCCTTAGCACTGGTCCAGGCCTCACATTACTCTCCAACAATGGACACTCATGCCCTATCCGGGGTCACACATTTGGGCCAGGTCCTGTGAGTAGCACAGATTTAAAGTGGGGAAGCTGCAGAGAGGGGGTGATGTCTGACCCAACCTTGAAAGAGCCACTCCGATATTTCAATCTCATCAAGAGTCCTCCTCCCTCCTGGGCCTCATGCATCTGCGTGACTTGTTCCTGGAATTCACGCTGCCAGACCAGAGTGTGATATTACCCGATGTTTATGGATGGCTGAGTCTAAAATATCCATTCTCGAGTCCACTGGAGGATGAAATTCCTGCTACTTTCATAGATTCCCTTGTCTTCTTTTCCCCCGTGGAGGGAAAGAAAGCTCTTGTATTTTTAGCTCACAGCCTCCTCATTTTTCTAATCATACCTGAGGAAGAAGGGAGGGCATTTGTGGGGCAGGGAGAGGTTGGTGGAACACAGTCCTAGGCTGAAGGAATCCTCTAAAACCACTTGCTCTTTTTTGTTTAGTTTTGGGGCCACACCCAACAGTATTTAGGGATTACTCCTGCTTTGCACTCAGGAATCACTCCTGGGAGTGACCCATATGGGATGCCAGAGATAGATCTCAGACTGACTGCCTACAAAGCAAATGCCCTAACTGCTGTGCTATCTTTCTGGCCCAAAACACCTACTCTTGAGCCTATCTTAATCTGTCATGCTGTGGCCACATGTCTGCAATCCAGAAAAAGCCAAAGGCCTCGGCCCACAAGATCTCAGTGGCCCTCAGTGCAGAGGGCCCATGGGGAATCTGGTCAGAGTCCAGGGCAGAGCCTGAGGCACAGGCTGGTCCCGGAAGCAGGGCCAGGGCTGATGTCTTAAATCCTTAGGCTGCTCCTTCCGTGCCCGATCCTCACTCCATAACAGAAAAGCTCCCCGGGCTGCATCTCTATCCTGTACCTGACAGGACCCCTTGCACCACAGGAGCCCACCAGGCTTTTCTGTGGCCTTTGAATGCCAGGACAGTCCCACCATGAGCTGTGCAGAGGTACGTGCTTGTGCACTATGCCAGGTGGAACCAGGTCTCCTACCAATTTGGGGGCCTTCTGAGCACGACTGACCTAGCACTTTGAGCATGTGGAATGAATGAGTGACTCCAAGCACTTCTATAGATGGACTGCTGCACTGTGGACACAGAAGCCGGCCCTAGGGGACAGCACATGTCCATCACTGCGCCATGCAATCAGGATGTCACCTGTGGCATCACTCACTGACAGTAATGATCAGTGAACTAGGAGAGAGAGAGACAAAGACAGAGAGACAGACACAGAGAGAAAGAGACAGAGACACAGAGAGAAAGAGACAGAGACACAGAGAGAAAGAGACAGAGACACAGAGAGAAAGAGACAGAGACACAGAGAGAGACAGAGATACAGAGAGAGACAAAGAAGGAGAGACAGACAATGAGAGACAGAAACAGAAAGAGACAGAGAAAAAGACAGAGAGAGACAGATACTGAAAGAGAGAAAAGAGAGAGAGTTACAGAGAGAGACAGAGACAAAGAGAGACAGCGAAAGAGAGAGACAGCAAGAGAAAGACAGACAGAAAGAGAGAGAGAGAAAGAGAGAGAAAGATACAGAGAGACAAAGAGAGACAGAGATTTAGAGAGTTACAGAGAAAGACAGAGACAGACAGAGAGATAGAAAGAGACAAAGAGAGATGAGACAGAGAGAGTTACAGAGACAGATACAAAGAGAAACAGACAAAGAGAGAGAAAGAGACAGAGAGACAGAGACAGAGAGAGACAGAGACAGATGTTTGTGTGTGTTGTCGCTGGGGTCCCCGACGGTGTCTGGACAGAAGTTCTCTTCTACCTCCAATGACGCTGGGGAATGGATGAAAACTCACGAGTATGAGGCAGTTCCAAAAAGTCTTTTAATAATACAAAGCCTCTACCACTGCAATCCAATATAATGAAAGAACTCTAGCTCTGGTTAGAACTTCACTGTATCACTGTCTTCCCATTCATCATCGATTTGCTCGAGCAGGCACCAGTAACATCTCCATATGTCCTGTCTCTTGCTAGTAGAGCCCAAGGGCACCTGCTTGCTCCAGGAACATAAAGAGCCTCAAACCATTCCATCAGGTCATGGAAATGAGGTCGATAATTGTTACTGGTATTTGGCATATCAAATACGACACGGGTAGCTTGCCAGACTCTGCCTTGCGGATAGCATACTCTTGTAGTCATCTCTAAATCCAGCATTTATTGATGAACCGCACAGCCACAAGTGGCCTCGAAAGCCGGGCTGTGATAGGCTGGTCTGCTGGGTGGAGTTCTGACGAGAGGGAAGTCCGGATGTGGAAAATGGAGGTCCTCATGGAGTTGGGGGGTTGTCTAGCTTGTTTCAAGGCTCTGCTGGGGTGGTGGTCCAGGCTAGAACCCACCATCCCTCCTGGGCGCCTCGAGAGTGGCTGGACACAGGGAGAGCCAGTAGCAGCTCTGCCCCTATGTCTGTGAGTCTCTGGATCAGCATACCTGGGCCGGATTTAAAAAAAGACTGCTGCAGGGTGGATCTCGGTGAGCCTGGCTGTGATAGGCTGGTCTGCTGGATGGAGTTCTGATGAGAGGGAAGTCCGGATGTGGAAAATGGAGGCCCTCATGGAGTAGGGGGTCTTCTAGCTTGTTGCAAGGCTCTGCTGGGGTGGCGGGCCAGGCTAGAACCCACCATCCCTCCTGGGCACCTCGAGAGTGGCTGGGCACAGGGAGAGCCAGTAACAGCTCAGAACTTAGACCATACAAAGGGAGCCTAAGTCTCCCACCAGAGAGAGAGGATCTCACCCAAGTGGAGTCCTACCCATAAGGAGCAAAAGGCCAAGGGGCCTTAAGTCAGTCCCCTTCTATACACCAAAGTAATCCAGGGAGGGTCGTGTCAGCAGAGGACCCTAAACAAATTGTAGAAGGGCAGTGCCGCACCCTATTACAGGTATAAACAAAGGTTAGCCAAGGACTGATCCCTTCTACTGAGTTTATCTCTTATGTAAAACACTGGGAGAGAGAGAGAGAGAGCTGGTATAAAGTAATACATCTTCATTTCATGAGCTTCAGGTAATCTACATGGTACCCACAAGGTCCTTCTTATTTATTATCTGCACCAGGGTGACTCTGAGTATCTTGTTCTCCGTGTATACCGAAAGGGGCCACACTTGCCTGCTTGACAGCAAACTAGTATGATCCTTCCTATAGTCTTCCTATAGTCTCAATGAAGCCAGGGTGGTAGTCTCCTGGTAAATTCTAACTATCCCACACTGGGTGCAGCAGATATAAAGAAGAGCTGTGCCCAATCTAGAAAACAGAAGTCTTAGTAGATGTATAAGTCAGAAGTTATTCAGTCAAGGTGACTTCTGTAACTGTCATACCCTGTAGCAGTGTTTACACAGAAGAGAGAATGAAACTTGGCTTAAATTGATTAAGCTGTGAGTGGGCAAAACAGCAAAGTTCCCAAACTAGCTAAACCTGTGATCAACAGTGTGTATAACTGTTGTATCAGGGTACTGAGGGCAGACACAGTCCTGGTCCCTTCAAGGAACCCAGGGTCTGGTGTAGGGCAGAGAGCTCCAGAGAGGATGTGTGTGCTCTGTGTGCTGTGTGTGCAGGTGGGATGCAGGAGTGCTGTGAGGGATCACTAGATCATTAGACATCCGTTGTTCATCAATTTCCTCGAGCGGGCGCCAGTAACATTTCTTTTTTTTTCCTTTTTAAAAAATTGTTTTTATTATACCACCGTGAAACATACAATTACAAAGGTGTTCATAATTGGTTCTTGGTAATACCGTATTCCAGCACCCATCCCTCCACCAGTGCCCCATTTCCACCACCAATGTACCCTCCCCCTCCCGCCCCCAGGCCGCCTTAATAGCAGGTACCCCAGTTTCCTCTCTTTCTCTCTCTATCTCTCTCTGTCTCTGCATCTCTCTCCCTCTTATTTTACACATTGTGGCTAGCCCTGCAGATATTTAGAGTTTATCACTTAAGTCTCTTTGTGTATATTCAGTGGTGAGTTTTAATCTGCCATTACCATTTCCCCATATTTAGTAAAACACTGGTATCTATTTATATCCTATTAATGAATGCAGTCATTCTATATCTGTCCTTTTCCTTCTGACTAATTTCACTCAGCATGATAGACTCCATGTCCATCCATTTGCAGGTAAATTTCATAATTTCATCTTTTCTGACAGCTGCATAGTATTCCATAGTGTAGATGAACCACAGTTTCTTTAGCCAGTCCTCTGTTCTCGGGCATTTAGGTTGTTTCCAGATTCTAGCTATAGTGAATAGCGCAGAGATGAATAAAGAAGTACAGATAGTGTTTCTGCTATGTGTTTTTCAGTCTCTATGAGTATATTCCCAGGAGTGCTATTGCTGGATCAAATGGGAGCTCAATATCTAGCTTTCGGAGGAATGCCCATATTGTTTTCCAAAAGGGCTGGACCAGTCGGCACTCCCACCAGCAGTGGATGAGAGTCCCTTTTTCCCCACATCCACGCCAGCACCGGTTGTTCTTGCTGTTTTGGATGTGTGCCAGTCTCTGTGGGGTGAGATGGAAATGCAAATCAAAACATTTCCATTTGACCCTGTCACGTGCCACTGTAGCCCAATGGCATCTAGTTGCTTCAGGAATACGAAGTGCCTCAAACCTCATTCATTCAGGGTCTTGACAAAGAAGTCTGACCATCTTGTAGGTGGGCGGTCATGTGATCTTTGACATTCCATAGGATCCAGTCTGTAACGTCTCTAGTCCAGTGGTCATCTCCAAATCGTACTACATGTCCAGCCCATCTGATTTTCGATGGCTTGGCAAATGAGACAGCATCCCTGATTCTGGAACAGCGATGGAGGTCGGAACTCCGATTCCTTCTCTCACTTGAGTGAGGTATGATATTCCAAGCATAGCTCTTTCAATTCCTGTTTCGGGAGACCCTAATAGCATTCTCATCTTGCTTTTAATAGGGCCCAGGTCTCTGAGGCATATGTTAATGCAGGGAGAAAGGTGGAATTGAAGAGATGTGCCCAAAGCTGGAAGTTCTTTGTCTTTTTCACTATTTCTTCAATGCTTTTGAAGGCATTCCATGCCACTCTCTTCCTCCTGTGCAGCTCAGGTTTTAGGTTGTTCATCGTGTTGACTTCTTGACCTAGGTACACATAACTGCTGCATTCAGAGATGGTTATTCCATTGAATGTGAATGGGGCCTCTGGAACTAGTTCATTTTTCATGAACATATTTTTGCTGAGATTCAGCTGTAGACCTATTTTTCCATATTCTCGACCGAAGTCAGCCAGCATTTGTGCCGCTTGGCTAATATTTGGTATTAGAATGATATCATCATCAAAGTGGAGGTGGTGTAGTTGCTGACCATCTATCTTCCTTCCCATTCTAATTGTTGCATGATGTTCTCGAGGGTGGCGCTGCAGAGTTTTGGTGAAATGGTATCACCCTGCCGAACCCCTCTTTTGACATCGTTGATCACTTCCTTGTAGAATGGTGAGATCCTGGTGGTGAATCCGTAATTGAGCTCACAAAGGATCTTGATGTATTGGGTTTGAACACCCTGTTTGGCTAGGGCTTCGATAACGGCTTCGGTCTCCGCAGAATCAAAGGCTTTCTGTAAATCAATGAATGTGAGACAGAGTGGCATCTTGTACTCCCTTCAAACCTCAATGAGCTTGGTTACCGTGTGGATATGGTCGATTGTGCTGAATCCTTTTCAGAAGCCAGCTTGCTCGCATGGTTGTCCTTCATCTAATGTTCTGCCAATCCTGTTCAGGATGACTCGAGTGAACAGCTTGTAGATGATGGACAACAGGCAGATGAGGCGATAGTTGCCAATGTTGTGAATGTCTCCCTTCTTGAACAGTAGAACTGTCCTGCTGGTTTTCCATTGGGAGGGCACCTTGCATTCGGGCAGGTAGTGTGTGAAGAGACAAGTCAGTGTATTGATGAGATTCTTCAGGTGTTCGGGTCTGACTTTGTCTGGGCCTGGTGCTGTTCCCTTCTTTACCGACGAGATGGCATGTCGGATTTCAGAAGGGAGAACATTGGGAACGACATACCCATCCTGTGGAATTTGGTATGTGGGCAGGTGGATGTGGCTATAAAAGAGATCTGAGTAGAAATCATGAGGGATCAGCCCTCAGTATTTCCTTCATTGAAGGCTCTGTGCCCCCCAGGGAAGAGCATTTTACACAGAGATCTGAGTGTGAGGGGCTTTTGCCAGGTCAAAAGTAGATGAGCAGGGTCTGAACAGGCCAGACTCTACAGTAGCTCCTTTAATCTGGTATTGGCAGACCTGGCAGTATCCAGCTCACCTCCACATGTCTCTCTTAATGCCTGGGCCTGGGACTCAGGAAGTAAGAGGAGCAAGTTGAGCACTAGAAGGAGCTGCTCTGCTCTGGGCCTGGGGCTGGCAGTAGTTGTACTCTGCACAACTACTCCTGAATCTAGAAGATCCCGCTGGGAGGGTCAGCCCCATGTCTTACTTCCTGTCTCCCCACTCTGAACATGGTGCAGGTGTGTACCCTGAAAGCTCCATGGCCCCCAGGCTCCTCAGAAGGCTTGAGGGAATGGTAAGGGAGGCAGCCATATGTGGTTCAATGTTCCTCGACTCTGAAGGCACAGTCCAATTTGCCACTAACCCTCTCTCTGGTTAAAGGCTTCTTCCTTAGAATTGGGAATGTAGATGCCAAGTACCATCATTGTGTTCCCTTACTTTTTGGTTGGGACACCCCAGAACTTAGGGTTGGTCAGCCCCAGAGAATTACCCTGGGCAGCTCAGCTCTGGCCTGTGCTGGTCCCTTGGCCATGCTGCCAGGAGCCAACACTCAACAGAGTTAGAGAAGGAGAGTTACTTGCCTAGATTTCCAAACTAGCGAGCTGGGGCTCAAGAGTGTGATCCAGGAGCCCTTCTCTCAGACCTTGCCTACCTACCCCCCTCACTGTCTCAGTGGACAGAGGCCTGGAATCCCCTTTACCAGGATGCCTTTGTCAGTGGAAAAGCCCACAGATGTACATGGCTATAGATACACACTGTGGAGAGTAGGGGGCGGCTCTGGACCCCATATTTTAACATTCTCTCTTAAAGTTACCTTGGGGGTGCACTTTTAGGCAGCCTGCATGGAGACCCTGTGGCCATCTGCAGACCGGGTGATTCCTGTGTATGCTGCCGCCATAGTGCAGGGAGGCCCCCGCAGGGACGAGACCCTGAGCTTTCTCCTGGACCAAGGAAATCCAGCTGGGTGCAGACTTGCACAGACTCCCACAGCCAGGCATCCTTCCGCTCCATCTCAGGATCCTGCTAAGCCTCTGGGGTGTCTTTACCATCGAACAAACCAGGCTGCAGGAGGGCTAATGATTTTGTTCCAAGTCACACAGTAAGTACCAGAGTCGGGAATCAAACTGAGGCCTGTCTGGACGGAAATCTATACTTGTCAGCATGTTCCTGGCTGGGTTGAGTCTTGAGGGGTTCAAGGGTATGTGGGAGTGAAGGATGACTCATGAATCAGAGGCTCTCAACGGGGCTTTCCAAAGCAGTAAGTTCTGTGCGGGCCACCCACCAGCAGTGATGCAGGGCTGTGTGAGCCCTCCATTTCCACTAAACCAATGCTCCTGTTCCCTGCAAGGAAGCTGCCAACTGCCTGTTTTTCTAGGGATGGGGGTGGAGGTGGGGAAGTTGTCCATAGGGAGTCTGAAAGCCAGGCCAGTGGAGAAGCGGGAGGAGGTGCCTTTGCGTACAACTGACCCAGATTTGCTCCCCTAGCACTGCATGGTTGGGTGCCCACTGCCCCTGGCCTCTGGATGAAGCTGTCCCAGCAAACCCTACAGACTTCAATACAGAATCCATTTTCAACAATAGCAAGGTGCATTTCTCTTCATCTTGGGAAGTTACACCCGATCACACCCACCTTGCACAGAGCTCAGAAGATGAGGGGAGCTCTGAAGCTGGAGGCAAGAGGAGAGCCTCGGGAGAGGTGCAGAGAGCCCAGGCTGCTTCTCCTTTCGAAATGGAGTTTCCTCCCATCCTGATTCTGACTCCATCAAACATCACCCCAGGACTATCTACTCCTCACCTTCTTTTTGAGCCTTGAATGACATCTCTTTCATAATCACTCTCATACTATCCAGCAACTACGTTTGGCTCCAACCCACAGCAAACAAAAGCAAATACCATCACTGGACCATCAAGGCGTGGATTCAGCCCCTCCCTTGGAGGCTGTTCAATTGGCTTCTTAAGGAAATAGCTACAGGATGGCTGGAAGTGTGTGCCTGTGGTTTAGTCCTGCGCATAGTATGAGCAATGCCAGGAGTATCTTTCCTTTCCAAAGAGTTATTTACTGTACTTTTTGCACCACTGCATCCCTCTACTTGTGTCCCTTTTCCCATCCTGTCTGTGGAAAGGCTGACACCAGGGTCTTGCTGAATGGCAGAGTCTGACTCATTGTTCCTCACCTGGTGTGACAACATCCACGCAGCTCTTCAGCACTTTCTGCTTCAAACCCTTCACTCCTTGGAGTTGGTGGATGCTGCTCTTTCTTCGTCCTTCCCTGTCCATTCTTGGAATGCAGCCTCTGAGTCTTCCTCCCTAGTTTCTCTGATCTCCCAGTCTGTGTCTGCTCTTGAGCAATCTCCTGAGGTCTTGTGGCTTCATTCACCCACTTTCTCTACATCCGGGCTTCAAGATCTTTCTCCACACAACTTTGCCTTGATGGGTGTCTGCCAGGGAGTGGGAAGGAGGTGTTGTAGGATCAGGTAGGGCCCAGGTGTTTCCCAAAAAAGATATGGATCCAGGGAATAAATGAGTTGCTTAGAGTACATGCAAAACAATAGTCTTTGGTTCTGTATAGACATGAAACTGAATTAAATTAGAATCTTGTGGCCACCTGGCTGTATTTGCCCACTCCCTGTTCTATTGTGAGAGGTTTATAAATATCTGCAGATCTATTATTCTCCTGCATGTTAGTTGGATGTCTCATCTTTAGTTTATTTTTCTTAGATGAAGGGATGAGAATGCTTCTCTTATTGTCCTAAGATTTTGAAAAAGGTTAATGAGCAAAATATTAGTTATTGAATGACGGGAAGAATCAATGGATGAGATAATTAATGAACAGCAAGGAGGTGAGATCTTGCTGTTTCCAGCTACTCATCTGTTGGTCCTGTCATTTCCGAGGCCATTCACACTGTGAATTGTGCTCCAATTCTGTTTGGCTCCTACTGACAGGCACCCTTGATTATTTAAATGAAATAAATGCTCATCAGGATGAGTTAGTTTGATCTATCTGAACTTTAAAGTTAGTTGTGGGGCAGGGGTTAGGGGTGGCGGTGGGGAGCCAGTGTAATACAGAATGTCACTTATTTCAATCAAAGTCAAGAGACTCAGTACGTTTTAAGATACGGTGAGATCTAAAGTGATATCTAAAGTGCCAAGGTTGGTTGAGACAATGGAAACAGGCTAAAGACCAGTGATTGAAATACGCCCTGGTTGTGTGTCAGGAGCCTCCCCGATAGTGCTCGAGGATCCCTTCTGGTGATTCTCAGCCATCAGGGCTGACAGTTCAGTGTGAGGACCCAAGAATGTAGTGTCAGGGATTAACCAGTTACTCGAGGGGCCATTTGGTGCTGGGATCAATCCAGGGTCAGCCATGTATAAGGCCTGTGCCTCCCCCTGTACTAGCTCTCTGGTCCCGGCTCCCTCTGTTCCAGAGTGGAATACACAGTATGGATATACTGTGCACAGCATGTGTTATTTCATGCCACCCACACCAGACCAGCCTGATGAACTTCAAGTGGAAACTTGGCTTGAGGGGCCCTGGATGGTTCTCAGTGTATGTCTCCGAGCTCTCACAGCTGTCCAGGAGAGGGACACTCAGGTTAATAGGAAACTCCTGGAGGCCGGAGCAATAGTCCAGTGGGTAGGGCATTTGCCTTGCGTGCTGCTGACCTGGGTTTGATCCCGGCAGCCCATATGGTCCCCTGCTCACCGCCAGGAGTAACCCCTGAGCATTGCCAGGTGTGACCCAAAAAAAGAAAAAAAAAAAGAAAATTCCCGACAAGTCCCACCTACTTCCAGCACCCACAGAGTCTCTGCACTTTACTTTCAATTCTTTCTCTCAAGGTTTAAGAAAGTCTTCTTTAATTCTGCTGAGGGAGCATAAGCAGAGCTGGGTACCCAGACTAAGTCTGCCTGGCTAGGGGGCACCCACTGCAGTCTATTAGGGTGGACCACCCTACTATGATATGTTGGGAGACTCAGGGAGGCCCAGGAAGCCTGCGGAGGGTGCTGGCATGCTGGCCTTAATCTTCTCCGTCCCTGTGGACTATTTAGGCTCCATGTCTGGCATGGAGGTAGGAAGGAGAGACTCAGCCCCTCCTTCTCCAGGAGCCTGCCCTGGCTGTGGGGAGAGACACTCTGAAGCTCTGCTTTGTTCCGGCGCCGATTTCCCACTAAGCAGCAATCGCTGAAACGCCAGTGCAGGCACTTAGAAATGAGAAGAGTGGAGAGTGTGAGCCATGTGGAAATGAAAAAATTTGCTCAAGTGTTAAATTCATTTCTCCCATGCTCCTTCCCTCCCACTCTGCCTTCCTATCCTCTCTCTCTCTCTCTCTCTCTCACACACACACACACACACACACACAGAGGCATGTTCATCTATGTGTCACATGGGGCCATGACTCTTGACCCTGCTCTCTTGTCGGTGGATACATTTGATCATGCCCTGCTGCTCTAGAAACCTTGGGGCATTCCTGCCTCGGGCAGCCCCTGTGAGTAGCTTAACTGCCATTTCTCCCTGTAGCCTCAAAGAGAGTCTATTAACAAAGCACATGGAGCAGGGGGCCAAGAAAGCCAGCTCCGAGCAGGCGAGCCAGAGGGCGGCTGCAGAAATATAAATGCTTTCTGCCCGCCCCCTCTGCACTCCAAAGAAGGATCTTAAAGGTTATCAAGTTACTCCCTTTCAAGCAGAAAGCAGGCACTGGAGAATGCCCCATTGGAGAGGGAGAGTCGACTGGAAGCTGAATGTTCGGCAAGAGGCAGAGAGAGAAACCATTTTCCATGGACTGAAAGGGCAGCTCCTGTACTCAGCCAGAGGTTCCGGTCAAATTCCAGTTGTCTCCAGGGTGTAGTGGCGGAGCAAATCCTCAGCTTCTCTGAGGTGCAGGGACCCATAGAACTACTTGTGGTTTCAGGGAAGCCTGGGTTTGCTGAGGCAACTACTTTAGCTTTGTGTGCATGAGTGCATGTGTGTGTGTGAGAGAGAAAGAGAGAGACAGACAGACAGACAGATAAGAGATGGAGAGACAGGGCGATGGAGGAAAAATATTTCTCTGTATGAGAATGTGTGAGGGGCTGGAGTGATAGCCCAGCGGGTAGGGCATTTGCCTTGCATGCGGCCGGCCCATGCCGCCCAGGTTCGATCCCAGGCATCCCATATGGTCCCCTGAGCACTACCAGGAGTAATTCCTGAGTGCAGAGCCAGGAGAAACCCCTGAGCATCGCCAGGTGTGACCCAAAAAAAAAAAAAAGAGAGAGAGAATGTGTGTGAATGTATAAATGTGTGAATATGAGTATGTGTGTGTGAGAATATGTGTGTATATGTGATATGTGTGTGAGTATATGTGTGTGAGTATATGTGTGTGACAGTGTCTAAGTGAGTGTGAGAGTGCATGTGTATGTGTGTGAATATGGGTGTATGAGTGTGAGTGAGTGTGTAAGTGTATCAGTATGAGTGTTTAAGTGTGAGTGCGTATATGAGAGAGGGAGAGTATATGTATGAGTGTGCAAGTATATAAGTGTGTATATAAATGTGTATGTGGGTATATAAGTGGAAAGTATATGTAAATATGTGTGCGTGGCTGTATAAGTGTGTGAATGTATGTAGGAATGTGCAAGTGTATAAGTGTGTATGTAAATGTGGGTGTATAAGTGTATGAATGTGTTTGTGTGAGTGTGTGTCTGTGTGTTGGATGTGAAACTAAGTCTTCTCTGCTCCCCAAGTCAAAGTGATCTGGACATGTCCCCTCATTTGGGGTGTGCTATAAGTCCTCTCTGCTTCCCCGGATTAAAGTGACCGCCTCATTTGGCGGGCTTAGCCAGGCAGCCTTAAGCGCACTCTGAATAGTGCCCATCATTATGGCACTAGCTGCTGGGCCAGCTGCTACGCTGAGAAGTAGATCGAGCCCTACCCATGCCTCTGGACAGAGCCAGGGCCATGTTGGAGAACAGGCTCCCTGAAGGAAGTCGACCCCCTCTGCGGTGCATCCCTGTGTTCTGGGTTAGCTTCCTTTGCCTTAAAGCTCAGTGCTATATTGCTGGGAAAGAGAATAAGCCCCATCCGCAGGGATTTCCCTGAGAGCGTGCTTATTTATCTAACATGTGTTGTTTTGTTTTCTCAGAGCGCACGCCCTTCTCCTGCTTTTCAAGGTAGAAGGGCCATTACTCCTAATGAGAGCTGCTTTCGCAGTCCATGTGCCACTTAAAATGTTCAAGAGTGTGCTCCAATTGTAACCTTTCAATGCATCTTTGTAATGGGATGTCGCCCTTAAAAATGAGATGTCAGCTTCCGCTGAAAGGGAGAAACGCTGATTTCCAGCCTGGAATCCAGCATTCTTCCTTCCAGGGACCTCCCTAGCCAGAGGATGTTATAAATCAGCATCTTCAGACCCAAGCCTACAGCCACAGGTGTAGGATGGTTGGAAACCACTTTTCTAGCACCTTCTAAGTGCTATACGAGTATAAATGCCAGCTGTGAACGCACATGTAAGGCGGGCGTCAGCCCAAAGCTATAAAAAAAGGTTGAGAAACATCTGGAGACACAAGGGTCCATTCTGTTGGGTCTGTGTCCCCAAGAGGCCAAACCCAGAGTTGATAAGCGTTCATAGTCTTTAAGCATGTTTGAAGCTCTCCCTTTGCCCCCTGGCTCTCAAATGACTTATTGGCAGGTTTTTCTTCCATGGTTCATATTCTTTGAAAGTTAAAAATACGAAACAAAACCAAAAAAATAGAGGTATCCATATCACCTAAGTGAATAGGCATTACCAGCATATGTCATTTTAAGAATGGCTGCATTTGAAGTCATGAGCCCTAGTGCTCACAAAACAATGGTGGAGCCATTTGCTTTTTTAATCATCTCCCTTTACCATCCCCTCCTTTGAAAACTTCTCAACCCCAAATGCAACAATCTCACTGCTTCTAGGACACCATCTCTTCCCTTGAATAAAAAAAAAAAACCTACTCTGCCTTCCAGGCTCAGTTCAGAAGCGACTCCATCTCTAAGCTCCCTGGTCCCCTTACTTGGGGTGCTCACCCCCCTCCTTCCCCACACACCCCCTCATACTCTGCAGCACTCATCAGAATTAGTTCTCTGTCTGAAGTATCCTCTAGTGTGTTAGAACTCCGCAGGCAGTCTGCACTCCCTCATTTGCATCTCTCTCTCTCTCTCTCTCTCTCTCTCTCACACACACACACACACATGCACACACACCACTCAATGAGCTCAGCGATGGTATCTGGAGATATATTTAATTCCTCTGATAGAAGCACCAGCCACTACCTAACTGGGCATGCTTGATCCTCATTAGAACGCTGATGATGCAACAGGAATTGAAGCGACTGCTAAAATGTCCCAAATCTAGTGCTGGATGGGAGAAGCCAGAGACTACTCGGATAGGAGAGTGGAGAGGAGAAGGGTACATGCCACCCTGAATTCTCCCTTTACTGGAGGGCAGCGCCGGCCCTGGAGGGGGTGTTTGCTTGCCCCTGGCGCCTTCCTCCAAGCTGGTGCTCCCACTCTCATTCAGTAGAGCCTCCTGTCTCCTGACTCAGGCAGCACCTTGCTCCCTGCAGCACCACCTCTGGGGCAAAGGCAGGAGGGCAGCTGGTCAGTCATAACTGGAGGGCGCACAACAGCAGGCTAGGCACTGCCTCACCCTCTGCCCCCAGCTCCCTGCATAGCTCAGCCTGGCTAGGAATGGAAACGGTGGGGCGTCACCTTAGAACCATGAATGGCGGTCTGAGAAACTGGCATACTGGCTCTCCTGTCCCCTTCCTGCACCCCTTTCCTCTGACTCACAGTCCTGTCTTAGTCTGGTAGCTTAATGAGACAGCAGGGGGTTACCCATAGGAGGCCAAGTTTGCACCCCACCCCTTTGCACCAGCCGAAGAGGAATCAGTCTTTGGGCGTTTTCCCAACTGCAGGGCTGCTAGATTTAGGCAAGGAGAAATGAGTGGGACGCCTTCTTAGAGCTGCGTTTCGGATAGATGAGAGTCACTGAGTTCAAGGTAGCAGTATCTGGACGTCTCATATGATGTTGGAAGGGGGTGGAGGGGGACTTCTAAGCCCATCTAGGATGTCAGAGAATCTGCCTATGAATTTACCTGGGAGCTGAACTGCACATGGAATCTACACATGTGGGTTAGTGACAGGCAGGAGACAAGCCAACCTCAGTCCATCTGTTGTCTTAAAGGTCTTGGGCTCTCCAAAACCATATTTATCTGCTTTTAAAGCATTCTCTTTACCCACCCTCCCTCAAGCTGACTGTGTGCACAGAGATTGTGTTTTATCCAAAGGTAGAACTGAGAGATGCGCAAACATCTGGGTCCACCAGGAAGAGAAGGGAACCGGAAGGGTGTTGAGGGGTCACTGCTGTTACTCAGGCATTTGTCTGCTAGTCAGCTCCCTCACCTGTAAATAGAAGCACTATTTCATAGGATTGTCAGGAAAATTAAAAAGCGGTGAACATGCAAAATGGTACGAG
This sequence comes from Cryptotis parvus, assembly GCA_021461705.1. Lineage (NCBI taxonomy): Eukaryota > Metazoa > Chordata > Mammalia > Eulipotyphla > Soricidae > Cryptotis > Cryptotis parvus. Next base: position 279,351 of record JAJIBD010001074.1, on the reverse strand, counting down.
GCACTTTGGAAGACAGTTTGGCTTCTCGTAAAATGAAATTACTCTTACAATACAGTCTTAGTGATTGCACCCTTTGATATTTACCAAGAGGAGTTGAAAACATACCCACACAAAAACCTGTGCACTGACGTTTAGAGCAGCTTTATTTGTAATTGGCAAAACACAGAAGCAAACAAGATGTCCTTCAGTAGGTAAACAGATAAATAAATTGTAGGACATGCAGACAATGGGCTATTATTCAGTGCTAGGGAGAAATGAGCCATGAGCCATGTGGAGGCAGAGAGGAAATGTAAATGTGTGTTATTAAGTGAAAAAAAGTCAATCTGAAAAGGCTACTTACCATATGATGCTAACAATAAGACAGGCTGACAAAGGCAGAACTATGGAGGCAGTAAAACGAGAAGTAATTGCCAGGGACTGGGGAGAGGTGGGTATATAGGAAGAACGAAGAAGATACTGAGGTGAAGCTACTCTCTGTGACTCAGTAATGATCAATAGATGATCCAATAACCCATGCTTGCAGAATCCATGGGATTCCTGGCACCATGAATAAGCCCTCACCTGAGCTATAGTTTCTGGATGATTAGGTGGTGTTCGTATAGGTTCATTGGTCATAACAATTGAATCCCTCTGGTAGGGTTATTGCTGATGGGGATGTACATGTTTGTGGGGCAAAGAGGTATAAAGAAATATAGAGTCCTCTTAATTTTGCTCAGAATCTGAGTTTTCTGAAAACAAGTTATATATATATATATATATATATATATATATATATATATTGTGTGTGTGTGTGTGTAAGTATATTTTTTCACATGGAAGAGTGATGAGCATAGCGATAGAATAGTTATTATTTCTCAGTGGTAACTCTCTTCCCACTCCTTCACTGAGGCCACGGCTTTGATGTGTTATTGCAGACTCATCTCTGCCACCCCTGGCTCTGGTGACCTCTTCGGTCTCTCTCCGGCAATGGTAATAATGCTGGATGAGAGATGAACTGACTTGGAGCCAGGAGGCCTGGATGTCGGCCCAGCCTCCAACTGTGTACTAGATAATGAAGATTTGGGAAATAAATGAAATCCAGGAAACACAGCTACTGAAACGAAGTGAGAGATGATGATGATGATGATGATGATGGGCACTACACTTGCAAAGCTCTCATCATTTCTCATACTTCTTGGAGAGAGATCTATACTAGATAATGAGACATGGAACCATCGCTTCATTTAATCAACAAACATATTTAGAGCACCAGCATTGGGCCAAGTCCCTTGCTGGGTAAAAGGGATCCAGATGTAAATAAAACTTTTTGACTTCAAGGAACATCAGTCTAGGAGTGCAGATGGCTGATCAACCCACAATGATATTAACGTACATTAAGAGCTAATTAGAGTAATAAAATCAGGTTGGGGAAACACTGATAAGAATAATTTCAATGAAGATAGGTGGGTTTTGGGAGAAGGGTCTCATATATCTGGCTCGCAAACCCCATCACTTTTATGATATAGGGATAGAAAAACGATATAGAACAATAAGTAAATAAAAGGGGTTAAAGGTGTTTTTTTTTTCTTGTGTAGTGTGTGTTTAAAGGGCTTTACATATAGAAGTCTGTATTTATATGCTGTTAAGAATGATCAAGCAGCAAAGGCATGATTGATTTATTGGAATGATGTCCTTTAGTAAACCAAAGATTGTGTTTAGTTTTGTCAATAGAGAAATAGGTTTTGGGTAGGTTCATCTATACGCAGAGGTTCCTAGATTCATTGGGCTAATGCCTGTTATTCAGCACATTCCTGGAAATCTACCCTCTTTTAGTAAACAAAACAGGAAAAGCCTCCCTATTTGCACCTATGACTACTACCCCCTTGCAATAATCCACCAACTTCTGGGGCAGAGGGTTACCATTCTCTTTGGGAAACTCTGATCTATTGTCATGGGAGAGTGCTATAAAGTGAAATATAAATGTTTTCTCCTAGTGTGAAGCCCAGCATCTTCCAGTACTTGGTCTGGACCCGCCTTCTTCCATTTCTCCTATGAATGGGGTGTGCTACGGAATTTTGTGAGAGTAGCATAACCAACTTCTGAGGTCTTCTGGGACCTAAACTGCAAAATGAGCATAATTATGGATATCATACTTACACTACAGGGAGTTTTGCAAATTATACACTAGGGATGTGGGTTTTGTTGTTATTTTTATTATATACACTCACCCGGAAGAAGGATTTTGCAGTCTAATGCAACATTCTTTTCTACCTCATGTACTACCTTTTACCTCTGGGGACTTTCAGATCCTGGAGGGTCAGCCCTAGATTTCATGTGGGCAGTAGTACCGGACAACTGTCTTTCATTTCCTGTCTCTCCTCCCTCATCTTGAGGGCAGAAGTGAAAGTCTAAGGACAGCATTTCATTGCTGATGGTTCTGGTTCCTGTTTATTCTAGCAAATGTGGCATTTTAATACCAAGCTCCTTTGTTCTTTCTGCAGCTCTCCACACCTCTTTCCTAATGCTTGGAGTTATTTATGTCTGCAAAGAAGATAGGTGGGTGACCTGTCACAAGTAACCACACACAGCAAAGAGAGTCTTGCTGCAAAAAAATACAAGTGATATATTTAGCCCTGCTTAATTAGAGTGAGCTATCTTGAATTCATGTGCCTTCCTTTTGGTGAGGTTTAAAATGAAAACCCAAACACTTTCTGTGTGTACTTATTGTGATGGAGACACCCAGGGCTCAGAATCAGGGCAATTTAGGTTAAAATTTTATTTTGTTACCTTGGGCAAGATACCACCCCACTCAGCCTCTATGTCTACATATGTCGTGCTGGGATAAGAGTATCTTATCCTCTTTCTCAGAGGGATTTTGGGAAAGACAGAGAGGGAAGACATCAGTATAATGGATATCTGGGCAGCCTGGTGGATTTTGTTCTTTTGTGGCATGTCCCAGATGTGGGTTCTGCTATCTTCATGCACTGCGATAACCACAGCATATCAATAGGCTGTGTAAACACTGTGTGCTTCTTTGAGATTTAACCCTTTTAAGTGATTTATACATGATTTATACATATAATTAACACCTGATCAAATTAGGCCTCTCACCTCTATTTAAATAAAATTCACATTATCTTCTATTTTCCTTTAAAATTACTGAATTCCCTAACAAGTTTGACAGGTAAAATATAGGCCACCTAGTGAATGGGAAAGAGTAGTTTAAAAACCATGTCCCTTGTACTACATGTCTTCTTAGGTAGAATTAAAAAAATGTAAATTTCAAAGTCCCTAAATATCTACAATGTGAACTTAACTGAAAATCCGGTATTTTAATTTGCTGAATATGAAAACATTAGACCCTAGGAAATGCCAACTGGATGGATGTGTGGATTCCAAAGGCACCATTGTTTTGAGGGGTGAAGGTGAGACAAAAGAGGATGATGACCTCCTGAGGGAGAGGAAGGCCCCTGCATCCTGATGATATAAGGATGACTGTAGGGGTCACTGTCACCCAGCCACTGCTGTCTCCCTTTCCCAGTTCATCTCCTACACAGAAATCTTTTCTGTTTACTTTAGAGCTCAACGAAGTTTATAAAGTGTTTTTGGATACTATATTATCCAATATAGTAGCACATATTAGGTGGTTAGTAAAGTTTTATTGAAAGAATGAAGAGCTAGCAATGCTATACCTCTGAAAGAAGTAATACTGAAGAAAAAATAGGAGGTGCAATTCCACTGACCACCTATTTCAACCCAGATCCTGCTAGGTAGGGAATACCAGGATAAATTAAGCAGGCAGGATCTGACTATTGTTTTGGAACTTACATAACAGAGGATATATTACTACTTGCTCAGAACTAAGAATAAATACAGTGGGTAGGGTTTTGGTTCCCTGGACCCTAGTTAACACACAAATCTGCTAAATGGGAGCAGCATTGCATCTACCTCAAAGAATTATATTGAGGCTAAATATGTATCTCTTGTCTATATCTATTGTGTGTGAAGTCACTGATAAGCTTGAAATGAAGCTCAATTTCTCTCCTTTTCAGGACCTATTGCCAATCCTTTTCAAGATCTTCCATAAAATGGAAGAAACAGAAACACTCCTAAATAGCTTTTACGAGGCACATATCAGCCTGATACCCAAAGCAGGGAGAGACAACACAAAGAAGGAAAATTACAGACAAATCTCCTTGATGAACACAGATGCTAAGATCTTCAACAAAATACTAGCAAACCAAATCCAAAGACTCATCAAAAAGATCATACATCATGACCAAGTAGGATTCATCCCAGGAATGCAAGGATGGTTCAACATTCACAAGTCAATCAACATAATACATCATATCAATAAGAGAAAAAATAAAAACCATACGATCATATCAAATGGACACAGAGAAAGCATTTGACAAGATCCAACACCCGTTCATGATTAAAACTCTCCAGAAAATGGGAATTGAAGGAAACTTCCTCAAGACAGTCAAAGCCATCTATCAAAAGCCCACAGCAAGCATCATTCTCAATGGGGAAAAACTGAAAGCCTTCCCCTGAGATCAGGGACAAGACAAGGTTGCCCACTCTCACCTCTTTTATTCAATATAGTACTGGAAGTACTTGCCATAGCAATCAGAGAAAAAAAAGGACATCAAGGGCATCCAGATAGGCAAGGAAGAAGTCAAGCTATCATTATTCGCAGATGACATGATATTATGCCTAGAGAACCCTAAACTCTCTACCAAAAAAACTCCTAGAAACAATAGACACATATAGTAGAGTGGCAGGATACAAAATCAACACCCAAAAGTCGGTAGCTTTCCTAAATACAAAAAAAAGAGAAGAAAGGGATATTAAGGAAACGATTCCATTCACAATTGTGCCACAGAAAATAAAATACCTAGGAATCAGCTTAACCAGGTGTGTAAAGGACCTGTACAAAGAAAACTACAAGACACTGCTCCAAGAAATAAAAGAGGACATGAGGAAGTGGAAACACATTCCCTGCTCATGGATGGGGAGAATCAACATTGTCAAAATGGTAATACTCCCTAGAGCTTTGTACACATTCAATGCAGTCCCTATAAGGATCCCCATGACATTCTTCAAAGAAATTGACCAAACACTTCTGAAATTTGTATGGAACAATAAACCCCCCACGGATAGCTAAAGCAATCTTCGGAAAAAGAAGATGGGAGGCATCACCATTCCCAACATCAAACTGTACTACAAGGCAGTAGTAATTAAAACAGCATGGTATTGGAATAAAAAACATACCTGTGGACCTATGGAATAGAATTGAGTATCCTGACACCCAACCTCAAACACATGATCACTTAATCTTCAATAAAGGTGCAAAGAGGCCAAAATGGAGTAAGGAAAGCCTCTTCAACAAGTGGTGTTGGGAAAACTGGGCAGAAACATGTAAAAAAATGAATTTGGACCTCTGTCTAACACCATGCACAAAAAATCAGATCAAAATGGATTAAAGATCTCAATATCAGACTTGAATCCATAAAGTACATTGAAGAAAATATAGGAAAAACCCTCCATGATATGGAAGCTAAAGGCATCTTCAAAGGTGAAACACCACTAACAAAGCAACTAGAGTAAAAGATAAGCATATGGGACTACATGAAACTAAAAGCTTCTGCACCTCAAAAGAAACGGTGACCAAGATACAAAGACAGTCCACAGAATGGGAAAGAATATTCACCCAATACCCATCTGACAAGGGGTTAATATCCAGGATATATTAGGCACTGGTAGAGCTTTACAAGAAGAAAACAACCAACCCATTCAAAAAATGGGGAGAAGAAATGAACAGAAACTTCAACAAGGAAGAAATTAAAATGGCCAAAAGGCATATGTAAAAATGCTCATCAGCATTAATCATCAGAGAGATGCAAATCAAAATGACAATGAGATATCATTTAACACCACAGAGACTGGCACATATCCAAAAGAGCAAGAACAAGCACTGGCGCTGGCGTGGATGCGGGAAAAGGGGACACTCATCTATTGTTGGTGGGAATGTCGACTGATACAGCCTTTCTGGAAAACAATATGGACATTCCTCCAAAGACTAGAAATTGAGCTTCCATTTGACCCAGCCATACCACTCCTGGGAATATACCCTGGGAAACCAAAAATACACAGTGGAAACACCATCCCTACTTTTATGTTCATAGCAGTATTATTCACAATAGCCAGAATCTGGAAACAACCAGAGTGCCCGAGAATCAATGACTGGATAAAGAAACTTTGGTATATCTACACAATGTAATACTATGCAGCTGTTAGGAAAAATGAAGTTATGAAATTTGCCTATAAATGGATGGACATGGGGAGGATCATGTTGAGTGAAATTAGCAGAAGGAAAGAGACAGATATAGAATTACTGCATTTATTTGCATGACATAAATATATAAAATATAATATATGTATTTATATGTCATATATAAACATATATGATATATATAAATATATATGTACATATTAATATACCAATATGCAAGGTCAAGTGAAGCATGGATCAGGAGGTCTTGTCAAAGTTGGAAATTATCACAAACATGTGGGAATCAGAGGCTAGGTAAGACAGAGAATGGAACAGTGTGCCAAGAATTGTCGAAAGTGCTAATACAACCTAGAACTAAGCATTAAATACGGGCAAAAGATACACATGACATCATTTTAACGTATGTATTGTAATCTACAATGTGGAAGGGAAGGAAAAGAGAAAGAGATAGCGAGAAAGAGAAATAAAGAACCTGCCATAGAGGCAGGCTAGGGGAATGGGGGAGGGAATTGGGAACATTGGTGGTGGGAAATGGGCATTGCTGGAGGGATGGGTGCTGGAACACTGTATGACTGAAACCCAAAAACATCTTATGAACATCTTTGTAATTGTTATAATAAAATATTTTTAAAAAATTTGTCTCTCTCTGGGGTCCTGAGCGATAGCCCAGCGGGTAGGGCATTTGCCTTGTAGGTGGCCAGCCTATGCAGGCCCAGGTTCGATCCCTGGCATCCCATATGGTCCCCTGAGCACCGCTAGGAGTAATTCCTGAGTGCAGAGCCAGGAGTAACCCCTGAGCGTCACTGGGTGTGACCCAAAAAGCAAAAAAAAAAAAAATTCTCTCCTTTTCTTTCATGTTAGAAAGCTACCACTGTTTGGAATTTGTTTAGGCTGGTGCTTGTTTTGTCAGGCAATGTATAGCATCTTGACCAGAAATGTTCTTTCATGTGATTTGTTTTTGTTTCTTAAGGGCCACCTTTCTGGAACATGTATTCTTAATAGTTGAGCAACTTGATCACAGATTCAGGCAAATATTCCCACCTCTCATGGTGAGGGTCACTCCAAATGGATGTTAATGATCTGACAGCAATGCATTCCTTTCTTGGGAATCCCAAGGGCTGCAGATGGTTTGGACAGAGGGTGATGAGGAGACCTTGCAGGTGACTTCTATCTTTCATGGGACACATGATGGGTGAGTCTGGAGTCAATTAAAACTCTGAAAGGAGAAATGTCAAGACCCAGGGAATTTACACCAATCTTAGACTCCCTGCTCCTTGGGAGGGTGATTTTGACACTGTGAAGGATGGCTAGGGAGTTCATAATAACATCTTCTAACACATTGTTTTTACTATTCGGAGCTCATTGCTTTTTCAAGGGAGTTCAAAGTCATTCACCAGTTACATGTTTTCAGCAGGAGCTTAGGTATTAAATGTGAACCCTAGGGCAACATAAAAAGGTTTAGTTTTTGAATGTAAATACCCCAAGATCACAGAATACCAAGTGTGAAGACTCCACTGACCCTGGCTCATCCCTGTGTCTTCATGAAGACTAATCTGTCAAGTATATACAGTGTGGGCACAGAGGCAGTGCTATGGGACATGATCTCTTTTGTTCACATAGAGTGGAAGTGTATTTATTTGTGCCTGAGGTTTCTTCAAGGGTGTGGCTGGGAAGCAATCTTGGAAAGGTCAACAGAGAAGAACGTAGTTAGATGTGCATGGACCCAGAGCTGTACCCATTTTGGTTTTCCTTATTTCATTCAGGAATCAAAATCATTATTGCTCAGAAATTTCACAAATATCTGTGAATTTTTACTGCATTTAATAAAATGGGAACACTTGTTTCAGACTTACTGGATATCTGCTAATGAGAATTTTGCTTTGAGCCCAATTCAGAAGCTCCTAGTAGTGAGAGATCTGATATTAAAGACTGGATTGTTGGCAAAGGAAACACCAGCACTGAACCCAGTAATAATTTAAACACAGTAGAAGGAAATTTTATAGGATTTAGGAACCTAGGAATTTTCTAGACTAAAATATTTTCTTAGGTGTTAAGTAGAATAAATAAATGAATGTTTAGTCCACACAAGATACTACATGGTGACATTTTAGGTTATTACAAGACAGTCCAACGTTTCTGGGGTAAGGTATCATGGGCTGATTACTTATTAAAAGAAGTGAATCATGTTGATACCAGACTTCTCTGCAGCAGGAATGGTTAATAATAAATAATGGAGCAAAATTTCCAAATGTCAGGAAGAGAATACACTTTGAATCTAAATTGCAATACTTAATAGATAATAATTACTTGCTTTTTTAAAATGGTAAACATTTACAAAACTCCCATTCCAGTTTTGGGTTGAAATCAGTAAGCTTTTCTACTATACAAAGATTTAGAAAATTTTTCAAACATAAATTCCTTAGAATTTCCTTAGAGGAAAAGTAGAAATAGGATAGGAGAAACAATTGTGTGACAGAAACCTAGAAAAAGTTTATTCTAAGTTTAAATGTGTTCATTTAAAAAATTGCCTTTTGAACTAGAATAGTTCAGCTGGTTTCAAATATCACATACCAAGTTATGTAAAGAGACAGATGGAATTTAAAGCAGTTGAGATTCTTGTCTTATAGACAATGTTCATTCTGATTATCCCTAAGAGGTTCAGAATAATCCACGTTCAAGTGCTCACCAAAATCATAAATACCAATTAGAGGAAAGACTTAACACAATCCCCAAACCACTAAATATCCATATTGTGAGAGGCAGAGCAAAGGAACCTCAATTAATCCAACAGAAGTCAGGGAATGAAGGATTAGGAAAGGAGCAAAAAGCACCAAATAGAAAATGATGGTGTAAACAAGTCCAAGTATACTAATACTTACATGTCCAAGTATATTACTTACAACATGAGTTGATTTCACTTGTTAAAAGACAATGATTTTTAGATTGAGAGATAACACTCAATTGTGTTCTATTCCACTTGCCACAGGAATGTTAAAGCTGATGTGATAGATATGTTTCCATCAGATGAAAATAGATAATAGAAACTTATGCAAAGAATAGAGTATTTAAGGAAGAGACAGAGGACCTGACAGAGATGATGGCAGGTTCTTTAGTTGGCACGAGAAGTTTGGACTTCTCATGAAAGGAAATGAGTAAGAAGGAATATTGTGAGTAAAATGAGATTTTCATTGGAGAAAGAAGACTATGGCACTGTGGATCATTGGGGTGGATCTATGTCAAATTTGTGGTGTGAAGTCATTTAGGAGAGATACAAAAGAAATTCCCTAATGAATTGTTCAGAAGCTTTGGTAGGAGAGAAGTGGGGGAAATGTGGTCAGAATGTTAATTTAAAGAAGAAAGAATGAGGAAAATTTGGAGATGACAGAGAGAATTCCAAGAGGGCATAAAGATTTCAAAAGCAAATTACTGGGTGACATCTTTCACTAAAATGGGGAGATAGAGGGAAAGATCATCACAGCCCGAATCATCGACACCCACCCTGCAGCAGTTTTTTCTCAATCCGGCCCAGGTATGCTGAACCAAAGACTCTCAGACATGGGGCAGAGCTGCTACTTGCTTTCCCTGTTCCCGGCCACTCATGAGGTGCTTGGGAGGCAGGGCAGGTTCTAGCCCTGGCCTGCCACCCCAGCAGAGCCTCACAACAAGCTAGACGACCCCCTTACTCCATGGGGACCGCCATTTTCCACATCCGGACTTCCCTCTCGTCACAACTCCACCCAGTAGACCAGACTATAACAGCCTGGCTCGCGCGGCTCCTAGCGGCCGCTCAGTTTATCAATAAATGCTTTATTTAGAGGTGACTACAACAGTAAGCCACCCGCATGGCAAGCCTGGCAAGCTGCTCGTGTTGTATTTGATATGCCAAATACCAGTAACATTTATATTAGGTCATTCCCATGACCTAATATAATTATTTGAGGCTCTTTATGTTCCTGGAGCAAGCAGATGCCTTTGGGTTCTACTGCATGAGACAGGACATATGGAGATATTACTGGTACCCGCTCTAGCAAATAGATGATGAATGGGAAGATTGTGAGGGAAAGATGGAGGAAGGGTACAATGATGCAGTTAGGTATTGGGGGACTAGGAATTCGGTGATGATTGGATCTGAAGATGCACATTCTGGGTTGGAGAGCAGTCTTAGCATCATTATCTCATGATGGAAGTAGTTCATCATAAACACAACTTGCACTATGGAATATTCCCAGAAGATGAAGCTATTCTTCAGTTCCAGCATGCAAGACTCGGCATCATTCCTGACTTGTACCTTGCAGGTTCACTAGAGAGTACATTCTGGTGAAAATAATCACAACTTACTCAGTCCCAAGGATTGGGTGAAAGCATGATTCAGTAAAGATCCGAACCTACCCCCCAACTCTGGGTTCCTGTGACTGCCATCTGGGGGCTGGTGTATTCAAGAAGAGGAATAGGATTGCTCTTGATGCCTTCTGGCATTAAATGAAACACTAGTATATAAAAAATTAGGAAAATTAAGGAGTCCCTTTGTTACTCTTTGAAGGAAAGCAGCTCCTTGGGGAAAACAACTAATTATCCTCATATCCTGTCATTAGCTGCACATGATAATCATTTCATAGATTACAAATGGCAAGCCTTTGCTAGGCTTGCCACAGCAAGAAAGCACCAACAGTGACAGTAGGGTGGTGGTGGGGGGGGGGTGCACCATAGTGCAGTTGCTTGGAAAGTCCAGAGTATTGATTGGAACAGAAACCCCAATGGGTTGAGAATTTCCTTATTTACATTCCTTAGGCTGTTGAAGAGTTGTGTAAATGCCTCCTCTTCCTTTTGCTCTAGGAAGTGGGCAAACGCTTATGGTTCACAGACTCCCTAGACTATCATTTTGGTTGCCTCCCAGACCTGGGTTTCCAAACTCAGATTCAGGTGGAGGGTAGGTTGGAACCCAGTGACCCTATGGTTTTTGGAATTCACTATATTTTCCTAAAGCTAAACAGTGTTTAATGACAAGACTGTCCACCAGAGGTGAATTTTGAGCCCCAGCTGAAGAAGGAAGTCACTGTCCAATAGTTGGATGGCGACGGGTCATTCTTCAGGAAACAACGAACTCACAATTCCTTGCTTCCACTCCACCATGCAAAGATTTGCATTAGAATTCTGCAATCTGCATGGATTTTTATCAGTAGTGTTTACAGATCTGAATCCTAGCAAAGAGCCTGGTATAAAATGGGACTTTGATAGATCCTACTGGCATACAGGAGTTGAAAGACTGCCGCAAAGAAAGAAAAGCCAGCTCTTCTCCAAATGTCAGATTTTTAATATTATTTCATATTGTTGAGGTTTCTGCTTTAACAAATAATTCACGGGCCGGAGCAATAGCCCAGCCGGTAGGGCATTTGCCTCGCATGTGGCTGGTCCATGCCGGCCCGGGTTCAATCCCGGCATCCCATATGGTCCCCCGAGCACCACCAGGAGTGATTCCTGAGTGCAGAGCCAGGAGAAACCCCTGAGCATTGCCAGGTGTGACCTAAAAAGCAAAAAAAAAAAAAATCATGGCCCTGCAAAAACTCAGGACAGAATTAAACAATCTATTCAAATACCCAGTTAATGAATATGGATGACAGACAGGATGCAGTTGCCAATGGTAACAGCGAACTATGGTTCAGGTCGGAGGGGAGAGGAAGGGCTGGTCAGTCTGACAGCTTCTGAAGTTGTTTCCTTTTTCTGAAACTTGAGAGGTTTTCCCAGTGAATCCCAATGTCTGGAGGGCAGAGAAATGGGTCATCTTGAGATGCTTTACCTGAGGACTCTGGATTCCCTAAAATAATTTGAATACTAAAGGATGACCTTCGGGCACTAACATTCTTCAGTGTGAATGGGTTGATGTCAAAAAAGCCAGACCCAGAGGAAAGTTGCAGGGAACTATCCTCTTGATGTTGGGTCTTTTTTGTCCAAGTGAGAAAAAAAATCAGCTTCAGAAATATTTGGAGAAGCTGTAGCTCATCTGTTTTGTATCTGACCCCTAATCCTACAATCAACCCTTTCATCTTCCACTATGGCAAGAGGCTGGCTGCAGCAGGCACAGAGGCTGAGAATGAGGGAGAAAGAGCTAACAGGCACTGAAGTTTCATTTTGAGTTTGCTACTGCAAACACTCTCCATGCCAGGGTCTTACCAATACCTATAAGGACAATTACAGGTAGTGCCTAGTTCCAAACCCAGTAAACAAGTCGGCTGCACGCAAAGCATGCCCCTTCTTGTTCTATCTCTTTGACCCAGGATATGACCAACTTTAATTTACAAAGTATTCAGGGCAGGAGGCACAATGACCATCCCTTTGGCAGATGAAAAGACTGAGACCAAGGTTCCCAGTGAGCTGAAGCATAAGAAAGATGGTGAGCCCTTTAACTATGGCATATATGCCTCGAAGATCCCCACAAATCTTCTTTCTGTTTTGTCCATACTCCAGAGGCTAAAGCTTTTTCTTGTAGCTCGCCAGATCAAGAAGACTGGGTAGAGAACTGGGGACAGTGCTTCACTTGTCACTTGTCTTCCCATTGTACATCAATTTGCTCAAGCGGACACCAGTGACATCTCCATTCATTGGGAATGAGAACCATTATTGTTACTGTTTTTGGCATATCAAATACACCACTGGTAGCTTGCCAGGATCTGCTATGGCTCTGGGTTCATCCCAGAGGGCCCAGTCTTTTTCTATGACAAACCATCAACCATCCAGGGCCTATGGGGCAGAGCCCTGGGTATAGACAAGCCTGTCTCCTGTCTGCCACCTGCTGATGCAGATGGGCACTGCAGTCACACCTGCAACACCTGGAGGGGCAGGTGGGACAGTGCTTAGGCATAAGTAAATTTGGGCAGTCTGCAGAGCAGGAAGGCCAGAAGCTACACCCTCTGGGTCAACTGGGCGACTCCTCGGAGAAACATGGAACATGAACCAAAGTACCAAAGCTCATTTTATTAAAGGTGTGACTGTATGTATCTGGGGCAGAGAAAAGGCCACTGACAAAGTCCAAGGCTGAGTCAGTGGGAGAAAAGCACAGCTCCTCTAGGTAAAAAAATATGCCAGTTTATAGGTTACAGGGAGGTGTTTCTGGGTTTGAATAGGGAGTTTGGAGACAGCTAGGACAAGTGTGCTGTATGCTGGTCTAGAAACTAGCCTTAATCAAGAAGAACAAACCCCTAACACCAACTTGACCTGATATTAGCTTCAGGATCTTAAGTAATCACCTTCACTGTTTTTTCTTTGCTCCTTTTTTGTAATAGGAACCTTAATACTGACATTCTAGGATCATGGGGTGATTCCTTGGCATAATGTCGATAAAAACATTCACAGTATTGGACTTTCTCCTAAACCTCCGTTCTGTGGACACAGTCACCTTTGCAGACAGCAGAAAGAGAGGAATGTGCTGCAGAAAAGAGATATCTTTGAAAACCCCAGAACTGACAGCTTCAGAAACTCTTGAGACAGTTTGAGGGTTGAGGGGCACAGTATACTGGGCTTATGCAATTTAAAGTTGTCACTCAATACCCCCCATATATATTATTTAAATATATTTCTATTTAATAACTATGTAATTCATTAAAGTTATAAGTTACATATAATACATGGAGATAATAAGCCATAGTTATCCTTTTATTTAAATATATCCAAATAAAAGGATTCATGGAAGGAGGGCTATGGCTTCTTATCCTGTAGTGTAGTATCTCCGGGTGCATTGGGTTTTATTTAAAGTGGAAAACAAATACAAGAGCCACAGTATACCCTTGCTGCCTACATGGTGCTCAGATCAGGACAGGCTACAGCACAGGGCCTCCTGGCCCAGGGATGGAAGGGGATATCTCCTGACCTGGCCCTGGGTTAGAGCCCAACCTTGCTCAGGTCCTTACAGCTGCTGCCTCTGGGAGAAGCAATTTGTCAACTTTATACCTTTCTGCTTTATGGTCTGGTGACTTAATAGGATTCGACCTTCCCTGGATTCCATTTCACTTGGGTCAGACACCACACTTCAAATTAAAATTTGGACTCTGAGGCAGGTGATGGGGCTGGGGAGGGTGTGCGGGCACAGAAGCCCACGAAGGCTGGGGCTCCTGGTGTCCCCTGAGCCAGCATGGCTGATTCCTGCATGCTGCTGCTTCAGCATGAATCTCAACTTCCCCTGATGCCAAGGCCTGCCTGAGCTTCCCCCGGGCCCAGGGAGAGCTCTGGGGTACAGCAAGTCTTCCCATGTGTTTGACTGTGCAGAACAAGCTGTGATTTTTATGCTGTCACACAACTATATTCAGAGGCAGGGAGAGGTGCTGTCGCCACCAAGGTCCCTTGGGTGTTCTATTCACTTGGATAAGATGTGAAGGAGGGGGCCATGAGGGCAAGAAGGTTTCGTTGTGTTCACATGGTCAAGCCTTGCAGGCTGCACTGAAAGACAGGGGCAGGCGGGGTGCAATGGAAAGGGGAAGGTAATGAAACTGAGGAGGAGGGTAGCTGTCAACCAGAGGATGGGGGTACTGGAGGGGAAGTAAGAATCTGGAAACCTCTTAGGCTGAGCTTCGGGAGGAGGAAAGGACTTGAGTGAGGAAGTCCCAGAGTGGACTAAAGTCAGTTTGCTGGGAGAATGAGGCAGGGGCAAGGGGGCAGCACACAGGCTTGTAAGTGACCGAGAGAGGCCTGCTGGGCCTGTGGCTACAGCTTAAAGCACCACAGGGAGACCTGCCCTGATACTGAACATGTGGCCAACTGGAAGAGCTCAGACCTCTTGGGAGGTGACTCGGACCACTGAAATGCGTTCTATGTATTTTGAATGTAGATCTAAATCTAGGTACTGATTTGAAGGAAAATAATATTTAAGACTCACGTCCCTCTGAGTCTACCCTTATTTCTATTTAGGATAGTGCCACTGAGGCCTGAGAATGAAGCATATACATAGCAGTTCAGATGGCACTGCCAAGCGGAAATTGAGCTGGCCTGAGAGCGCGTCTCTCCAATCTCTCTCCACTCCCTCTCCCTGTTATTCTGGTGCTAAACAAAAGTGAATTTGGAGGCCCCACCAGCATGCTTATTCTGATGCGGTGCAGAGCGAGAGGTGGTGGGGTGGGGAAGGAAGGCTCCCAGAAAGGACTCTCTGTGAATGGTGCCTGCCTGGAGTCATTCTCTGGGAAGAGTCTGCTTGCTACTCTGGATGATGAGAGAGTGGGCCGTGGCCTGTCCCTGGGTCATCTCTACATCCTCATGACTTTTGTGGTCAGGGTGGTCTTTGAGTCAGACCTTTATGTGCGCCATCTTTTCCTTCTGCCATTCTTGCTGGGTGAATGTCTTGGTTTTGCTCTATTAAAGTGGACAGAGTGAGTGAGAGAGAGAGAGAGAGCTTGCCATAGAGGCAGGTTATGGGGGGGGGGGGTGGGAAGGCAACAGGCTACACTGTAGTTGGGAAATGTGCACTGGTGGAAGGCTGGGTGTTGGAAAACTGTGTGACTGAAACCCAATCATGAACAGCTTTGTTCATAGTCCAAGCACAGTGATTCAATAAAATAAAATAAAATAAACAAACTAAAACAAAGTGTCATCAGAAGGGGATCATCAAGGAGCTTGAGTACAGGCAGGAAGAAAGTCCTGGGGTGAAACCAGAGACCTACTATCTTCTCTCTGCAGTCAGCACTGCATTCAAAGTCAAGGTGTCTTTGCTTATTTATTTGTTTTGCTTTTTGGGGCACACCCAGCGATACTCAGGGGTTCCTCCTGGCTCTTCACTCAGGAATTACTCCTGGCAGTGCTCAGGGGACCATATGTTATGCTGGGGATTGAACCTGGGTCGGCCTTGTGCAAGGCAAACACCCTACCCGCTGTACTATAGCTCTAGCCTAGTCAAGTTGTCTTTAAAGGACAGAAGGTCACTTGAATATATGTGGAGTCATGAATGCTGGCCTGCCAAGTACTTGCTTTTGACCACTTCACTTGGTTTTTATTACCTCCAAAAGTCTCGATAAAGGAAACAGCATGAGTTTCCGATAAAAATGATTGTGTTGTGTTGGAGGACATGTTTAGCTAATCTGGGAGCTTTGTTGTTTTGCCCACACCCAGCTTAATCTTATTTAATTCAAGGTTCATTTTAATGAGACCTCTCTTTTATGTAAACACTGCTAGAGGGATGTGGCAGTTACAAAAGTCACCTTAATTGAATAACTTCTGACTTATACATCTACTAAGACTTCTATGTTTTCTAGATTGGGCACAGCTCCTCTTTATACCCACTGCACCCAAGGTGGGACAGTTAGAATTTACCAGGAGACTACCACCCTGGCTACGCTGAGACTAAAGGTAGACTATAGGAAGGATCATACTAGTTTGCTCTAAGCAGGCGAGTGTGACCCTTTCAGTACATGAGAACAAGATACTCAGAATCACACTGGTGCAGATAATAATAAGGACCTTGTGGGTACCATCTAGATTACATGAAGCTCATGAAGTTAAGATGCATTACTTTATATCAGCCCCTCTCTCTCCAGTGTTTTACATAAGAGATAATCTCGGATTAGTCCTTGGTGTAACCTTTGTTTATACCTGCAATAGGGTGTGGCACTACACTCTGTTTAGGGTTCTTTGTTGGCATGACAACCTCCCGATTGGATTACTTTGGTGTATATAAGGGGCTGACTTGAGGCCCCTTCACCTTTACCTTTTGCCTTTTGGTTCCTCAGCCTTCAGCTTTTGGCTCCTGTGGCTTTTGGCTTTGGTCTTTTGCTCTTTGGCCTTTTGCTCCATCTTCTAGTGCTGTGGAAGAGCTTTTGTACTATTAAAAGCCATTTTTGGAACTGCACCGGACTCGTGAGTTTTCATCTGTTCTCCGGCGTCCTCGGAGGTAGAAGACAACCTCTGTCCTGACACTGTCGGGGACCCCCGGCGTTCCCCGACAGTGTTGAACTTTGGGCCACTATCCTTCAAAAATACACTGGAAGGATTTCTTTATAAATGTTTTCGCAACATTAAGTCTGTTAAGCAGAATATAAAAATACCCCACCCTCTCTGCTTTAAAAATAAGCCAAAATACCATCAATGGGGAGATGATTACATAAATTACAGTGCCTTGGTGTCTTTGTACTGTTGTGCTCACTATTGAAGCTACTTAAATAAATGAGAAATATCAGAGTGCATTAATCTGGAAAGATTAAGGGGGTCACTGCCAATGAAATTAAAAGTTGCAGAATAGTGAGTATAGTTTGACCAACCAGCCATTGTGGCCCTAGATATCCAGCTCTGATCAGAATCAAAACAGAGGCAGCCAACATTGACTCTGGAACCAAATGCCAGATCCAAGTACATCTTGTCTTTTATGAAGAAAAAAGAGGATGAACAGAAAGCAATTCTTATTTGTGTGATCATCTCTCAGAAGAGCAGGGAGAGAAAACTGGAAGGACTAAACTTGTGTCATGTGTACATCATAAGGGAAGTAGAAGTTTTATATTTTATTTTATTTTATTTTAATTTTTTATTATACCACCGTGAGACATACAAGAAGTTTTATATTTTATAAAGATTTTTTCCAAACTTCACTTAATAAACCTTGCATTTATCTTATAATTAAAAACTCAAGGTCAGAAGAGAACATTCAATGAGCCAAGCTTATCATGTTTCACATGTAGGAGACTCAGGTTCAATCCCCAGCACTGCATGGTCCCCAAAGCACCAAGGGTATAGCTTAAGTACTCCTCCCTCCAATAAAAAGAATGGAAAAAGCTGAAAAAAACTCATTAAACCAGCCACTGTTTATGTAGATTTAAATTAGGGAACATATTACATACCAGAATCTATTTTTTAATTGTCCACAATTCTATTTTCTTGTGACATTGGATACTACAGACAATGGTATAATCATATCTTGATAAAATAACTTGGGGTTAGAGAGATAATACAGTTGGTGGGGTACTTTCCTTGCATGCAGTCAAAGAGCCAAGAGTAAGCCCTGAGCACACCTGGCTAAGTCTTCCAAACCAAAATAATAATAGTTTTGAGAGAGCTTTTATAGGGGTTAAAGTATATATCTTGTTTGACACCAGAGATGGTTCTGGGAGCATCACTTAGAAGCCCTCAAGTACACCTAGGATAGCCCAGGTAATTTTCATTCTGGCAAGGCCTGAGCAGAATCACATCCAGGGATCCTTTCATTAAACTACTAGTATAGTTAGTCAAGAGTCCAAGCCTTCTAAGTACTGTTTGGGAGACACTCCCCAAATTTATAATTTGGGAATTTGCGTAATATTCCCCATGGAACCTCAATGCATCTTTATATCAATATCTGATCAAAGGTACCAAAAATTACTGTAGCCCAGAGAAATTTCTCAAGTGTATAATCTCATTTCCCAGATGCATTTTTCAGAAAATCTCTTTTGCTTTACGCATGGAACACTTGGTAAAACCCTTGAGAATAAGTTGCTGGATTTTCTGACAATGGGAAGCTTTTGGAGTATTTAAGACAGGAAAGCAATAAGAAATGAACTGAGGATCAAAAGGAAATGACTGGGACTTTCAGATTTCCTGGGAATTCTTGAGTCCCAATTCAGTGATGATCTTCCCAGACCTCTTCTTTGCCTTTTGCCTATGAAATACACACCTTAGATAACAGAGTTCCAGTGAAGCCTATTATCCTAAGTCATTTCTGAGAACATTGCCTCCCTGGATTTCCAATTCAGCAAAGAAATTCTATCTGAGACTGGGAACTGGCTTTGATGTGAGATCATACAGGTTGCCGGGGGTCAGGGCACAGCCAGGTGTCCTGACTTCCTGATGAGAGTCAGTCATGACATGTGTCTTCCTCCATTGAATAAAGACAATGGGTGTCTACAGAGTGTTGGGTGACATGCTTTATCCTAGGGAACAAAGAGGGAGATTATGTGTTCTCTGTTGGAGATGCCAGCAACATGCTAGAAAAGCTGAGTGTTGTCACCCAACCTCCTATGATGAGCAAAGGAGAAGCAACCACAGGAAGGTAGGGGGTTGGTTCTTTAATCCCTGCTCTATTCCCAGAACTGATACAGAAATTGCTATGCAATATGTGATGTATGACTATTTCCTTTTCCGTTTTTGGACCATATCATCTGGTAGTGCTCAAGGCTTAATCCTGGGCTGCCCTTAGGGGTCATCATGGCAGGGCTCAGGGGACCATATGGGATACTGTGATTTGAATATGGGTCATCTCTGTACAAGGTAATGCCCTACCTCTATATCACTCCATTCTGTGATATATTTCTTGTATGAATAGTGAGTGGTTGATCCAGATCAACCACTCCAGACCCACAGTTGCGCCGCCCAGCCCCAGGTGGAAGCAATCCATGGAGCTGACCTCCGAAGGGCGGTAAGGGGCTCAGCCTGGCTGAGTCCAACATTGCTCCAAGGGTTCTCTCACATGTGCGGGGGACGGGCCATGCTGGCGGGACTAAGAGCAGGGATTTGACTCCTCCACCTTTTCCTCCACCTCCATACCAGCTACCCCGGAAGAGAGTCACGCCAGACCCACAGCTCCATCGGCAACCCCGGAAGAGATCCAGACCCAACCACTCCAGACCCACAGCTGCGCTGCTCGGTCCCATGTGGAAGCATTTCTTTGGGATAGGCAGGTAAATCTTATACATTTTTTATGAAAGCATATTCTTTCTTATGAGAAGAAGAAACCCAGCAGCCTCAGAAGAGAGACAATCCAGACCCAACCATTCCAGACCCGCAGCTCGCAGCTCGTCCCCACGTGGAAGCAACCCATGGAGCGCCAGTGGCGATAAAGGGTTCAGCCAGCCCCTGGGCGAGTCCAACATAGCTCATGTGGTTTGCTCACACATGCGGGGAGGGGCCATGCTGGCCAGACATAGAACGAGGATTTGGGACCCTCCTCCCATTCTTCCACTTCCATGCCAGCAACCCCAGAAGAGAGACACACCAGGCCCTGCAGCCGCACGACTGACTTAGATAGTACTGGATGTTAGGATCAGGTCCTTCCCCAGGATCTTTCACATTTACACACTCTATACAGTTCTAGACAGGTTCTAGCTGTGGCCCATCCCAGTGAGCCTAGCAAGAAGTCAGAGGAACCCCACACCAATAGGTCAGTCATTCTCAACATCCAGACTTCACAGTTCCTCAGAGCTCCACCCAAGAGAAAACATGATCTTTCCCAGTTGAGTTTCATCAGTAAATGCTCGAGATGAGAGCCTACTACTGAGAGTATACCATTTACACGGCAGAGCCTGGCAAGCTACCCGTGTTTTATTTGATATGCCAAAAACCAGTGACAATTATGGACCTCATTCCCATGTCCTGAAGGAATGGTTTGAGGCTCTTCCTTTTCCTGGAGCAAACAGATGCCCTTGGGCTACACTTGCTTGCAGCAGGTCATATGGAGATGTTACTGGTGCCCACTCGAGCAAATTAATGAACAACAAGAAGACAAGTGATACAAGTGATGAATAGTGAGCAGCTTGTGGAAGATGCTGTTTTCCCCACATTCAAGAGTGATTTATTCCCCTAACAAAATGACAAGAGGGTCCTTGGTATTGATGTAGGTGACCCCCTGTAGGTGGTTTATGTGAGGCAGGAAGGAAAGAGAGATGGTCACTTTTTCCCCAGCTGTTTCTGCTGCATGGGACCCCGCTGGGCAGGTTTAGGACTGAGAAATCTGAAATGAGCACGGTGTGGGCCTGAGCCCTAGCAGCCTCATGAGGTGGCTTACCCCTTGCTGAGGTAAGAGGCGGCAACCCCTCCCATGAGCTTTCCCTAGCTGGGTTAAGGAAAATGATGTATGAGGGATATAGGGGTGAGGTCTGAAAAAATTCAAAAGACAGCAGGGAGGAGATTCTAGGTGGAAGTGACTGTGCCTGAGGAGTGTGGGTCTTTGCTGCTGTCAAGGCTGCTGTCAAGGTGCTGGGATGTTTCTGGCCCTGAGTGCAGAGCTCATTGCTGGGTAGGCTGGAACAGCCGAGGACTGAGGAGGGAGGCAACTGTGGGAAAGAGTAGGAGCTTCTCATGCTGGAGATTCTTAACATACTTAACCACTCTGATCTGTGGAGACCAGTAACAATGAAAGACCAACAAACAAAAGTCCTTGCTGCTATGGAGTTGTATATTTTTTTTTCTAGAGGAGATGGTCAAAATAGTTGAATATGATCGTAGCAGCTGTAGTCTGCTTTGGTGCCTCTCTGGTTCATCTGGTGCCTTGGATTGCAAACAGGCCTTCTACTCCTGCCATGTGAGTATGAGGCTTTAGCAGCTACTTGCTTCCAATGCCAGCTCTTGGGGAAGGTCTGGAGGAGAGGTGTGAGGTGTGGCTAAGGACATCTGCAGTCAGTGCAGGAGAAGCTACAGATGGGAATGGAGGCGTGAGCCTGAAAAATGTTAAGTGGCTTGTTTGGGGGGGTAAGGGGAGGGTGGGTGTGAGCAATTAAATGTGTCTGAATTGATACTCAGGCTTTGTCACTTAATCCCTAGATGATTCTTTACCCTAATAGGCTCTTTGAGCCTCAAATTTTGCATGTGAAAATGTGGGTAATGGACTCCTCCCTAAGGCACTTGGTGTGTATTGAATGTGAAGCTGGAGGGCAAGTTTCCTCACCTTCTTTCTTTCCCTTCTGCCAGGAACCAAGTTTGGCTCCCTAAGGCACATTGAGAAGGAGTGCTGGCATTTTGGTTTGGATAGGAGCTGATCTGCAGCGGAGGATGGAATTGACTGAGGAGGAGCCAGTTTGGGAACTGGGTGAAGATAGAGTGGTGGGTGCCCAGGGGAAAGTGGAAACCACTCTCCTATGGGTGCAGATTGGATAGGAATGATCAAAAGACCTTGGCCCTGATCAAAATTAGGGTGCTGATAACAATTCTGAAATGCTCTGTACCTGAAAACTCACAGGAGGGAGCTTACAGAGCAAAGAATATTCCAGCTCAACTGCTATGTCAAGTGTTTGGGGGTGAGGTAAAATGAGGTTATAGAATTTCAGAGCTATAGGGACAATTTCAGAGGCTCTAGTGTCCTTAGATGAGGCATGCAATCTTATCTGAAATCTAGAAAAATCCCTGCCCAGAAGAGAAAAAGAAAGTTCATTTCCTACTCGGAACCAGAGACTCTCAGACATGGGGCAGAGCTGCTCCTTGCTCTCCCTGTGCTCAGCCACTCATGAGGCACCCGTGAGGCATGACGGGTTCTAGCCCTGGCCTGCCACCCCAGCAGAGCCTCACAACAAGCCAGACGACCCCCGACTCCATGGGGGCACTATCTTCCACATCCGAACTTCTCTCTTGTCACAACTTCACCCAGCAGACCAGACTATCACAGCCCGGATCATCCACACCCACCCTGCAAGAGTTTTCTTTCAGTCCGCCCAGGTATGCTGAATCAGAGACTCTCAGACATGGGGCAGAGCTGCAACTTGCTCTCCCTATGCCCAGCTGCTCATGAGGTGCCCGGGAGGCATGGCGGGTTCTAGCCCTGGCCTGCCACCCCAGCAGAGCCTCACAATAAGCCAGACGACCCCCCCCCTACTCCATGGGGGCCACTGTCTTCCACATCCAAACTTCCCTCTCATCACAACTCCACCCAGCAGACCAGGCTATCACAGCTCGGATCATCCACACCCACTCTACAGCAGCTAGCGACTGTGCAGTTCATCAATAAATGCTTTATTCAGAGGTGACTACAAGAGTATGCCACCCGCACGGCAAGCCTGGCAAGTTGCTTGTGTTGTATTTGATATGCCAAATACCAGTAACATTTATATTAGGTCATTCCCATTACCTAATATAATGGTTTGAGGCTCTTTATGTTCCTGGAGCAAGCGGATGCCTTTGGGTTCTACTAGCATGAGACAGGACATATGGAGATATGTACTGGTGCCCGCTCTAGCAAATAGATGATGAACGGGAAGATAGTGATAGTGATAGTTTCCTACCCCTCCCATCTTTTCTAGCTCCAAATTTAGGATTTACTTTCCTTTTGCACTTATGGGATAAGTCTTCCATAGGGTCTCTAACTTCAGAGCAAAGTTCTCACTGCATGAAGGGACAGACATGGGGTGACGGCATGGAGACAATTGTTCCCATTTGACAATGGCAAGATCCATCCCTGCCCAATGAGCTCTCTTTCTCTCTCTCTCTCTCTCTCTCTCCCTCTCTCATTCTTTCTCTTTCTTTCTCTCTTTCTACACACACACATACCCACACACACACTCATCAGACATGCACTCATATATGTTTTTCTGTTACCAGATACATATGTCCCAATATGAGTATCCTCAGAGCAGGTACTCCGCATCCCTCCCAGTCTCTCGGAGGTCTAATTTATGTTATGGATCAGATCTTGCTTTCCAGAAGCCTGGGCCAGATTCCTAGTGGAAAACCAGTGCTGACATTTAATTTAAAGGCCAACATGCTACTTGGTAAATGTTTGCTAAGTTATAGCTCAGAGCTCGTTGTCAACTAAAACTCCTTCCAAAGAGGACATGAGTCCTGGGAGTTTGAAATGCCTCCGATAATTTCAGCAGCAGTGGGGACAGATAAGAGGTGAGACTCCATCCTCCCTGACAAAATATCAGGGATATTTTGTCCATCTATCCTGACAAAATAGTGTCAGGATACAAGTTCCATCTGTCCTGTTAAAGCCAAGGAAAGCAAGGGTCAAGTTTGGAAATGGACTTATTTTTCCACAAACATTTCAAGCACATTTAGTGTGAATATCAAGGACTCAAGCATGAAAGAGGTCATTGCATTTTTGAAAAAATATTTTTTTAAAAAAATTTTTTTTTATTTTTGCTTTTTTGGGTCACACCCGGCAATGCTCAGGGGTTTCTCCTAGCTCTGCACTCAGGAATTACTCCTGGCAGTGCTCGGGGGACCATATGGGATGCCGGGATCGAACCCAGGTCGGCACAGGCCGGCCACGTGCAAGGCAAACGCCCTACCCGCTGGGCTATTGCTCCGGCCCCTGAAAAAATAATTTTTAAAAAATCATTTGAAAGGTCAATGATCTTTCATAGACATAAATCTGCTTGAGCCACTTCTCTGCCGAATTCTCATTTTTAACTTCCCACCTTACTTAAAATAACCTCCTTAACATAGTTGGGAAGATCATGTGTAATCTAGCCCAAACTTAAGGCTCTATACTTCTATAGAAGTATAGAAGCATCTATATGTATCTATATACAACTGCCTGGGTGGAGGGGAGGGGCTCTATACTTGCCTGGGGGTGAGGAGGCATGAACTTAAGGCTCTATACTTCTACAGAAGTATAGAAATATCTTTAAGTATCTATACATATCTATATACTTCTTATATGTATCTATATGTATAAGAAGTATACGTATCTATACTTCTTTTCCTCCTGTCTAGTTAGTCCCCCTATAACTGTACATCACAAGCTTTTTTTTCCTGGTCTCAGTTCTTCCTCATCGACTACTTTCATTTGGAAGAGACTTTGACCTCTGAGGTCCCTCAGACTGGAGTGGAAGGAACACATTCTCTAGTAGGAATGGAAAGTGCTTGGCCTTTGGTATGACCAAATGACCTTTAGTCATCTGGATACTGGACGAGGGTTCCAATTCTGTGTGAGCTGTGTAATCTGCTTCCCTACTCAGGATGTTGCCAGGCTTGATAATATCTTTAAAGAGCCTGTGGATTGTCACAGCCTTGAGGCCATCTTGTAAGAATACAGAATACTGTAGGCTTCTTCCACATGGAATCAACCCCAGAGCCCTGGGAATGTGTGACTGGAAATCAGAAAAAACCAACGTGGTGACCAGAGAGATAGTACAAATGCTTGTCTTGCATTTGGCTGACCCTGGTTGGAATCCATGTGCCATATGTGGTCCCCAGAGCACTGCCAAGGATCACTTATGAGAACTGAGCCAGAAAGAGACCCACAGCTCTTATAAGGCCAATACTTCCACCCCAAATCAAAAAACAAAATACCTGGGAGTGTAACTTTAACATGCTGTGCAAACAATTCCACAACACATCTGTTTTTTATTCTTTTCCATGATCTGGGACTCCATTTCTCTCCCTGGATTTCATTTTCAATAGAGTCCATCATTTCTCCAACATCCACAGGCTCTGAAGTTTGATGGTCTTGATACCCAGCTCTAGCTATCACACTGAGGTTTCTATATTTGCTCAAAAGAATAGTTTTTAGCAGTCACTAATTATAAAATAAGTTCCACTTGTCAGACCTGGGCATAAGACAGGGGTTAAGATTCTTGCCAAAAAAAAAAATTGGGGGGGGGGGGGGGGGGGGGGGGGGGGGGGGGGGGAAATCTGCCTAGCTTGTGCCTAGCATGAGTTCAATTTCTAGCACCCCCTGGTCACCCAAGCATTGTTGTGTATGGCCCTTGAGACTCCTGAGTACCACTGGGTGTGGCTCTGGGGGCCTCCAGGCAGTGCTGGGGTGGTCTTGGGAATCCTTAGCACAATAGAGCTTAAGCAGCACACTATCCTCACATGCTGGCATGGAACTGCTCATCCCATTGTTGGAGAATCACCAGTAGGGCCTCTGGGCCTCCCGAGTACCACTTGGAAGGGACCCTCTACTCTCCCACCCAGATTTATACTCCCCCTTGCCTGCGATGCCACTGTTTGCCAGGAGCAAACACAACACACTCACACCCTGCATGTATGATGAAGACAGAGAGGAATGTGCACACAGCACTGAGAATGAATATACTCTTTAACAGCAGACATGCACACCTCAGTAAGAACAGAGTGTGTGATCCTGGGGCATTTCTCAGCGAGCTCTGATATTCTTACTGAGGAAAGTCTCACCAGCTCCGTCAGCAGAGTAAACTTCAACCAAATGAGTGGGTCTTTTCAGGATCAGAGCTCCAGGTATGGTGAGGAGTCATGAACCCCCCACCCCCCCAGACAGTGGCTTAACCCTGGTGCTTTCTTTGCTCATTCAGCTGGTGGCACAGGAGACATATGGGCAGGCGCTGGCCTGGGTGGGTCTTGTTCTCAGCATCTTGCCTTGGGAAAACCACACTCTGAGGGGACTGTCCTGATTTGTGGAAAAAGATAGAAAAGACATACTTTGTGTCTGCCCCCAGATATGTCACCTGTGATCTATTTACTGCATTCTGGGCCCTGCTTCCCAAACTCAAGAGTTAAGAGTCACACTTGGCATTTTCTCCAGAAGTGGGCAGGAGGAGAGAAGATGGCGTGGGGTGGGATGGACTTCAAGGAAGAATGTGGGCTTTGGTGATATCTAGACCACAGGAAAGATCTCGGCTCCCTGGGGTGTTACCCTGATCCTGGTCTAGTCATTTCTCTGACAGCTGATACCCACCTCTGTGGCATGGGGATGACCCTTGGGCCCCAGAGCTGGCATAGAGGGAGTCTCGTGAGCACAGTGGTCCCATCAGAAGTGCTCATCATATGATCCTCACCGACTCCAGAGTTAACAAGTCCACTGCACATGTTAGAGGCAGAACTTAATCCAGCGTGGCCCACTCTCCCCAAGACACTGAGCCCTCTGCTTCTTGTCCCCTAGGCTGTGCACAATGGACTTGTGTCCAGTCATCTGGCCTCCTCTGAGAGAATTCTCAAGGTGTGAAGTGGAGGCATCTCCCCAGAACAGTGAGCACTCTGTAGTTACCACAGCAAGGTAGGGAGAGAGATCTGGAAGGTTCCAGGTACTACAATCAAAGTGGATACCAACTGGGGAGGTGGGCTGGTTTGGCCTCCCCACCCCATGCATCCATGTCCACAGAGGCTGGAGTGATAGGGGAGGAAGGAGTTAGTGTAGACAGGGGCCCGGGACCCATGCAGTACATCTCGTGTGCATGGTCATGGACGGGAGGGAGAAGGTAACACAGGCATTGCTGTCCTGGGCAGATGTGGCCCTGGGTAGATGGTATACATCTGAACCCACATCCAGGCCTGGAGGGAAAGCCTGC
The DNA here is from genome assembly GCA_021461705.1 of Cryptotis parvus. NCBI lineage: Eukaryota > Metazoa > Chordata > Mammalia > Eulipotyphla > Soricidae > Cryptotis > Cryptotis parvus. Next base: position 252,162 of record JAJIBD010001074.1, on the reverse strand, counting down.
CTGACACTCAGCTGACCCTAGTTTCTATTCCCAACGCTGCATGTGGTCCCTGAGCACCCCCATGTGTGATCCCTGGGCTCCACTGAGTGTGGTCCCCAAATAAGAAAATTTTAAAAAAAACCCTGTATGTGACTGAGGGTGGTATGGGGGCTTCCCTGTGGAGCTGGGGGTCTGTGGCCTAGGGTTGGGGCTCAGACATAGAGTCAGGGGCTGAGCTGACATCACAGCCCTGGGGTCACAGTGCTATTACTGACCACCTTATGCTTCTTCTCCCTTCAGAGTTCAGGGTTCTGGGCACTGAGCTAATGTACCCTCCTGGGAGAAGGTGGGATTGGTCAGATTCCCTGTGGTCAGTGTCCACCTCTAGAGGCTTCTCCCTATTTCCTGGTGGTGAGGCTCCACTCCATTCGCTTCCTTCCCAGGTCTGTGTCACTCTTCCTCACTCCTTCCAGAGCCATGCCTGCTCTCATTCCTTCTCCCTTAAGGTCTCCTGGGGAGGGGTGAGGCAGCCATGTTGGATTTCCCCCTTGCAACCTGTTGCCACCTGCCATCCCTCTGTGTCCTGGGGTGGGGGTGGGTGTAGAGACCTAGGAGGAAGGGGGAATTCTGGCCCTCCTCCTGGCGAAGGGCCTTTCCCAACCCCACAACCTTCTCCTTGGCCCTACCCTGCCACATTGCCTGTGTCTACCTGGGGACAGCCTGGTGACCCAGATCTGTCAGCTCACTCCTCATGCTCATGTAGAGCGTGGCCAGGCAGTGTGCAAACAGTTTCCACTTCAGGTGGTTCTGGGACGGCGGGGACTGGGGAAAGCCTAGGGTACCACATGGGGAGCCACAGGTCTCTTCTAGCTAGTGTACCCGACCTGGCACAGCTGCTGTCCAGCTCCCTGTCCCCTGCCCAGCTTTGTATCCCCTGTCCCTAGCTTTGTATCGGAACAACTCGGCCTGGAGCTGTAAAATCTTTGGCTGGTGCCTCCATGCTCCCAGGGACTGTCTTTCTGTGTCCTCTTCCACAGGGAAACTGGGAGGACCTAGCAGGGGAGAGCAGCTGCTCCTACATACTCAGCCTAGAAAGCGGCTGTGTTGAAAGGAAACGCATAGATATGGAGTGGGAAGGTTGAAGGGGACATGAGCCCTGCCAGTGATCTATGGGGAAACCAAGGCCAGAGTCATATCACCCTCACTTCCCCCATAGAAATAGGAACCTTCTCCGACTGTGATCTCTGGCACCCTGCTTATCTGGTTGGGAACCCACAAAGTCCTTCTTATATGTTATCTGCACCAGGGTGATTCTGAGTATATTGTTCTCTGTATTATACTGAATTTATACTATATTTATACTATATTATGCTGGATTTAGAGGTGACTATAAGAGTATGCCACCTGCACAGCAGAGCCTGGTAAGCTACCCGTGTTGTATTTGATATGCCAAATATCAGTAACAATTATAGACCTCATTCCCATGACCTGATGGAATGGTTTGAGGCTCTTTATGTTCCTGGAGCAAGCAGATGCCCTTGGGCTCTACTTGCATGAGACAGGACATATGGAGATGTTACTGGTGCCCGCTTGAGCAAATTGATGATGAACGGGAAGACAGTGATACAATGAACCCCTGGGGACTCTTCCTGAGCTATCCAACCCTCCCCTTCCACGTGTGTGTGAGCCTGTGTGTGTATTTTGTGTATGTGTGCCTCTGTGTATGTGTGTGTTTGTTTGTAAGGGGGTCTCCTGTGTTCTTGACACTGACTGAGATACACAAATCTCTGAGCAGTGGGTCTTACCTCAGGTGGGCTGCTGACCAAACCACAGGCTCTGCCCATATCTAGCGGTCCCAGTAGCTGTGGTTTGGGGAGTAAATAGACAGATGAGTTGCTGCTGGGGTCCCATGGTGACTCAGACATGGGGGCTAATGATGGCTTTTGTCATATTGTGAATAATTAAAGAGAAGCTTCCATTTGTGGACATTTGCTTTGAAGCCATGGAAATGTACTCATGGTTGAAGAGGCTGCATGTGTGAGCTTAAAAGGCAAGAGTGAAACCCACAGCCAGGAAGATCAAGCTTTGTGCTATAAATAATGCCAACCATAGAGTGTGTCTACACGGGGAATGTTTACTAAGAACCTGCCTCCTTGTGTCATTTACAGAAATGCATCACCTTAATTTTTCCTTCAGCCAAGCCAGTCCACAATGCTCAGGAATACAGGCTGGAGCAGGCATTTTCTAACCATGGAATCTCTCAGCTCAGACATCTCAGCAAAAACCAAGAAGCTGCCTCACAGACAGCAAATGCCTCTCCCCTGAGATCCAAATGTTTATTTATTTTTCTATAAAATGGAATTAAAGGTGTCACACTTGCCCAGCTTATAGGGATGGAATGATGGTCAATTTGGGAGATGCGTGTGCTGTAAAACAAAAATAACATTTGGGTCGATAGACAGCAGTGCCTCTGCGTTAGGAGTTGGTGACCTCGCCTGTCCTTTCATTTGTGGGATTGCCTCTGGGTGATCCATTTCTTTCTAGCTGGTAACTTGGTGAACAGTAATAGGAAGAAGATTCCTGTCTCAGCAAAAAGGGACAATTTACAAGAGTCGGAAATCAACCAACCCCAGAAGTCTACAGGGTGGTTCCTGGAAACGCAGAAGGTGAAGTGGAAATTCTTTCTTTGCTGAACACAAAGGGACTAGAGGCAAGAGCTGTGAGTTATCAGAGGTCAGCAGTAGCGCCCATTTACAGAGAAGAGCCATTAAATTAACCTGCCTCCTTAGAATATGATCAGAGGTGATGCACAGGATCACAACTAGCCCAGACAGCATGGAATCAATAACCTTTACACCACGCTGAGCACAGCCATTTGCAGGATTTACATGTAAAATTATGCTAATCGGTATGTCCCATGCTGGGAGCTTCTGAGTTTGCTCAGGTGAATTTTTCCTTTTGGTTTTAAACAGTCATTGATAATGTTAGTAGGTAAGTGGGTCGAATGATGGCTGAATGCAGATCATAGAAGGTAAGCAGGCAGATAGGCCTAAAATGAACAAATTTTTCAATCAACTTCCAATCTTTTGTTTTTTACCCGCTACTTCCAATTCCTCCCAAACACCTCCTTTTCCTTCTTATAACCACCATAGGTCTACAGATTCTAGAAGCTACCTTTTTATTTCCCACTTCTGCAGCTTGATTTATATCCTACATATTAGTGAAAATGACTGATAATGATCTCTTATTTCATGTAGCAGGATCGCCTACAATTCACGTTTGTAACGCACAATTTTATCTTTTGATGAACTAGTTCCAGAGGCTCCATTCACTCTCAATGGAACAAACATCTCTGAATGCAGCAGTTATGTGTACCTAGGTCGAGAAGTCAACATGATGAACGACCTAAAACCTGAGCCGTGCAGGAGGAAGAGAGCAGCATGAAATGCCTTCAAAAGCATTGAAAAATAGCTAAAAAGACAAAGAACCTCCGGCTCCGGCACATCTCTTCAATACAACTGTTCTCCCTGCACTAACATATGCCTCAGAGACCTGGGTCCTATGAAAGCAGGATGAGAATGCTATTCGGGTCTCCCAGAGAGGAATTGAAAGAGCTATGCTTGGAATATCAAGCCTCACTCAAGTGAGAGAAGGAATCGAGCTCCGACCTCTGTCGCTGTTCCAGAGTCAGGGACACTGTCTCATTTGCCAAGGCATTGAAAATCAGATGGGATGGACATATAATGCGATTTGGAAAGGACCGCTGAACTAGAGCCGTTACAGACTGGAACCCAAGGGATGTCAAAAGATTACATGACCGCCCACCTACAAGATGGTTAGACTTCTTCGTCAAGACCCTGAACGAACGGTTTGAGGCTCTTCCGTATTCTTGAAGCAAGCAGATGCCATTGGGCTACACTGGCGCATGATGGGTCAAATGGAAATGTTACTGGCGCCCGCTCGAGCAAATCAATGAATAACGGGATGTCAAGTGATCAAGTTTTGGGACCACATCCAATGGCGTTCATGTGCCACTCCTGACAATGCTGGGGGGTTGTTCACAATGGTGCTCCGGAAGCCCGGAAGATTGAACCCAGGCTTTCTGCTTGCAAAGCATATATTTACCCTCTTGAGCTATTTCTCTGGCCCAATTTATTTTTTTTTAAATTACTGAGTTTTATTCCTTTGAAAATATATGGTGCAACTTCTTTACACAGTCACATCTCAGAAGGAATTTAGGTTGACTCCATGTTTGATATTATTGTGCTATGAACATTTGGTTTCAAATATAGTCTCAAATTCGTGATTTTGCTTCATGTGATTTTGTTTCAGATTAATGCTTTGGACTGGTATTCATGGATTATATGGTATTTCCAATTTTGCAAGGGAAATTCCATATCATTTCCATAAAGACTTCCCCAATTTTTATTTTCACAGGGTACTAAGATTCCTTTTGTTCTCCATCATTCCCAACACTTGTTATTTTCAAGGTTTTTTTTTGATATAGGATGTTGTCTCTGGTGAGAGGTGATAGTGTACTTTGATTTTAATGTGTCTTTCTCTGATAATAAATGATGAGCATTTCTTCACATGTCCATGAGTCATCTTGTGCCTGTCTTCTTTAGATAAGTGTATATTCAAGTATTTTGCCATGTTTTGATAGGATTGCTTGCTTTTCTGATGTGAAATTGCTTATGTTCTTCTAATGTATTGATTACCAACCTCTTTTTGGACAACTAATATGCAAATATCTTGTCTTGATTGCTACATTACTTTTTAGGTTTTGGGAGTATTTGTGTGTGTGTGTGTGTTTGTGTGTGTAGAGGCTGTATAAGCTTTTAAAAATTGGTACAGGGCCCTCCCAAGTATGACTCAAATGACCCAGAGGCCATTCCCAAGTCTTATCAGCTAACTGAGCAGGATGGTTTAATGGGTCCTTGAGTGGTTCAATCACCAGGGATATTCCACATATCCCTATGTTGGTGCTCAAATAAAAAACTTTAAAATACAATACAGTCCTATTTATTTGTTCTTATTTTTGGTAGGGGAGGAATTGGATTATACTCTGATGTGCTCACAGGGTTTATTCTTTTCTCTGCTCAGGGGATCACTCCAAGCAGTGGTTGGGGGAAACATCAGTGCTTCTGTGGAATGAACCTGGGTCAGTCACATGCAAGGAAAGTGATTTACTCACTGCACTATATCTCTAGCCCTATTTACTCTTGTTTTTATTTCCCTTTGCAGTGAAATTGAATCTTCAAAATTCATGTCTAATGTTGAGATCTTGGAGTATATAATTTATACTTTCTTCTATGTATGCTATGGTTTAAGTGCTAATATCTAGATCTTTAATATATTTGTATATTCTTGGGTGTGGCATCAAATAATGATCTAACATCATTATTATATGTTTATTTTTATGGGCCATTCAATTTTCTCAAAAGCCATTTGCTGAATAAACTAATTTCTCAGTTATATGAATTTGATTCCTTTGCCACACAACTAATTTCTCAGTTATATGAATTTGATTCCTTTGCCACACATAGATTCGATGACCAAGTGTATATGCAAGCTTATTTTCATTTCAATTCCATTGGTCTATGTGCCTATTTTGTTCTAAAGTCATACTATTTCAATTAGTATTGTTTTATAATATAATCTGAGATCTGGGAGAGTAATGCTATTTTATTTTTGTCTCAGACTTTTGTGGCTCTTACATGGTTTCAAACAAATTTTAAAATTGTTACAATTGGGACGGGAGAGGTAGCACAGCCAGTAGAGCGTTTGCCTTGCATGTGGCTGACCCTGATTTGATCCCTGGCATCCCATAGGTCCCCCGAGCACTGTCAGAGGTAATTTCTGAGCGAAGAGCCACGAGTAACCCATGAGCATCACCGGGTGTGACCCAAAAAGCAAAAAAAAAAATTGTTACAATCTTTCTATTGATCAAGAATGCCCATTTGCTTTTGAAAAACAAAGGAAGAGCCTTGTGTACAGAGTAGAGGGGTTATAATAAAATTCAAGCTAATATAAGTCCTTGAAACTCCTTGAATTTCCATGTACCCAACTTACATGTGTTTTCTATAAAATTAGGAAATGGTCCAGATCCATGCACTGGGCCCTAGCCCACTTTCCATAGCCTCTGATTGACTCAGTGTGGTGTGGGTGTGGGGTTAGGTGAACATTTCTCAATGCCCAGACAAGTGTTATGATCTAACTAATGAAGAAGCTATCATATATTTTAATTATGGCAAGAAAGCAACTTTTTGATAGAATGGATGAGTGCAAACATTTGGCAACTTCCTGCATGAGTCCAAATGAAAAGCGATTATATTAAGGCTGGTTTTTTTCCTCAAGAATGACTTCCTTTGTGTGGCAATAGGAAGCTTTCAGGAAATTATTCTTTCTGGCACTTCTGGTGTTTAAGCACCAGGATAAACCTGCATTCAGTAATTTAAAGTAACTTAGTTTTCCAAGTTAATTAATTGAATGATTCTTGATGTTTGACAATGAGAATAGCAGATGGCAATTCCCCCTTTATTTAAAGAGACTTGTCTACCCCTTTTCCTTTTAGAACTGCCAGTATTATCTGCAATGAAGGATGAGAAGACAGAGGCTGATAGGCTTCTTGGAAATGACCTTTTCCCTCTACATAAAATGATCCATACCATACCTGCTAAGTTTTGGTATTTATCTGAATAATCTGAAGATCTTGTTCAAAATGTAGAATATGATCCTATAGGTTAGGATAGGACTGGAGACTCTGCAGACATTCTAACAATTCCTTAGGTAGAGCTTATGACTGGTTTGTTTATAAGTCCACTCTGAAGCTATCTCTATCCTTATATATCTCTGTCTCTATGGCAGGAATGAAGGAGAGGCACACAGGTGATAGGATGTGAGGAGCATGATGCCGGATGCTACCAGGATATTCCATCAGCTAGGAGCCTCTGCCCTATGCATAAAAGTGGGGCACTTTCAGGGCAAAGAAAGCTGTCAGCCACAGCTGTGGCTAAAATCAGAGGTAGGTCAAGAGGATGCTACCCACGGGACCAATAGCATCTGCTGTCCCAGAAACGGAAGAGTATCAGAAGATTATGCCTGACATCTGCAGTGGCTAGACTTGCATGTTAACGGCCAGCTGCACCAGCAATCTACAGATATGTCCCGAAATAGACCCAGCTTCAGAAATTAGTGCTGGCAAAGAATTCTCACGTGGCCACCATGAAAGTCAGGTAGAGATGCTCTAAAATCTTCAGACCAAGGGAGATTCTCAGATCAGCATCTGGATGCAGATTTAGTGTCTGTCGCCTGATCTGAGGCACTTGGATGTGCACAAACTTCTCCCCTAGACGACTGACATGGTCAGCCTGGGAACTGCAGTTGGAGTTTGGGATTGGGTGAGACACATGCAGGAGTTTGCACAGAATTGCAGTGGAACAATCCTCCCTCTTATATATGGAGCAAACTCCTGGGGTTGTAAGTATAATCCCTCTATGGCTGCCTTGCTGTGAAAGAAAAAACTCAAAAGGCCCCAAATATTCTTTTTTGGTTACTTGTGAGCAGCTGTTGACAGATATATCCCTCTGGGGATCACAGAGAGTTAAAGGAAGGGATGCAGAGTTGTGAAATATCTTTTGGCATCTCAAATACAGTAAGTCACTGAACTTCCAAATTGGGAAGATTTTTCCCACTAAGGAGGGGCTGTGAGACTCCAGGGTCCTGCCAGTTCCCCCACTTGTGGGATTCACAAAGTGACAAGGTTGGCATTTCCCACACTTTTGGAAGGTTATCAAGATGGTCAAGTAATGAGATGATTAAACACTTCTAATGAGTCTAGTAGAAGACAACAGCATTTTCCCAGGAGGAACTTGGGTGGGAAGTACTGGTGGACTAGGGATCATTTTGCTGTAGGATTTAACTAGAGTGGGTTTGGGGTGGGAGAAGCAGAATATAGGCTGATCCATGTAGGAGAGTTTTCCAATTATGCATACATGGGACCGGATCTGCAGTGCTCACACATGGCAGAACAAAAGAGAGAGAGAGCAATTCATACAGTGGGGGAGATAAAGAAACCAGCCCCATGTTGGTTCCTTTTGTCACCAACTAAAAATTATTTTGCTATGTTATGGTGTCCCTACTATTAACCCTTTGTGGTTTTTTTTCCTTCTTTTTCTTTTTTGGTATTTACTTCTGGTGTGAGGCAGAAAGTTTTTCTGGTGAGGACTCAGACACGGGGCAGAGCTGCTACCGGCTCTCCCTGTGCTCAGCTGATCATGAGGTGCCCGGGAGGGAAGGCGAGTTCTAGCCCTGGCTCGCCATTCCAGCAGAGCCTTGCAAGAAGCCAGAGGAATCCCCACACCATGAGGGCTGCCATTTTCAATATTCGGACTCCACAGTTCGGCAGAAAAAAAGCCCAAGAGAAAAGCGGATCTCAAGCCCTGCTTGTCAGAGTCCCACCCTACAGCAGTCTATTTCAAGTCCAGGTATGCCTGATCCACATACTCAGACATACTGGGCAGAGCTGCTACTGGCTCTCCCTGTGCTCAGCTGATCATGAGGTGCCTGGGAGGGAACGTGGATTCTATCCCTGGCCCGCCATCCCAGCAGAGCCTCACAAGAAGCCAGAGGAACCCCCACACCATGAGGGCCGCCATTTTCAACACCTGGACTCCACAGCTTGTCAGAGTTCCACCCAAGATAAAAAGCTACTCTCTCTCCCTGTTGCTTTGCGGCTGTGGCGTTCATCAGTAAATGCATGAGAAGAGAGCCTACTACTGAGAGTATACCACCCACATAGCAGAGCCTGGCAAGTTACCTGTATCATATTTGATATGCCAAAACCAGTAACAATTATAGACCTCATTCCCATGACCTGAAGGAGTGGTCTGAGGCTCTTAATGTTCGTGGAGCAAGCAGATGCCCTTGGGATACACTAGCATGAGACAGACGTATGGAGATAGTACTGGTGCCCGCTCAAGCAAATGGATGAACAACGGGAAGACAAGTGATACAAGTGAGGCAGAAAACTCATAAAATAATCCTTTTAAAACTATTTCTACCTATGGAAAGAAGTGATACTTCATGTGTTTAAAGTTTTTAACGCATTCTCTCAAAGGCAGAGTATGCTAGAAACTTGAAAATGCAGATGTGGTTAAAATCCAAGGACAAGAATTTCCCACTTTGGATAATTAAAGGACATTTTATTAAGGCTGTTCGTATTTGAATAAAATTGTGGATAAAGATGCAAGTCATTACAGATAAAATTTATGCAAGTTCGTTTTTCTCCAAAGGGGTGCACGTTTTGGTTCTGTGCTTCTGGGAAAGGAAATCAAGGAGTAAAAGGGAATATTACAAATGGTTTTTTTTTTTTTTTTTTTGAGAATTGATGAGGACTGTAAGCTGTGGAAGACAGGTGTGTAAAATTCATCTGGCACTGTCATTCTCAAACTTTATGTAGGTAACTCTTCAACAAAAATAAGGGACACAGACATAGGTTCTTTCAGCTGCATATTCTATTCCCCTTTAAGGCCTGGAAACCTCTTCTAGGATGCTTCCTGCACTGCTTCTATCTTAAAGCTCCTTCCTACATGCCCCACCCCCAAATCCTACCTATGCAGCCATTGTCACTCTCTGTATCTCTTATTTCTTCCCTGCCACCCGTGTGACAAGGGGTTTTCCAGAGGCAGAAAGATCAGCTCATCCTTCACATGTCTCTATTACAAGGTTCAGTTAAGATGAATGACTCAGCCCCAGTGGTTGGAAAGTTTTGTTTATTTCTCCCTCTGAGACCTGATGTCAGTCAGACTTCAATGTGGATAGAGCATGAAGTAAGTTCTTAATGAACATTTACTCTTCCAAAGAATGCTAGCTGAGAAAATAGGCCATGAAAGAATAGGTAATATTCATCCAGTAAGCTTTGGATCTAGGGGATAAAGAGGGGAGCCTCTCTTGCTATATGATGCTACTAGACCCACCATATGTTGAGGTGATTAGATTGTCTTCTGCCTGGACTGTGGTTTCTCCTGTTCTTTATGATGCTTTTTCAAACCTTCCTCCATCAGGGTTTAGCTCAAATGCCAGGAATGCCAGGAATTCAAAGGAGCCCTCTTTAACTACTGAGCTCAAAAGGTCCTCATCATTCTGTATATTTTAGTAAAGATTTCAGATGATCTGTGTTTCATTTGCTTATTTGCTGTCTGAACCTCCTTGAAAATTTAAGTCCTGCCAAGGCAGGGATTATTTTCATGTTCACCACAGCACTTCCTGAACCTCAAGAGAGTGTGGTGTTTTCAGAAAATATTAATGGGGAAATAAACAAGTCAATGATGAAAAAACTTTATTTAAAACGCTGATAAGTACAATGGTTGGAATTTACAAGTATATGGGAGGTGGGGGTAAGTAAGATAGAAAAATAATCCATTTGATAATGGTAATTGGAAATGGTCATGCTAGTCTAGAACTGAATATTGAAAGTAGGTAAAGGGATAAACGTGATAACCCTTCAGTGTCTGTATTGCAAACCCTAATGTGCAAAAGGAGAGAGCGAGAGAGAGTAAGACAGAGAGAGAGGAAAAGTGTCTATCATAGAGGCAGGCTGGGGTTGGGGGAGGGAATCTGGGGACATTGGTGGTGGGAAACGGGCACTGGTGGAGGAACGGGTGCTGAGACACTATATGACTGAAACCCAATCATGAACAGTTTTGTAATGGTTTATTGCATGGTGAGTCAATTAAAAAAACATGCTGATAAGTTAAAAATAAAAATAAGTATAATTAAACATTTTTAAAATCTGATAAATAGGCAATGGTAATTAAAAAAGAACATTGATTGAAATAAGTACATATTTTGTCTCCATATATTATAATTATATGCACATATGATGCTTGTCTAGTTCACATATTGATAAGTGTACAACATATGATGTCTACCAAGTTTACATATAGGACTGTTATATGCACAGATGACGTCTCTCTAGTTCACATATATATATTCACGCACACACACACACACACAAATATTCTGCTGGCTGGTCGATGGTTGCTTACATGCAAGCAATGTTTTTGAGAAAATGCAGCTTATTAGGTGATACGAATTAGACCAAAACAATGCCCATGGTTTAAAGAGTCCTCTTTGGCCAAGTTTCCCCTGACCTAAGCTAGCTAAGATTTCCTCCGTGTCTGCTTCTCCAGAAGTGTTTATTCATTGAAGCATGTTCCAGAGAAAACAAAGAATTGGAAATCAGGGAGAAGTTCGTTATCAGAAGAATAGTCTACAGCAGGTACAAGGAGCCTTTCCTCTGCCAATGTATCTTTGCATATTTTTGTCCCTCCCCCCGGTTTCTTTTTCTTTTTTTTTTTTTGTGGGGGACATGCTATGCCTTACTCAGGGGATAGTCTTGGCTCTATGCTCAGGAGTGACTCCTGGTGGTGCCCGAAGACCTTAATGCTGCATACAAGGTTGGCTGCATGCAAGTATCTCAAGGCCTTTGTCTCTTGCCCCTCCCATTTGGATATCTGTGCCATCATTGACAGCCTTACAATATAAGCAGATGAGCTGCGGGCTGCCAACAAGAAGCATTTATGTCTGTTCCATCAGTTCTAGGGCCAGACCACATGATTTTCTGGTTCTATTTCCAGAGTCCAGACATTCTCTCCTGGCTACAGGATTACCAGCATTACCAACACATCTTGCAATTGTTTGTAGATTGAATTACTCCTCTTTGCAATGGTCTGTTAATTCTGAAAGGGGTTTTTATAGAAGACCTCATTTGGAGGGAAAGGAAATATATAAGTTTTCAAAGAATTTTCACAAAACCTTTATGGACAATCTTTCTTCCAGTGTTCCAAATGACTGCAAACAAGATCAGTTTCTGGGCCATGTTTTTGGTGATGGAACCTATAGGAAGACTGAAGTTGGAGAGTGCTAGGAGCTGTCTTATTGCACTCATGGCCATATATACACTCATTGGGTAGATTTTTATTTATGGTTGTGTGGTTTAATCAGAGTAGAGAGGAAAATCAGAGGAAAGATTGTAATTCTTTAGCACCCAGAAATAGGAAAATATAGGAAAACGGGAGAGGTCAGGTCATTCTTACCATCTTTTGTTTTAATTTTAATCTCTTGTGTGTTTAATTTTGTATTATATATGTGATGAATTGTTCAGTGAAGTTATTTTTGTATCATTTGGAGATTTCCATATTCCCTGTAATGGCCACTATAATTCTAAGTTATCTTTGTGAGGTTCTGATTTCTTTGGAAGGTGTAGTGTTCATTTCTTTAGCTTTTAGTTTTCTCAGAGACAAATTAGTACCTAACAGGGATAGATTGCTGGGTTGGGGTTTTTGTGGTCTTTTACTGTGTTCTCTTTTAAGGAAATGCTCTTGACATTGGTGGGTGAGCTGGTGCCAGCCTAGCCATTTCATGACTAACTTATCCTTAGACTTAGTCTTAGATTTAGATGGAAAGTACTTTAACAGATTTTAAGTTCTCAACCAAACCCACCAATTTTGTGGCTTTAGCTTTTGAAATTCACATTTGCAATAGATCTATTATTCTTTTTATGAAAGAATTCTTTATAGTGGTACATATCCTTATGATTTTAATAATTCAACTTGTGTTTGCTTATATTGTGATGTGCTATTTATCAAAATAATTAACTCTTTTGGTCTTGGAAGCCCCCCCTGTTCTCCCCGACCTCCAAACTTCCGGAAGTCTTGGCATCCATGCCTATCTCCCATAGTTGCTGCTATGTTGACTCACTCCCTGGCCCTGCTCTAATTATTCACAACTAAATCTCCAGGAGATGCAAGCCAAGCTGCTAAACTTCATGGACACTAGTCTCCTGGCTGAAAACTCTTTGGCACCCTCAGGAGAGGACGGGTTGAGTTCACTGCCCACTGAACCCCTGTAGCCGGCAACTGCATCCCATCACTGCAGCTACAACAAAGATTCAACTCCACTGCTTCACTAATACTCTCTGCCTAGACACCAAAGTGTGAAAAATTTCAATTTCCCATGATGTTCAGGCCAAGAACCATGGAGTTTTCTTGGGGCGGGGAAGAACAGTCTCCCTCACTCCTCCCATACTTCCAAAAGCCCTGGTAGCCAGGCCCACAACTTACAGCTACCACCATGTCAACTCATTGATTGGCTCAGACTTATGGACTACACGGACATAGAACATCTCCAATTTCCACTATACTGAACTGTGGAATTCAGGAGGAACATACCAGATTGAGAGCTGCTACTGGCTCTCACTGTGCCCAGCTGCTCATGAGGTGCCGGGAGCGTGGCAGGTTCTGCCCTGGCCCACCACCCCAGCAGAGCCTCACAACAAGCCAGATGACCCCCACTCCATGAGGGACCTCCATTTTCCACATCCGGACTTCCCCCTCATCAGAACTCCACCCAGCAGACCAGCCTATCACAGCCCGGCTCGTGGCGCAAGCTGCTGCGCAGTTCTTCAATAAATGCTGGATTTTGAGATGACTACAAGATTATGCTACCCAACGGCAGACCTGGCAAGCTATCCGTGTCGTATTTGTATGCCAGATACCAGTAACAATATAGACTCATTCCCGTGACCTGATGGAATGGTCGGGTTCTTTATGTTCCCTGAGAAGCAGGTGCCCTTGTGCTCTACTTGCATGAGACAGGTCATATGGAGTGTTACTGGTGCCCGCTCTAGCAAATCGATGATGAGCGGGAAGACAGTGACAGTGACAGTGACATACCAGATTAGATATAAATAACAGACGCCGATTAGATTAAATACAACAATAACACAGAAGCTCAACTAGCATCACACAGCTTAGTAAATCCTCAGACAAGGGCTTATCAACCCTATGGTCAGATTATAAAAAATTTTCACAACTTTTCTTTTTACTGAAGTATTTTTGATAATCCCATTAGTCATTTAGTTGTAACAAGCAATATTAAAAAGTTACTGAGTGTCTGCTAAGGGGGTGGTTTGGAAAATGGTGATAATGGTGGGGAGAAGGGCATTCTGGTAGTAGGATTGGTGTTAGAACATCAAAAGCCCATAACAACTGTATCATGAACAACTTTGTAAATCACAGTGTTCAAATAAATATTTTTATTTAAAAAGTAAATTGTGTACCAATAATCTACACATTTAGAACATTTTAAAAGTTTTTCTTCATACGCTTTGTATTTATGCCCTGGTCTTACATTAAGTTTTTTGAAATATCCATATATGGCTATATATCCATATATCCATATTGGATATTTATATGGATATGTATATGGATATATATCCATATATATCCATATATGGATATATCCATATATTCATATATATATCCATAAATATATATATCATATATATCCATAAATATCCATATACATATCCATATAAATATCCATATATGGATGATACTATAGAAGACAATATAATTATGTGCATACTCCTCTGTCAATGATATAATGATCATATTATGTATTTATATCTAGTGTATTTGTTTATGTACATATACAGAAATATACATAAATTAGAACAGATATCATATATGAATGTGACTTACGTTCAATGACAAGAAGAACAATACGTGCAAAGAACTCAGCCAGCTCACCTCTGCATCTCATTATCAGGTGACTCTCAGCAGTCAGCTCCAATTCCCATCCTCATCACCAAACACTGTTTAAAAATGATTAAAGAAGAGAATTTAATGATAATGACAAACATTAATATTTTGTGAGACTGACAGCCTCCATTTGGAAGGCTGCAAAGGGGAACGAACGCAGGAATCTTTTATAAGACAAAGAATAATAAGGAAAATATGATACCAATATCCAAGGTCAAGAGAAACATATATCAGGAGGTCTTGTCAAAGGTGGAAATTATCACAAACGTGTGGGAGTCAGAGGCTAGGTAAGACAGAAAATGGAACAATGTGCTAACAATTGTCGAGGGTACTAATGCCAACCTAGAACTGAGCATTAAATAGAGACAAAAGGATACACATGACAACCCTTTAATGTATGTTCTGTAATCCATAGTCTGGAGGGAAAGGAAAAGAGAAAGAGAGAGAAAGGGAAAGAAATAAAGAACCTGCCATGGAGGAGGGCTGGGGGAGGGGGAGGGAACCGGGGACGTTGGTGGTGGTAGATGGGCACTGGTGGCGGGATGGGTACTGGAACACTGTATGACCAAAACCCAAATATGAACTTTTTAATTGTATATCTTTGTAATTGTAAAAAATTAAAAAAAAAGAATAATAAGGAAAAGCTGTAAGAAAAAGGAATATTAGATTGGTTGTGACCACTTAGTCAACCTAATTTGAGGAAGAAGAAACAAGCAAATAACTGTAAACCTATACTTGGCATTTAGGGAGTGATTGGATATATTTACTGGTCAGTGGAACATGTATATGGACAGTTATCCAAGTTTGTGTCTGCTAATGCACACAGTCTTGGGCAGGGATGGCTCCCTCTTAGGCCTGGACACTTATTTCACCCGGGATAAAGTTAGGGAGCAGGCTGTCCAAATGAGGTCCCTTCAGAATATTAGCATCATACAGATTCACCAAAATTTCATCATTATAAGAAATGCAAAATCATGGCTGAGTGATAGTATAGTGGGTAGGGCACACTTGATTTTCATGCAGCTGACCTAGATTTGAGCCTGCATATCTAGACAGTTCCTATAGGTGGCGTTCCTGAGGCTGTTCCCTAACTTGCCACTCCAGGAAACTACAGTCACCTGGAGAACTGTAAAAATTAGACATGCTGGTCCTACCCTCAGACAGTCTGATTTAATTGGTCTGAAGAGCAGCTGGACAGGTCTCTTTAAAAACTCCTCAGGCAACTCTAAAGTGCAGCCAAGGCTAAGAATTGTAGTCTGAGAGGATTTGCTGGTTAGTGCATCCTCAAAAAGCAAAGGGACTCATGTGGGCTGGTGACACATGACCATTCCTGGGCAGAGAGCATCGTTGGGCCAAGTTCACATGAGGTTTAGAGAGCAGGCGACATTGAAATGTGTGCCATGGGAAACCTGAGGAAACAGAAAACCAGGGAAACCAACTCAAGGGGAAACCAAATTCCTTGGACCATAGACTGATCTGGGTGTTGAGATTCATCCACTGGACAGAAAGTATTGATGAGGCATGTGTGATAGACTCAAAGAGAGAACAAACCAATGATGATTTCATCTTAAAGACAAACTTTCTACAGATAAGCAAATCATTTCAGGCAGTATATTAGCTGGTCAGGCTAATTTAAAAAACAAAACAAAACAAAACCTTCCATAATTAGTTATGTGCATTCTTGGATGATTAGCACAAATGCTTTTCATGAAGGGAGGCAAACTGTTCTTTGGATGTTCCTGACCCTTATTTGAACCTATATGCAACAAAACAAAACAAAAACACACCATCCACTGGGGGGGTTGTCTCTAGATGTATAGGAAGCATTTCAGGTAAGACAGAAAATTGGGGTGTATCATAAGACAAATCCAGCCCAGGTATGCTGATCCAGAGACTCACAGACATGGGGCAGAGCTGCTACTGGCTCTCCCTGTGCCAAGCCAGTCCTCATGAGGCGCCCGGGAGGAATGGCAGGTTCTAGCCCTGGCCTACCACCCAAGCAGAGCCTCACAACAAGCCAGACGACCCCCCACTCCATGAGGGGCCTCCATTTTCCACATCCGGACTTCCCCCTCATCAGAACTCCACCCAGCAGACCAGCCTATCACAGCCCGGCTCATCCAGATCTACCTTGCAGCAGTCTTTGTTAAATCTGGCCCAGGTATGCTGATCCAGAGACTCACAGACATGGGGCAGAGCTGCCTGGCTCTCCTGGCCAAGCCGGTCCTCATGGGCGCCCGGGAGGAATGGCGGTTCTAGCCTGGCCTACCACCCAAGAGAGCCTCAAACAAGCCAGACGCCCCCACTCCAGAGGGGCCTCCATTTCCACATCCGGACTTCCCTCATCAGAACTCCACCCAGCAGACCAGCCTATCCAGCCCGGCTCATCCAGATCTACCTTGCAGCAGTCTTTGTTAAATCTGGCCCAGGTATGCTGATCCAGAGACTCACAGACATGGGGCAGAACTGCTACTGGCTCTCCCCTATGCCCAGCTGCTCAAGAGTGCCTGGAGGGGATGGCAGGTTCTAGCCCTGGCCCACCACCCCAGCAGAGCCTCATGACAAGCCAGGCGACCCCCACTCCATGAGGGGCCTCCATTTTCCACATCCGGACTTCCCCCTCATCAGAACTCCACCCAGCAGACCAGCCTATCATAGACCAGCTCGCGTGACTAGGTGATTCATCAATAAATACTGGATTTTTTAGATGCCTACAAGAGTATGCTACCCACACGGCAGAGCCTGGCAAGCTACCCGTGTCATATTTGATATGCTAAATACCAGTAACAATTACAGACCTCATTTCTGTGACCTGTGGAATGGTTTGAGGCTCTTTATGTTCCTGGAGCAAGCATGTGCCCTTGGGCTCTACTTGCATGAGCAGGTCATATGGAGATGTTACTGGTGCCCGCTCGAGCAAATCGATGATGAACGGGAAGACAGTGATACAGTGATATCATAAGACAAAGTCATAAAAGTGGTCTTTGATTTTGTTCTCTTTTGATTTTATTGCTATGCCCAGTTGGAATTCTTAAAGAGGGTGGATATTTATGCAAATGTTTTAGTAATTATGCCTCAAATGAACAATGAGAAAATATGAGTGCCCTTCCTAATAAATTAGATTTTAAAAAGATGAAAAAAGGCACCATGAATGTAAGATAAGTGAAGATATGTGAAGTGGACAGAAACTGTGAGTCGATCACTCACTAGTTTTACTGTCTCATGAGGGGCCCTCACTACTTCCCAGAGTGTCCACTAATGTACTGTTGTGGAGAGAACACAGTTGCTAGATCCACAGCAGGGATGTGACTGTACCCATTCTCTGGAAAGAATGTGGTACTTCTAATTCGGTCAAAGAGGCCAGGGCTGTCTATATTGAAAAATCCTGTTCTCCCTATCACAGCTCAGTAGATTATCTCTAGAGTGTTACCAAGCAGATGACACAGAGACTTGGATGTTGTGCGTCATGGTACTTCAGTGCCATCCACCTGAGCAGTGGTCTCCAATCACTTTCTTAGGTGTGAAAAATGCCCTGTACTTTGCTTTCTCCAATACAGTGGGCACCTCTAGATAGCATCTGAAATGTGTCCAGGGTGACCGAGGAACTGAATACTTCATTTGAAAAGTTATTGTCTATTGTATTAGGGCAGCAGAGCTCTAGAGTCCAATTTCATCTCTCGGTTTATTTCAGTTAGCCAAAGGCATTTGAATTAAGATAAGTGCATTAATTAGTTAAAAGCTTAACTACTGCACTTTTTTGGAGGACTGTGTGCCCATTATATTAAAACTCCATACTTGTGAAGATGCTGGGCATCTTCTGGCCCATGGATATGCTATCAAAGTAGAAAGAATAAGGTGGAAAGCTGTAAGTCTCAGAGAGTATGCTAAGCAAACTATCAAGTCACAGAGTAAGCTTCTTAGAATATGAAAATATTAGTGGCATAATGTAGGTAATTTTCAGTGCCAGAATTACGTGAAACTCAGCACATTAGCTTGGGATCTGGAAAACAAGGATTTAAATTCACAGTACCCTTTTCTTCTTTATATAATAAAAGTATGAGAAGGTAATTCATTGCTTTATACCCCCCATAGATAGAATAGTGATTATAAGCATATTGTGAAACTACAATGCCTCTAGGTCATTCAACTTCCTGACAATAATCAGCCATAAAGAGCATGGGGGACACACTTGCTATGATTGTTCTTGCTATTCTTGTGTTCCATAGTTATTATGGAACACAGATTTAGAAGGCCTGTAGATGAATATTTCTCTCGTATATGGTCCAGAAAGCTTATGGAAACATTAACTTAAAGATGAATACGATTTGGGTCAAGGTGAACACGAAGGCATGTTGTATTGGTGGACATTCTATTGAAAGTGTTCCAACTCGACATTTGTGGTAATCCTTAAGGTATCTGCTCAAGTCATGGGATTTGATTTTCCCCACCATAAACAAGAAGTCTAGTGGGAAACTGACACTGTTTAAGCATTGCAACCATTACCTCACAATAGCGCATACAATCCTAACAAGATTGTGAGGTAGGTATCTTTGTCTTACCATCATTGTCACTACTGCCATTACCACCATCATTATTCCTTTGCATAAATGGAACACTTGGGCTTCCAGAGACAAAGCCAGTATGCTCAGCTCCTGCTGTTAATAAGTAGAGGAGACAGAATTCACAACCAGGTCTTCTGACTCTAAATCCAACACTTAGTAGAGAAGAACATCTGTATCTGCTTTAAAATTTTATGGAGACAGATGAAATACCATATGGGTAATACTTTGGAGAAAAAAATGTGAAGCAAATAAAGTTTGTATTTTCAGAAAAGAGAAGGGCAAGAATGTCACTCTTTTCTGAGACTGGATTTTAAGGTATGTAGTTAAGGTTTGGTGCTTGAATCATGAAACCTATGCTTAAAAATAAATGAAAAATGATGAGAATATCTAGAGAGTAGGTTCTACATGGAAGCCAGATTATAGATTTTTAAATATTTAGCTATGGTTAGTCCATCTGGACATTTTAGGAGTTCTATTGTTCTTATTAAATCTTTAAATCAGCTGGCTGGATTCAGCACCATAATTCTTGGGGTTTGATAGATAAAAGTTTAAATGATTGGGGCCGGGCGATAGCCTAGCGGGTAGGGCGTTTGCCTTGGCGCGCCGGCCTATGCCGGCCTGGGTTCGATCCCGGCATCCCATATGGTTCCCGAGCACCGCCAGGAGTAATTCCTGAGTGCAGAGCCAGGACTAACCCCTGAGCATTGCCGGGTGTGACCCAAAAAAGCAAAAAAAAAAAAAAAAAAAAATAAAAGTTTAAATGATTAGCTTAAGATCAAGAAATAAAAGTTACTCAAGCTGAAATCCACACCTCAGATCTGCTTGACTACAGGATATATGTTGTATGTTATGATGTCATGTTCATTTCCTTATTGATAATTATGCATCTTTAATAATAATCACTTCTGCTTTGTTTTACTGCTGTTGCATGAATGAAAGGTGTCTGTGTCCATACTGGGAAAGTCATAAAAATTTCCTGGAATGAAGAGGAACCAAACATCTTCATGAGAACTCCAAGGTATAGCATCAAAATGCAATGACCTTTGATATAGAGGTGACTTGGCCTCTTACTAGAGCAGATCTCCTAGGGTCCACCTTATTCATCACGGTACTTGGCAACCAAGCTTGAGCCAGATGTGGAGCTATAGAATTCATGAAAAATCCTGGCTTCTAATATTGTGAAACGGTAAGTATATGCTATCCAGAGTTTGTCTTATTTTATTTTTTATTTTATTTCTTGGTTTTTGAGTCATACCCAGCAGTGTTCAGTGCGTATCCCTGCCTCTGCACTCAAGGATCACTTCGGGTGAGCTCAGGGGGACCATACAGGGTACTAGGGATCAAACTTAGGTTCGCCAGGTGCAAGGCAAGGACCCTCCCTGCTGTATTAATCTCTCTAGCCCCTTATTTCAATCTTTTTATAATCTTCTTAGTCTTATTTTAATCTGTGAAGCACTGAAGAATGCAAGAAGTCAAGTTTGAAGTTAACAAGTGTTGCACTTTTTTCCATTAAAGGTTACAGTTTTTATTGTTTGACAGTTATGCCCCTCTAGCTGTTGCAGGTATGGCTGTGGTGCCCTGCGTTGGCAAGTGGCAGACAGGAGACAGGCTTGTCTACACTCAGGGCTCTTCCTTGTGAGCTCTGGATGGTTGATGGTCCAACATAGAAAAAGACTAGGCCCCCAAGATGAACCCAGAGCCACAGCAGAGCCTGGCAAGCTACCCGTGGTGTATTCGTATGCCAAAAACAGTACAATAATGGAGCAATAATGTGGGAATGGGTTTGCATAATTTCTGGATTAATTATCACCTGTAACCTTTCTCACTTGCCACTTGTATTCCCTTTGTTCATCAATCGAGCAAATTGATAAACAAAGGGAATACAAGTGACAAGTGACAAAGGTTACAGTCTATTAAAGAAATAACATTGGTTGAGGGATATGACAAAGGAAGAACTGGTATATACCTCAAAGGTGCACCCCTTCCCCAAAATTTAGACATTGTGGGACACTGTGGGAGATTGCGGGAACTTGTAAAACATGCTAAACCAGGTGAACAGACAAAATTTTCACAGTGAATATGCCCGTTAAAAATTTAAGACAGTCAGAACAAAGTTACTAACGTTCTACTTGGAAGCTGATTTTTTAAAAACTATTTATTTTTGCTTTTTTGGGTCACACCTAGCGATGTTCAGTGGTGACTCCTGGCTCTACCCTCAGGAATTACTCCTGTAAGTGCTTGGGGGACCATATGGGATGCCAAGGATCCAACCCGGTGGCCTGCGTGTAAAGGCAAA
Source organism: Cryptotis parvus (assembly GCA_021461705.1). NCBI lineage: Eukaryota > Metazoa > Chordata > Mammalia > Eulipotyphla > Soricidae > Cryptotis > Cryptotis parvus. The sequence goes on along the minus strand of JAJIBD010001074.1, from coordinate 230,719 downwards.
TGCCCTACCCACTGTGTTATTGCTCCAGCCCTGAAGCTGATTGATTTAGAGTTGGAAAAACACCCATTGTGGGAATGGGATTGCATAATTTCTGGATTAATTATCACTTGATTGATATTTTAAAATTGATATTTTAAAAAATCCCAAAGTCTTAGAATTTTTTTTAAAAAACCTGAATCACCATGAGATAGACCATTATAAAACTGTTCATGATTGATTTTCAGTCATATAGTATTCCGATAGTTTTGGGCATTATTTATCTAACATTGATCCTATTTCATCTCACCTCTATGCTCTATCATAATGAACTGACTGGAGAGTTTCCGTCAATATTAAGGGTTTCATTCACATGGCTCTTTTGTTTTTTAATTTGTATCATCTTCAAAGGGAGGGCTAGTCAAAGGTAGGGAAATCAGGAATGCATAGTGTACTTGAAGAGTTATGGGGCTCTATGATATTAAACAAAGAGGAGAGATGCTCATGGGGAAGGAAAAATTATTTTCAAATTCCTACGAAGTGACATTATGAACTGAAAGTGCCTTAAGGACAATGGGTCATACTTTTCCACACCCCCTATGTATGACTTTATGTCAACTTCAACAGCTGTTGTTGGCATGAAATGAGCAAAATGGCCAAAAATAGTAGATAAGGGACGTGATAGAAATCATACTTGTCTGAGAAGAGAATACTTTCCTGTCTCTTGAGCTCTATTACTGATATTATCTGTGTCGGGACAGTCATCCATCAGGTAATATGTCCATGTGAGAGATGCATAGATAGGTAATTTTCTAAGATATCTGATGTTCTATTCAGTACTACTAGATACATCATAGTACAAACCATTCATCTTATCAGTCCTTGGACTATTATGTTTGTGAACTGTGTTTGGAGTCTGAATGACAAAGACCTGAAGCAGGAGGGAAAACATAAGTTAAAGAAGGAGAATATGGGAACCAGATCCCTGCTTACTGCCACCCAGTGATCTAACTACCTTTATGACTACCTATATGACCCTTTACTCAATGTCTTGGTGGCCTCTTTTTGATGACTCTTATAGGAAGAAACAAACTTTTCTTGATTTTCTTTTATCTCCAAAAGGAAGATTTTCCTTACCTCCTGGAGTCAAGAGTTTGACATATTTACCAATATTCATCCCCCCTATCCTTCCCAGCTGCCATGGAATTTGGTGATCTGCCATCAACTTCCATTGATCATGACTCTATCTTTTATCCTCTGTGCAATGATCCTCTGGATTCATTCCTTTCTAAGGCATGATTATACAATGTGAACTGTAACTATACACATGGGATAAAGGAAGTGATTTCTACTTCCTAATCTCATGGAACTCTGTATTCATATTTGGAGAGATGTACACATCATTTACGGTGACAACCAAAGCCACATGACAAAGCAGGATTTGGGTATGATGAGAGAAAAGGAGTAGAGAGTTGTGCTACAAAAAGGGAGACAACATAGGATCAGAGGGGATCTGGAAAAGGTGATTAGGAAGTTGGGCTCTTAGACTGATAGGAAGAGGGGGCTCAGGAATGGTACAGAATGTGCATTGGATGTAAAATCCTGACTAGGAAGCATTGGATGTAAAATCCTGACTAGGAAGGATTGCATGAAAGAGCAAACAGGAGTTGTGGTATTTTTTTGTTTTTGTTTTTTTGGGTAATACTTGGTGATGCACGGGGTTATCCTGGCTCTGCACTTAGGAATTACTCTTGCTAGTGCTCAGGGATGCTGGGCTGGGATGGTGGGGACTGAACCTGAGTCAGTCATGTGCAAGGCAAACATCCTACCCACTGAACTATAGCCCCAGTTCCAGGAGCTATATTTTTATGTGTGTGAGTTATGAGGCCAGATACTAGACATCTTTAAATGCTAGGATACTGACATAGAACCTTCTAGTCAAGGTAATGGGGAGTCTTTGAAGCTTGAAAATGGAAGTGTCTTATAAATAGCTTTCTGGGGAATACAGTTTGGCAACCTGGAGGAATATGAACTGATTGTGTGGGGCAGAGTTAGAAGGCAAAAGAAACTAGACAGAAATGTCATATTCTAGAGTTGGCAATTTTTCTGCTGGGGGAAAAAACAACCAAACCTTTAGTTTCCAACAAACTGCCTTTTATTATGACACAAAACCCATAAAAGTAGTGATGTATATAAAATCAGTGCAGGATGTTTTTAGTGGCTTTATGAAATAAAAACAGCAGTAGATAGTTAAAATTGGAATGCCCCACATCAGGTTATAACCATCTGAGTTTGGGAACTTGCAGCAGCAATGCAATCATATTTTTATAGCTCATGCCTGGTCTTTTCACTCAGATAACTGAACTATGAGTGGGTAAGAAGGAAAAACCCAGCAAATCAATGCCATTCAGTAACCAAGGATGAAAGTTGTTGAATTTCAATGGCCATTGCAGTTAGTCGTTTAATAAAAGAATCATTTTTCTCTTCAATCAGAAATAGATGTGCTAGGAATAAGGCTAAGATTGATGTGTGTGATATTAGTTTCCTAACACAATGATCTGATGGGTAGGAAGAGGCCATACCTGCCAATATGACGTCTGTGATTCTATGTTGTATTGGTCAGAATGTCAAAAAGTATGCTTTTCACCAAGCTTACAGATGGAGAAACTGAGGTTCAGAGAAGTTGAGGTCCCTGTCCAGGGACAAAGCATTAAGATGTGGTATACCTGGACATAGACCAATATGGCTCTCAAGTCTTATGTCTTCCCATGTTCTATAGAATTTTTAATAAACTTTGATCCTCTCTTTGACAGTATGTGGAGATTAAGTATCTTTTTGAAGCTGTCCCTATGAATCTAAAGCTGTATTTTTACTTTATATGGTCACATGTAGATAAGGCAAATCTCTTTTTAAAAGTTGATGTTATTATACCACCATGAGATACACCATTACAAAACTGTTCATGATTAGGTTTCAGTCATACAGTGTTTCAGCACACATCCCTCCACCAGTGCAATTTTCCCACCACCAATGTCCCAAGACAATGACAGGCACTTTGCCTCTTCTCTATAGATGAGGCAAATCTTTTTTTTTAATTAAATTTAATTTTATTATTTTCCCTCCAAAATATTATTACACCATTTTAGACATACAATTGAAAGATGCTCATGTAGAGTTTTGGTTCTACAGTGTTCCAACACCCATCCCTCCACCCAAACCCATTTCCCATCACCCATGTCCCCACCTCCCTCCCCCTCCCACACCTCAACTACTTGGCAGGTTCTGTATGTCATTTCTCTCCTCTTTATCTCTCCCACCCGCCAAACTTCCTGCTCTTCATGGAATGCAGTGCATTAAAAGACATTACTGTTTCCACTATTTTAATGGACCACGCAGCCGCTTGTTGCCGCGCGACCTGGGCTCAAACTGGTTTTGCTCTGTTAATCTGGTCATGAGGCAGTTTCCCAGCGTCCGGACAGCGAAAATGGTGGCTAGTGTGATGGGCGAGTCTCATCCGGCTGCTTCCGGGACCCCCAGAGGTGACGGGCCCACTCCCAAAATCCATCTGCCCTCCTGGGGGCCCCATAGTCAGCTGGGCCCGGGCGAGCTGAGTTCCAGAGATGAGGCAAATCTTGCTGGAGGGTTGTGTTATTTACTTATTCTTTGTTTTAGAACCACACCCAGTAATGGTTAGGGCTTATACCTGGCTCTGCACTCGGGGATAGCTCATGACAGGGCTCCAGGACCATATGGGATGCTAGGAATCACATCACCATGTGGAAAGGAAGCACCCTAGCCTCTGTACTATCTTTCTGGTCCTGCTGAAGGCTTTTATTTATGAATTTTATGTTGTTATTGTCTCTATCACTATCACTATCTTCCCGTTAATCATCTATTTGCTAGAGCGGGCACCAGTAATATCTCCATATGTCCTGTCTCATGCTAGTAGAACCCAAAGGCATCCACTTGCTCCAGGAACATAGAGAGCCTCAAACCATTATATTAAGTCACGGGAATGACCTAATATAAATGTTATGGGTGGAGTTGTGACGAGAGGGAAGTCCGGATGTGGAAAATGGCGGGCCCCATGGAGTAGTGGAGGGTGGTCTGGCTTGTTGTGAGGCTCTGCTGAGGTGGCAGGCCAGGGCTAGAACCCGCCATGCCTCCCGGGCACCTCACGAGCAGCTGGGCACAGGGAGAGCAAGGAGCAGCTCTGCCCCATTTCTGAGAGCCTCTGGTTCAGCATACCTGTTATTGTCTAATTACAAATTATTCATGATTGGGTTTCAGGCATACAATGTTTCAACACTAATTCCTTTACCACTGGAAACCAAGTTAGGGACTACTCGAGAGTGCTAAAAGAGGGGGGGCCACAAAAGTATCAAGCATGATTCCTCAAAGACTTTGGAAAACAAAAGACTTTGGTCTGAATTGACTTTTGGATGCTGAATCAAAATACAGACAGGACATCAGCTAGAATAGGCAAATATCATTACTAATCTATAAGAATCTCAACTTTAATGTGTCGACTCTACCTACATGTATAAAATATATATGTATAAAATTAGAATCATCAGTTTGAGGCCCACTTGATTTCCCACACACTGTATAACAGGTCATAAAATAGCATTGCTGGACCCTAAAAGGTGCTAGAAACAAAGTGCCAACATGCCAGCTGCCTATTGGTATGTTTTACTAAATACTGGTTCCCAGCTTAGGTCCCTGTCCTCGCTTCTAAGTGAGGTTGATAAGAATTCAGTGAGAGCTACTTGGTGAACCTGAGATTTCCCAGGCATGCTTAATGCCTGTGGTGCAAGCCATTATCAATCACGATTTGGAACTCTTTCTCCCTGGAATTTCTAGACCTATATTGAATTTCTCTAGAAAACACAGCCTAAGTGATCTCCACATATTTAAATAAATTAAAGGGGATAGTTTTACAATGTCTCTTGTGCAATACAGTGTTGACTATCTCTAAGAAATGTATTTCCATGAGAAGCAACCTTAGACATCTTTAGAGAAGTTGACTTATCACCTCTTCTAACCTACTCACATGATGTGAGCCTCTAAGGTAGGTTTGTCAGATTATTTGCATGATTTTTCAGTAAAATTTGCATTTCATATAAGTAAACTATTTAAGCAATATTTGACATAAAAATATACACTAAAATAATACATACTTTACCTTTTTGTTTGTCTGAAATGCAAATTTAATTATGTAATTTTGCTGTGTTTTATAATTCTATTCCCTGGCAACCTAGTAGAGATTGAAAGTAAATTTGGAATAAAGCTTATCTGTGTCTTTAAATTCTCTTTAGGAATGGAGAGATATAGTACAGTAGGTAGGGTACTTGTTTTGCACACATCTGACCAGTGTTTGATTCCTGGAACCCCATATGATTCTCCAAGCCTCTCTAGAAGTGATCCTTGGATTTAAAGCAAGACATGATTAGAGATAGATACAGCACCCAAATTAAAAATCCTCATTTAGTGAAGTGAAAAGTCCTTCTATGTAAAAACCAGAATAATTCTAAATGAAGGCACTTCCCTTAGAGTTATTGAAAAGATCAGTGAGGTAATTCATAGAGCTAGAGTACATGCAGAGGCTCCAAGTTTGATCCTCACTACTTCATGATCCCCTAAATATTGTTTGGGGAGACACCCCCATCATAAAAAAAAAAGTGAAAGCATCTGCCAATATAACCAGTATACCTCATTGTGCATCCTAGAATTAGCCTACCTGTTCATGTAATTTTCTAGATTGTTACATCAATAAACAATGTACCCAGCTCCTCTGAAATAGATTAATTATATTTTTCGAAGGTGATCAGTGTGTAAGGCATTTGGGATGTTAGCTCAAGTAACCAAACTCCTAATCCAGAGCTTTCTGTGATTTTCTACACTCTTTTCACCTACCCTGCAGAAATAACTATTTTTATTCAATCATTCAGTAGTTTATGGAGAATTGAATATCTATATAAATAATATATATCAACAATTTACTTCAGACCCAGTGTTTTGTGGTGCAGTCATGATAACAGAAAAGTTTTGTTTCCTTCCAATATTAAAAAGGATATATCTTCCAATGCACTTACGAAAAATGGAAAATATATTTCTTCTATATTTGTAATAGTAGTAATTGATGGGAGTAAATTCACCAGTTAAATGGAAGAAAAGTAGCCATTTGCAAGCTCTGATAACATTCAGAGTACTATAGTTTAGGTAACTGGGTTATAATAGTGTTCAGGTTTCTAGTACAGAGTTATACAAAGTTACTGTACACCCCTCCACCAAAATTCCATGACCCTCTCTCTTTAGAAGATTCTCTCACTTGAGTGATTGTTGACTTCAGTCCTTAAATAAGAATTATTCCCCAAGATGGAAAAATCAATTCTAGTTGAAGGAATGAGGGATACAGAAGTATTAGAATCAGGTCTCGTGTCAGCTGGCACATATGTTCTATCTATATCATCAGGAGTCTCTGAATCCGAACCATGAAGACACGCTCACGCCTAGCAGTAAGTGCATGAATTACATAACTCATACTAAATACTCAAGTTATGTATTATACTATTTACAAAGGACAAAAAGGAGACTTGGTAGAACTGTGGAATCTTCTACACAGCTTACAAGTGGCAGAACTGGGAATCAAATCCAAGGCTAAATATTTCTCTTCCACTGCCCAAGGCTACTTGTTCTTGCTCTCCTGTTCCCTTCTCTGAGCAACAATAAAGAAACAAAGAATGTGGTTCATGGACTAAGAACAGCCTCTCCTCTCCCCAGACTCTGAAAGGGGAGAAAGAAACAGGGTCTTGGGAAACTTCTACAGTTTCCTTAGGGAACTTAGCTAGGAATGTTTCATGGCTATATACACAATGCCCAAAGAACTCTGAGATTTACCGTCCACTTTTCATCAGCTACAGAAGACATTGCCAGAATAGTTCTGGTTTAGCTGGTCATTTGTTTCAAGCCTGAGAAATGTCTTCAGGATCTTAATTTCCAGGGAGAGCAGCCATGTCCTATAGATGCTAGTATTTAAGAGCCGCAGGACATGACACAAGCCTATCTAATTTATTACCATGCTACTGTTTGAGACGGAAGAGATGTGATATAGATGACTAACAGCCCACCTGTTCAGCTAAGAGTTACCTGTTGTGACCTAACACATATTCAGAACACAGGGTGTCTTTAGGCAGACAAAGAAACCAGAGAAAGAGCAATTCTCTCTGTTTGAGACTTATGAGTTCTGGCTCTACCAATTGAGGGCACCTTGCTAAAAATATCATCACTGTTGTTCTCATTAGCAGTTAATACTTATTAAGTTCCATTCTAAATTCCAGGCATCAGGGAAATGATTACATATGGAGAAAATACATTCTTCTTTCACATCAATTTAAATATGGTGCGATGTGCAGATTCATCAATGCTATAAATGGTATAAGAAATGACAGAGATAGAGAGAGAAATAGAGATAGAGATGAGTAGCAGAGAAAGCTACTTTGAGGGTGAATCTTGAAGTAAAAAGAAATAAAAATTAAAAAGACATACTTTTTCCCAATTTAATTCTCTCTTAAAAAGCCAACTAACAATAATCTTGAACAAGATAACGCTGATAAAATCAAAGGACGTGGGATGAGGTTGAAGCAACCCCTGTGTAGCAGAGACCCAGATAGTCCCAGATAGACTGCAAGAGACAGGTAAAAGGAATGGCTGGATATCATTAGAGTGCTCACAGCCAGGGATCTCCCAAGACTATGGTTCCTACAGGAAGAAAGGGAGCCAAGGATGAAAATATAGTTCCCTTTGCATTGGGTTGCTTCTTAGAATTCTCACTGGGCCTTACCTTGTGGGGGAATTGACAAAACTTGAACACTGGGGATCAGATAGTGACAGAGAAGGGAGGGAGTATTTCCAGTAACCAATACCGTGATATTTGTGGACTGAGTTTCTACTCCGTGTCACCCAAGTATAAGTCCCAACACATGGTACTGTTCATTTGCTGATAGTAACAGTGGCCTAACTAGAGGACTTGACTGGGCATAGGTTTATCAGATAATAAACCACATAGCCAGGTTTGCCTTGTAGCTGGTCCACCTAGTCCTCAATATAGTGCTTGGACCTTCCCAATTAAAAAGCCTTACCAAAGAACCTAGGAAACTTTTTAGCCAAAAGACACTCTAAGAGAATTATCAGTGATTGTAATTGACTACAGGGCTAAGCCAGTAGTCTTTCTTTTGAACTTGGCATATAGTCATATCTGATTTGATCCCATAAATGCTACTTTGTAACCCAGACTATAATTAAATAAACCTTCTAACCCTGTCCAACCAACCAGGAATCCTAACCAGAGCCCTTAGAAATCTGAACAGTCCAACCTGTAATGCAAACTATAATAATATAAACATAAATCCGCCCATTGGTCCATCCTGCTCATCTCTAAGTCAAAGTAGTAACATCTCAATTTTGCTTCTGCCTAATGAGGTCCTCAAACAATAGCCTTATCAGGTCTTCAGTCTTTATATATACTAAACTATTCTAGAAATGAAAATTAATAGCTCTATATACTGCTGAATATACCATTCAACCTTCCCAACAAGGGAACCTAAACAGAGTATATGAGAAATGTCATAGCCCATCCAACATTCTGTTTAGAGTGTCACCTAAATAAAATGGATAGTGTAACCTAAAGAATGCATAGTGACATCCTTCGTCTACAAATAAGGTGACCCTCTTTGCGGGGTGCATTCCTGGAGACCCACAAGCAGTGTCAGGGACTGAGATACTTTCTGTAGCACTGCATTATCAGGTCCTCACACTGAACAACTGGCTGGTTATTAAAAAATCACCAAGGGGGAGGGGGAAATCCTTCAGCTTCTTAAGCAATGCAATGGCAGGCCCACCTCACCAATATAAAAAAGATTCCCAACTTTTACAAGGCAAGCATTAGCCTTTTAAAACATCTTTCTCCCTGTCTATCAACATGAGCAAACCAAATGCAGCAATTTACCAAAAGAATCCTACAACATGATCAAGTGGGATTCATCCAGGAGATTCCAAGTTACAACATAAGCATGATAACAGATGTTAACAGAATGAAATAAAATTTTCATCTCATTATATAAAGAGTAATTTGACAAAATTCAACATAATTCATGATAAAAATACAACCAATTATGTGTAGAAGGAGCACAATAAAGGTCATGTATAATAATTCCAGAGCCAAAATCATTCTTGGTGGTGAATATTTAAAAGCTTTTCCTCTAAGATCAAGAACACTGTTCTTAGGTATCGGCTCTCTCTACTTTCATTACTTGAAAGTTCTAGCCAGAGCAATACAGCCAGGAAAAGAAAGAAAATGCATCAGAATGGTAAGATAGAATAGGGACAAATAAAGACATATTTGCCCATGACATGACTTTATATAGAAAAACTCTAAACATTTCACCCAGAGAATGTTAGTTCTCATAAACAAAAAGGTAAAGTTGTAGTTTTAGAACAATAAATTTATTAAAACAATGAATTATATATTTAAACAATAAATGGACAGAAATAAAAATAATGAAAATGATCTAAATAATCATGATATTCAAAACAATACAGTACTTGGAAGTTAATTCAATCAAAAAGGTCAGAAATTTCTAAGGTTATCCGAAAATGATAACTAATTGATGAAAATAACATATAAGAGAAAAGAGATAAAGAACTCTCCATAGAGGCAGGCTAAGAGAGAGGAGGAGGGAATCGAGGACATTGGTGGTGGGAAATGGGCACTAGTGGAGGGATGGGTGCTGAAACAAAGTATGACTGAAACCCGGACATGAACATCTTTGTAATTGTATATCTCACTGTGGTATAATAAAATATTAAAAATAAATAAAATGAAGCCTCTAAAAACAAAAAAAATAAAGAAAATAACTTATGTTGACACAAGTAAATGAGAAGATATCTCCACTAATTAAAATATTGTTAAAATATCGACACTATCCCAAACCAGGTATTTAGATCTATTTTTACCCAATAAAGTACAATTAAGTCAAGAATTTTCAACAATATTTATGGATCTTGGGCCTTGAGGGCATTTTACTATGCAGGAACAGACAAAAATTATACAATCTCACATGTGAAATAAAAAAAAAAACTAAGCAATCAAATTCATAGTAACACAGATCATACTTCTAGCTGCTAGAGGAAGTTTGAAAAGTTTCAAACACCTACCTAGAGGTAGGTGTTTGAAAATGGGAAAAAATATCAAATGGTACAAATTTGTATGTGAGTTAGGTCCTGGGTTTGATCCCTGTATTCAACCATACATACTCAAAAATTTATAATAAATACTGGATACTGAGTTTGCAGCAAGATTCTATTTAGCAGTGTTCTATGGTTTAGTAAAAGTTGTTTAGACAGTAAATCCACAAAATTTTCATTAGAAGGAAAAAAGTAATTTACCACCATATGAGTGAATGGATGTTAACTAATTGTTGCAATCACTTAAGAATATGTAGTTTTTTAACTAATTGTGTTGCATACTAAAACTTGAGTGCTGTGCCAGTTATTTCTTAATAAAACTGAAAAAAACACTCCCAATGATCAAGTCTATCTTAATGACAGAAATTCCATTTTTATCTTATGTTCAATATAGTGCATATATATAGCACAACCGATGCTTCCAATTTCAGATTTGTCAAAAACAGCAGATTAATCCATTTTTTATTGACAACTGTGTAATTTCCATTAGTTTCTCGGTTATGATATTTTTGTTTATCCATTTGTATTTTTCATTTTATAAATGCAGACTCTGATACATCTATGCGTCCTAGACATCTTTTTTGTAGGCTCTTGATGAGGTCACTGACCCTGAGCACTGTCTGTAATGGCAAAAGAATTATGAATCAGCTCTGGAAAGAACAGGAGTTTTTAGACATTGCTTAGGATTCGGTCTTCCACTGGAGCGAAGTGACTGGGGAAAATGGGAATATATGGGAGAATGACTTCTGAATGACTAGCGGAGACAGGCCAGGGCCAAAATCTTCAATGCCTATATGCCAAACCAAGGATTTTAGTTAGAAAGAAATGAAGTGTCTTGACAAGTTTCTAAGCAGGTGGCTGCAATCACAGATATAATGTAAAATATATAATAATGGTTGATGATTTGAAGGACGCCCTGGAAATATGGGATGGTAAGAAGGCTCTGTAACCTTCTAAGCTAGGGACAGCAGGCAGATTTGGTTAAGCGCAAAGGTGAGGATGGAGAGTTGATGGCGTGGCCAAGAGCTGCCAATCAGCAGAGGTTCTGGGGAGCAGGGTGTAAGTCATGCTGAGGAAGGGACTGTTAGCATGAACAAGAAGCTGATGCGTGGGAATGTTTTTAATAACCAGGTTTCCAGATACCTGCCCTACCCAGGCTGAAACCAGAAGCTGAAGATATCTGTTAGCACCATGGGGTTTTCCTTTAGAAGTAAAATGTGAGACCCAGGAATCTGACCTCTGGCCCTGGCAAGTCAAAGGCCCACCCCCATGTGCTTGTTAAAATGTCAGGCTTGCTTCCGTGGGAAACATCTTTTTTCTTAGCCCCTGGCAGATCTGGACCCCAGAAGGGAGCCAAGGGGTCATGGGTGCTGTCAGAATCCTCACTCCCCACTGCTCTTAAGTGTGAAATATGGAGGAAGGAAACTTGGAACATTGATGGGAGACTCAAGCAGCACTGAGACCAGCAGATGCCCCAACACAGTCACTTCTCTTTGGGCAACATTGTGCCATGAGCAGTAACCTCCAGAAGGAAGGTCTTGCTACAAGCTTCTGGGTATTATTCACTCAAGGTCTAACTTTGGCATTGTGCTACACCCTTTGTGTTGAATTTAGTTGTTCATTTACATGACTTAATAGGGAGGTTCAGGTGCTTAAGGGGAATGGTTAACACGCCTCCAGTGAAAAAGCCAGGAATAGCAAAGTCAAATCTTACCCAGTAACCAACTCTAGAGCCCAATTTTCATTTACTGATTCTGCAATGCTTGGGTTTTTGGAGATTTATCAAATTTGGTGGTTTCCTCATAGGACTTAGCATTAAATACAGGCAAAAATATACACATGATAACCTCTAAGTATATGTATTACAATCCACAACATGTAAGAGAGGGAAGAGAGAAAGAGAGAGAGAGAAAGAGAAAGAGAAAGAGAAAGAGAAAAGAGATCGCGGAACCTGCCACGGAGGCAGGCTAGGGAAGGGGAGGGAATTGGGGACATTGGTGGTGAGAAATGGGCACTGGTGGAGGGATGGGTGCTGGAACACTGTATGGCGAAACCCAAACACGAACATTTTTGTAATTGTTAAAAAAATAAAGGGAAAAATTTGGTGATTTCCTTTGGGAACAATTTTCTCCCTGGACTCTCCTTTGCCCTTACGAGAGGACACTGGTTAAGATCTGGGATATTTTTGATGGCCACAATGTGGAGTTGACTCATCGATGTAGATCTCTCATTGCTCATAGCAGGGATGCTGCTGAATCCCTCACATGGTGCCCAGAATTCCTAGAGCAAAAAAAAAAAATCTAGTCCAAAACTCACTAGGTAAAAAATCATGATTCAGTGATGGGGCAAGGGGGCGAACACCCAATCAACATTTGCAGGAACAGAGATAAATATTTCTCACATCTTCCTTTTTTCTCTATTCAGGTGCTTATTCATTTGTTCTTTCATTCAAAGCATGGCAATCGTCTCCTGAAGATTTTAGTGGCTTCCTTGACATAAACAGGTGGCTTGTCTTGGCTCATGATAACTTTTAATTGGAAAGAAAACCATATCCTGTTGTTTACACCTGGATGATAATGGAATGTGGGGAGAAGAAAATAATCATGTTTATGTTGATATGTCTCAAAAATCATAGTTTGGAGTATCAGCTGAAAAGGCTAGGATGGTGTTGGTTTTGAAGGGGTGTGTGTGTGTGTGTGTGTGTGTGTGTGTGTGTGTTTTGGATGCCCCTAAGGAAAGCAGCCTGATCCCAGAGAAAACAATTAGAACCATGTGGTTTTCCATTCACCACTGTTTTTAGAAGCACTGCCAAAACATTTGAGATGAAGACAAAGGGGTCCTTCATGCCCGGCAGCCCACACTGGGGGAGAGCGAGGCAGGGCTTTATTAGAGGGGCAAACACAATTTAGAGTGTCAATGAGGGAGCCTAATGCTGCTGCTGGTCAGAGGAACCCTCCAATGCGGTCTCCCTGTGCCGGGGGAGCTTGGCCTAGCAGACGCCCCACCTAATTAGTGTCCTTCTGAATGTGCAGAGGCAGAAACCCACATGGAACTTCAGTGACTATTTAATTATGGTTGGGTCTCTTTTGTTTTAACAGAGACTTGAGTCTGCTACTCCAGAGTCCTGCCATGGGGCAGCTTTACAAAGTCTCCTAATGAGCTGGCCCCTTGGTGATTCCGCCATATTCCAGAGTGAGTGAATTGTTTGTTTTCCCTGAAAACTGACCAGCGGAAGTAGCAACCTATTGAATTTAGGAATGTTCTAGAAGTATTATGTGAGTCTCATCAATAGAATCATTCAAACTTGAGCAAAAGAGTGTCTGGCATGAAAATGTAAAAGAGAATTCAAGAATGCAATGAGGAAAAGAATGAAAAGAGGAATAATTTCTGGATTTAAATGTCCTCAGTTCTGGGGGTTTCTAAGTTTACAAAAAAGAAAAATTTATATATTAAAATGATCCCCCCAAAGTGATACAGGGTAAGAATTTTAATATTTGACTAAGTGATTAATTAACCAAACGAATGAAATAACAATTTAGTTGAACCTAGGCCAAAGGATTCTTTTTAGCATAAATCTCCATCCTGGATACAAATATTCTTCCATGACTTTAAGTTAGGGGTCAAATCCTTATTTGACTTAGATTTATATAGAAAGTCACGTTTTTGCACCAATGGTTTCTCCCCTCCCCTCTTTCATATACTCTGTCTTTATACACTCTAAACATTAGAGAAGATCTTTGGGGAGCAGTGATCTTGAGGTCTTAGGGAAAAGAATAAGCCAAAGAGTCCTCTTTGCCTTGGCGAAGACTGCTGGGTAAGAGCTGAGTCGTAACAACTTGGACAGAATGCTGACCATAAATCCTAAACAAAGGGCAGTCAAGGCCAGGGCGACATTAAGGGAAGGACATTTCCTTGCTGAAGTGGCTCAGCAGGATGTATAGAAAGTGAGGTTTAATGATGTGAAGTCCAGAGGTCTGCACCGAGTCCCTGCTCCGTTCATGACTTACAAAGTGGCCTTGAGAAACAGCTCCCTTTGGTCCTCCGTTTTCTTTTGAGACATGGAAACACTTGTATCTGCCCAGCATAACATTCTGGGAATTTCTGAATACCGCAGGAGAACTAACCCAGGGAATCTATTTAAAGATCATATAACTCTATAGCGTAAACTATTTTATTGTCATCTTTTTATGGTCTTATTTCAACATCCAACCTCAAAGATGTTTTTGATCATGCCATATATCTACAAGAACTCATACTTAGCAATCCTGCTACTTCTATATTAGCTAGCCTTGAATTTGAAGAGAATAATATAGGGATGTCATTTTTTATTTAACTGTAAAATATCCACACAGTCACTATTGTCTGAGGGACAGTGATTGTCAGAGGGTCATGGAGTAAAAAGGATTCTCAGCCAAGTTTCAGGGAACATGAGGGTTCATTTATTCTCTTCCTGAACTTTTCTGCCCCCCCATTACTCAGTTCTTCCCCTCCTTTCCTTTCTTTGCATTTGCAGAAATGGCATACATCTCACAATCCAGAATAAATGAGATTTTTTTCTGAATTAAATGACTGAATTTTTTCTGGTAATAAAGGCCAAGTCAAACAGCGTATCAAATAAACCCCAGCAGGCTGGAGTCGGCAAGGATGTTAGAGGAGGTTCCATAGCAGAGATGATATCTGGGTTGGATGTTGAAAGACTAAGCAGCAAAAACGTGAGTGAGAGCACAAGCCAAGGGATGTCACGTGATTCTAGGGGACAGAAGAGAAGGGGAAATGTGAATATATTTTAGGGCATACGACTAAAAATGACCCTCAGCAGTCCCATCTGCTTTCCATCCTCAGCTTTTCATCTACTAGAGATAGGACTGGAAGAGGAGGCAGAAAGATCAAAGCAGTGGATCTTGCATTGTCCTTAGTGTATTAGTTTATGTTTGGGTTTTGGGGGGCCACACTCTGTAGTGCTCAGATCTTCTCCTGGCTCTGTGCTAAGGGTTAACTCCTAATAGGTTGGGGGACAATATAGGATGCCAGGAATCAAACTAGAGTCATTCATGTGCAAATAAAGTGTTGCAGGTGGACCCCACGGGTGGCTTATGTGAGCCCAGAAGGAGAGAGAGATGGTCGCTTTCTCCCCAGCCACCTCTGCCACCCGGGAACAGCTGGGCAGGCTTAGGACTGATAAAGTCTGCGATGAGCCCCTGCACGGCGTGGGCCTGAGTTCCACCAGCCCCACAAGGTGGCCGTCAAGCCACACCTGATGCCTGCTTGATCTCTAGATGTGGGAGTTGATCCTCACCACCCGAGGTTTCTCGGGGAGCCACGGACTCAGGCTGGAGCGAGGAATTGCTCTTTGCAGGAAAGGAAAGTCAGTCCTAGGCCTTACCCAGGGCTGCCTTAGGGTTCTTGTCTTTCTCGCAGAAAAATAATTTTCAGGAGTCGATGAGCAGTGAAGTAAAATAGGTTTTATTGAGGAGGTTTTAGGAGAGGGGAGGGGAGAGAAAGTAAGAGAGAGAGAGTAACACGCTCAAGAGAGAATGTGGGCTACTCCAAAGACGGAGAGTGAGTAAAAGAGAGAGTACACATTTCAAGAGGGGAGATGCGGGCAACACACGTGCTTACGCACCACATGTGCTCAGCCACAGGGCTCAGGCAGCATGTGGGTCCATGCAGCATGTGCACGCAGGCAACATGTGTGCACAGGCAGCATGTGTGCGCAGGCAACATGTGTACCAAGGCAGCATGCGCCCTGTCCTTTGTTTAGGACGGCTTTTATAGATTTCTCCCCAAGTTACTCCCCATATGGGGCTTTAACCTCAGTTGCTAGGGCCCCGTTGCCAAGGGAGTAGACTTTGGAAGTGGTCTTCTTTGACTGGAATGTTTTTGGAGTCTTCTGTGAGCTGGGTGCTGGGCGGGAAGGCTGATTTATCTTCCTTAGGAGGGTTAGATATCTAAAGCCTTTAAAAGGGTCAGTGGCCTATGGGCTTCACACATTCCCTTTTGGTCTTCCCTTCCGCCAGGGTCTATTGTTGATAGTGGTCTTGTCAAGTTTGGTTTCGGGTTTTCAAGCAGGTGTGGTTCTGGATTTCTTCTTCAGGAATTTTATTGCCATGTGGCACCCCCTGTCTGCCTGCCTACAACAGTAAATCCATAATACAGCTCACGAAGGATCTTGATGTATTGGGTTTGAACACCTTGTTTGGCTAGGGCTTCGATGACTGCTTCAGTCTCCACAGAATCAAAGGCTTTCTGTAATTCAATGAACGTGAGACAGAGTGGCATTTTGAACTCCCTACAAACCTCAATGAGCTTGGTTACTGTGTGGATATGGTAATTATGCTGAATCCTTTCTGGAAGCCAGCTTGCTCACATGGTTGTCCTTCATCTAGTGTTCTGCCAATCCTGTTCAGGATGACTCGTGTAAACAGCTTGCAGATGACGGACAACAGGCAGAAGGGGCGATAGTTGCCGATGTCGTTAATGTCTCCCTTCTTGAACAGTAGAACTGTTCTGCTGGTTTTCCATTGGGAGGGACCTTGCATTCGAACATGCAGAGTGTGAAAAGCCGAGCTAGTGTATTGATGAGTACTGACAGCAGATTCTTTAGGTGTTCGGGTCTGACTTTGTCTGGGCCTGGAGCTGTTCCCTTCTTTACTGATGACACAATGGCATGTTGGATTTCAAAAGGGAGAACGTTGGGAATAACATATCCATCCTGTGGAATTTGGTATGTGGGCAGGTGGACGTGGCTATCAAAGAGATCTGAGTAGAAGTCATGGATAATCTTTCCCATTGCCTTTCTGGAAGATCTGATAGATCCATCAGGGCATCAGAGGGCAGTCATCTTGGTCTTATAGTTGGCGAAGGACAGGCGGTCAGTGTGAATGCTTTGGCGGCTTCTGCTTTATCTTCCATTTCTGCTCTTCTGTCTTTGAAGACTTCTTTTATTGCTTCTCTGCACCGTTTAGCAAGCTTGGACATTAGCATTTGGTCTCCTGAGGCTCGCGCCTTGCCATGTTGGCGAATGAGCTCGAGAGTTCCTGAAGACAGGCATCCTTTTGTGTCTTTCTCTCTCTCGGCATTCTTCGTACAATCATGGAGGTGCTGAATCAGTCGGTTGTATTCTTCATTGATGTTGTCAATGATGGTGTCTTCCCATGTAAATGCAATGGTGCCAAAGAGTTCCCATTTAGTGGTCGTTCTGGGGTTCTCTTCTTAAACTTTTTAGCCTTTTCTCCCCGTTGCGGGAAGTAGAATTTTGCACGAAGGAGATGGTGGTCCGATCCTGTTTGGAATTTGGGGACAACAGCAACATTGGTCAGACAAAACCATCGATTGGAGATGATGTGGTCAATTTCATTGTGGAGCTGTCCATCACGAGATTCCCATGTCCAACATTTCACTTCAGCCTTCTGGAACTGTGAGTTCCCATGAATAGTCTTGGTGGACATGATGAACTCAGATAGTCTCTCACCCTGTTCGTTTCATTCTAGACCATGGGTCCCGATGTGGAGTTCTTCTGCCAATCTTCTTGTTCCTAACTTGGCATTAAAATCACCGACTATGATCTTGTAGAAGGTTTGATCCTTTTTATAGATCTCCTCCAGAGAGGTTATAAATAGATATAATTCCACTGGGATATATTAGATGTAAGTCTACTTGGATATAATTTCAGATTCTTGGTAGACTATTTCTAAAGAAGAATTTTATATTAAGCGTATGATTTTTATTATTTAAAATAATAAATGTGATGTCTTCTTTGTCTTATGCCTTCACTATACTTGTTCTCATTTTATTTCATTCTAACACTCAATTTTACAGGATTTTATGTGGAGGGAAAACCAGGTTATGGTTACATCTTTTCAAAGATTAATAAATAAAGCAATTAATGGAACTTTAATGCTAAACCTTTGGAAATTTCAAATGACTTAAAATAACCAAATCTAAAGATATTTATCCCCTTATAAATACAATTCACTGTTTTTTCATTTCTTTCAGTTCCAATTCACCATGATTAGGAGCATGCCAATGACTGAACCACAATCTTCTCATTTATAAAATATGAATAATGATGTTACTTCTACTTATAGAAGTGCTTTTTTAGATTCTATCTAGAATATAGGAGTTTGCAATTAGGGTAGGTTATGTTTTCTTCAGTAACAATCAAGTTCTACTTTACAAAAGCTTAAGATGGTAAAGAATTGTTTCCTGTACAGGCTACACTTGCAGCTAATTTGAGGGGATTCTGCTTTCTGTATCCTCACACAGATACAATGAGAATGATCACAAACAGTTGCTATAAAGAAATATATCACTTGATCACTTGAATCCCGTTATTCATCTATTTGCTCGAGCGGGCGCCAGTAACATTTCCATTGGAGAACCCTCCATCAGGAGATTCCCATGTCCAGCATTTCGCTTCAGCCTTCTGGAACTGTGAGTTCCCATGAATGGTCTTGGTGGACATGATGAACTCAGATAGTCTCTCACCCTGTTTGTTCCATTCTAAGCCATGGGTCCCAATGTGGAGTTCTTCAGCCGATCTTCTTGGTCCTATCTTGGCATTAAAATCACCGACTATGATCTTGTAGAAAGTGTGATCTTTTCTATAGAACTCCTCCAATTCCATGTAGAAGTTCTCAATTTCATTTTCTTTGTATGTGGATGTTGGTGCGTCGACAATGAAGAAAGAAATTGCTGGCAGTGGGCCACATCTCTTCAAGTGTAATCGTCCTATTTGGTTTGTTAGGCATTCAAATGAATCAATGTTGACGGCCATGTTCGTGTTGACAAGGACACCAATGCCACTGACGCCTCTTTCATCGCATGTTCCAAGGAACAATTCTTCTCCGGTGTCAAATACAGTATGATGCAACTGATGCCTCCATGTCTCAGTCAGACCAATAATGTCGTACTTATCTTTTGTGCTTGCACCATAAGATCCTCAATATATGCTTCCAATGCCAGCGCACGTAAATTGAAAGTACAGACAGTCATTTTAGTCCTTCTTCGTTTTGGCAGCCTAGGATGGCCATGAAATTTTATCAGGCACTGCTTGTTTGCCTTTCTTACTGGTGCCGTATTAAGGGCTCTTTCAGGGTCAGGAAAATAAACATTTCTGTTACTGGATTTAGCATATCGAACACGCATAGGACGCATGCGGGCTCTATATTCTCATTACTTTGTGGGGCTCTCTCAGAGGGGTGGGTAGAATATTTACGGTAATTTGGAGGTAAATCACGCCTCTGCACAGCCGTCGCGCAAAGGGGAAAGCTGGTTTCTGCTCTGCCGGATGTACCTGTGTCTTAGGCTCAAGCATTCCTGGGCTTGAAATAAAGAAATATATACTAAAAATATATGCTATATAAAGAAATATATACTAAAAACTATACAATGTAGAAGAAATAGGCAATTTCCTAGAAGCAACCTAATAATGCTGAATGAGGAATAAATGCAAAATTTGAAAACACCAATTGTTGGAGAGCCAGTGGGGTCCCCGACAGTGTCAGGACAGAAGTTCTCGTCTACCTCCGAGGCTGCAGGGAATGGATGAAAACTCACGAGTCGGTGCAGTTCCAAAAAGGCTTTTAATAGTACAAAAGCTCTACCACCACAATCCAATATAATAAAAGAACCCTAGCTCTGGTCAGAACTTAGACCATATATGAGAGCCCAAGTCTCCTACCAAAGTGAATCCTACCAGAGAGGGAGTCCTACCAAAGAAGGTCCTACCAGAAGGGAGTCCCACCAAAGAGAGGATCTCACCTGAGAGAGAGCCCTACCAAAAAAAGGGACAAGTACCTCAAGTACCTCAAGTCAGTCCCCTAATATATACCAAAGTCATCCTAACTTCAGTATTCCTAACTTCTTTGCCAACAAAGAACTTTAAACAGCTTCTAGATGGTAGAAGACTGTACAAGGGTGGTGCCACACCCTATTATAAGTATTAACAAAGGATTACACCAAGGACTAATCCCTTCTTCTGAGATTGATCACTTGATCACTTGAATCCCGTTATTCATCAATTTGCTCGAGAGGGCGCCAGTAACATTTCCATTGGACCCTATCACGTGCCAATGTAGCCCAGTGGCATCTGGTTGATTCAGGAATATGGAGAGCCTCAAACCATTCCTTCAGGGACTTTACAAGGAAGTCTGACCATCTTGTAGTCGGCGGCCACGTGATCTTTAGACATTCCGTGGGATCCAGTCTGTAATGGCTCTAGTCCAGTGGTTGTCTCCAAATCGCATTACATGTCCAGCCCATCTGATTTTCGATGCCTTGGCAAATGAGACAGCGTCCCTGATTCTGGAATAGCGACGGAGGTCAGAACTGGCGGATTCCTTCTCTCACTTGAGTGAGGCGTGATATTCCAAGCATAGCTCTTTAGATTCCTCTCTGGGAGACTTGAATAGCATTCTCATCCTGCTTTCGTAGGGCTCAGGTCTCTGAGGCATATGTTAATGCAGGGAGAACAGTGGAGTCAAAGAGATGTGCCAGGAGCCTGAGGTTCTTTGTCCTTTCAGCTATTTCTTCGATGCCTTTGAAGGCATTCCATGCCGCTCTCTTCCTCCCCTGCGCAGGTCAGGTTTAAGGTCGTTCATCATGTTGACTTCTCGACCTAGGTACACATGACTGCTGCATTCAGAGGTGTTTGTTCCATTGAGAGTGAATGGGGACTCTTGAACTAGTTCATTTTTCATGAACATAGTTTTGATGAGATTCAGCTGTAGACCTATCTTTCCACAGTCTTGGTCAGAGTCAGCCAGCATTTGTGCCTCTTGGCTAATGTTTGGTGTTATTAGAATGAGGGTGGCACTGAAGAGTTTTGGTGAAATGGTATCACCCTGTTAAACCCCTCTTTTGACATCAATGATCACTTCTTTTTAGAATGGTGAGATCCTGGTGGTGAATCCGTAATACAGCTCACGAAGGATCTTGATGTATTGGGTTTGAACACCTTGTTTGGCTAGGGCTTCGATGACTGCTTCAGTCTCCACAGAATCAAAGGCTTTCTGTAAATCAATGAACGTGAGACAGAGCGGCATCTTGTACTCCCTACAAACCTCAATGAGCTTGGTTACTGTGTGGATATGGTCAATTGTGCTGAATCCTTTCTGGAGGCCAGCTTGCTCGCATGGTTGTCCTTCATCTAGTGTTCTGCCAATCCTGTTTAGGATGACTCGTGTAAACAGCTTGTAGATGACGGACAACAGGCAGATGGGGCGATAGTTGCCGATGTCGTGAATGTCTCCCTTCTTGAACAGTAGAACTGTCTTGCTGGTTTTCCATTGAAGGGGGTACCTTGCATTCAGACAGGTAGCGTGTGAAGAGCCGAGCTAGTGTATTGATGAGTACCAGACGGCAGATTCTTCAGGTGTTCAGGTCTGACTTTGTCTGGGCCTGGTGCTGTTCCCTTCTTTACTGAGGAGATGGCATGTCTTCTGAGATTATATCTTATGTAAAACACTGGAGAGGAGAGGGAGGGGGACGGTATAAAATAATGCATCTTAATTTCAAGGGCTTCATGTAATCTAGATGGTACCCTCAAGGTCCTTCTTATTTATTATCTGCACCAGGGTGATTCTGAGTGTCTTGTTCTCTATATACTCAAAGGGTCACACTCACCTGCTTGAGGACAAACTAGTATGATCCTTCCTATAATCTTAAACGATAGTTTCAATGTAGCCATGGTGTTAGTCTCCTGGTAAATTCTAACTGCTCTACACTGGGTCCAGTAGGTATAAGGAGGAGCTGTGTCCAATCTAGATAACATAGAAGTCTTTGTATTATTTGTATCACTTGTCTTCCCGTTGTTCATCTATTTGCTTGAGTGGGCACCAATAACTCTCCCTGTCATGTGCTAGTGTAGCCCTAGGGCATCTGCTTATACAGGAACAGGAAGACCCTCAAACCATTTGGTTAGGTCTTGGGAATGAGGTCCATCGACGTTACTGTACCTGGCATATTGAATATGACATCGGTAACTTGCCAGGCTCTGCCATGCGGGTGGGATACTCTAGGTAGTAGGTAGGCTTTCAGTTCATTTATTTACTGATGAGCTGTGTGGCTGCGCGCAATGGGGAGAGCTGGTTGCAGCTTTACCCCATGTATCTATAGTCTTAGTATATGTATAATTCAGAAGTTACTCATTCAGAGTCAAGGTGACTTCTATAACTGCCACACCCACCATCAGTGTTTACATAGAAGAGACCTCATTAGTATGAACCCTGGCTTAAGAACATGTAAATAGATTAAGCTGTGAGTGGATAAAACAGCAAAGCTCCCAAGCTAACTAGGCCTGTCATCCAACAACCAGTAATAACATTTTGAAATTAAAGCTAGTTTGCTGAATACTAACCCAAGACCAGAAGACGTCATTGTTTATATTTGACCAAATTTACGAAGAAGAATCAATGCCAATCAGTCTCAGAATCTTCCAAAACTATCAATGAAAAATGGAATGGGTCCATATTCATTTCATAAGGCCATCATTGCCTTAATAGAAAACACAGTGATACCAAAAGTCTGTCCAAACTAAGGACACTACCATTATAGCCCAGTATTTCTCATGAATATAGACAAAAAAAGTTAAAGGCCACTATTTATCATGAATGTAGAAAAAAATTCCCACTACACTACAAATTTAATAATATATTAAAATATTATGTAATGTGATCATTTGGAGTTATCTCTGTGTTACAAGGATGGTTTAACATATACAAATCAATACATATGATATATCATATTGATAAAATGAAGGAATCAATCATATGATCATCTCAACAGAAACAGGAAAATTATGTCATAAAATTGAAAATCTGTTTATGATAAAAATGCAACAAATAGAGGAGGAATGTAGTTATATAAAAGGCCATATAAAGCAAAAACCCATGGCCCACATTGTTCTCAATGTTAAAGGTTTAAAATTATCTGAGACCCGATCCACACAATTGAGGCAGGTATGGGAAGTGATTGAAAGATAGGGACATTGGGGTTCTTGGTTGAGGGAGATGGGTACACTGGCATCAGTGTAGTCTTGGAATTATGTTCATGGGAACCAGCATTATTAGTATTCAAAATCATAAAATCTTAATAAGTAATAATAAAAGTGAAAAATAAAATTTTAAAAGAATAATAAAATTGGAAAAGTAAAATTCTTCTCTTTGTTTTTATACATAGGAAATTCTAATTATGTTACCAAAAACTTATTGGATCTAATAAAACAAATACAGTAAAACTGAGGAATGTAAAATGTCAACATATAATAATCAGTAGTATTTCTATTATCTAAAAATAAATAAAAGAAAATAATCTAATTTATGTAGCATAAAAATAATGAAACACTTAGGAATAAATTTAACAAAAAGGGCAGATTTTTACACCACAACTATAACACACTGATAAAAGAAACAAAAAATATAAAGATATGCATATATGCATTAGATAATTATTTTTAAAATTTTATGTTAACCAAAGCTAACTATAGATTCAATATAAACCCAATTAATGTTTTCATGGAATTTTTGATAGAGGAAAGACTAAACATTGCAAAGATTCTTATGGTAACTCAAAACTCCTAAGATAGCCAAAGTATATTTGAGAAAGGTGAAAACCTGAGGCATAACAGATACTGGTTTGAAACTTTATTTTAAAGCTATAGTAATCAAAACAGAATGTTACTGCAACAAAAATACAGACACAGACCAAATGAAACAACATTAAAAAGTTAAGAAATAAAGTCATGCATATATTTTAAGACTATTTGTTTGCACAAGGGAGTCAAGAATATGTAATAGATACAAAGGCTGGCTCTTGATCAAATAGTGCTGGAAATTTTGTATATTTGCAAGCAAAAATATAGATATAAGTGACTGGTATGTGTGTGTTATAATGTAGACCTATATACTATGTATGGTTAGTGGTAGTAAGGGGAGAATAAGAAATATACTAACTATAACTGACAAGGTTTGTTAATGAAATGCAGTGCAGTTTTCTACAAATTTCTCGATGAGAATGGTATAAATCATTGACCTAAGCATTTACTGAATACCATACTTTAAATGCATATTAAAATTCAGACCTATGTAAGATAGTTATCCAGAAAGAACTTTACAGCCCCCTGAAAGAGTTGTAACTCTTAGAGGAAAAAATCTACTAACTTTGCTCACAGTCTTTTGAGTTACTAGTCAAAAATAGGGTATCCTATTATGCGTAATTGTTGGAATTGATGTAAGCTGTGTGTTAATAAGCAAAGGGTAATGATAAGCTTTACCTCTGCAAATTATTTTTCTCAGACATAAAACCATAACAGTAACATCCTATTTGGTCTCACAATCATGGCTTAACATAATCATTACCTTGAATATCACTTAGGTTTCCCATGACAGAGAGTAGGTATCGACGAGGCTCATTTCATTTGTGCAGTGCCTTTGGCAAAGTTGTCTGGTAAAATGTAATGTGTTATTCACCAGTCACTCATCACAGAGATCCCTTGTCTATGCCAATGCTTCAAGAAAAAAACACTCCCCTTAAATTCTGACTGTATTGTCTAAACATTTCCATTTCCTTTTCTTTACCCTGGTCTACATAGTGAAACCATTTAACAGTATTCTTTAAATGTAAAAACTGGATTCCATATATGTTCTTAGTCACTACTGAAAAATTGTACATGTTAGGGGAAAGATGAAGACTAAGTGAAGAGCAATGTGTATGTATGTATATGGATATATTTTGTGTGCTTATGTACATCAGTTCTATGAAGCTGCTCATAAGTTTGTGGTTGCTACTGATAGTTTCTGTTGTTATTGCCTTTCACAAAACTTTTGGGCTACATAGGCACTGCTTAGGACTTACTCCTGTGTATGCTCTCAGAGATCACTCCTGGTGTGCTTAGAGGATCATACATGGTGTCAGGGATCAAGCCTAAGTCATGCATGTGAAAAGAACTATCTTACTGTACTTACTGTACCATCTCTCTGGACTCATTAATGGTAACTTCTCTACTTTGATTGCATGTCAAATTTCCTCTTATTTAATATCTTCATGAATCAATGTTAATTACCAACTTAAACTTCATTCCTATGATCCATACTCTTAGTTGATTTGCTTCAGTTTTGGTTTCTGCAGTTTCTGATTTATAAGTTTTGCTCTTGGGGATACTACAACATGCCCAAGAGAATATCCTAGATTCTAGGCATGATCCTTTATAATTCACTGCATATCAGTAACTCAAATTTCCTACCATTTGTTTCATGGTGTAATGAACTTAAAATGGGCAATTGGTCATGGAGAATGACCAAAACTCTGTCTCCGTAGACAGAAAGACAAATTTTTATTCAGAATGTGAGTCGATTGCAGTGAAAACAAATAGCTATCTCTTCCATGTTAAAAAGTTCTCAGTTAATTAACTTGATAAAGACTATTTCCCTTAAGAAGTAATAAAGTATTACTAGGGGCATATCAATGCAATGCCATGCAATTACTCATGTGATCTCTTGTGTTTTAGGCTGATGAATCCATTTGATGGGGATTTTTTCTAAGAAATCATATATATAAGGAAGTTCTTTGTGTATAAATATATGGATCATAGGTTCTGCATAAGAGAAAATTTGGAGAGCCATCTCAACATTCTACAGTGAATGGGAGGAAACTCAACTACGGTGCATAAACTTTTTTGAACATTACACAGCATTTATACACAGTATGCAGTAATAAATCCTAGTGCTAAGAATAATCATAGTAAAATATTTGTGTACTGAAGATAACAATAATATGCGAAGTGTACACATGAGAATGGGAAGCCTGAATAATAATGCGTGTCCAATTACCAAACTTACTCATTGGTTCTTCCCAAATATCTTCTTAGTCTGCCTTCTTCCTATCCCATCTTCCTCTCAGTAATGCTGATCATCAGGAAGGCATCACTATACTTCCAACAACCTCTCCCCATGTATCCTTTTATGTTCTGGTGCACTGTATGCACTGTGGTTAGAGGCATTTTTATGTGAGTTAGAATCTATGATTTTCATTTAAGAATAAGTTCTATTTTTATATCTATGTCTAATATTTTACATGATTTCACCACATAAAACTGCTCAAACCTCTGCATTTATTGCCTTATCTATTCTGTAACTCTGAGGACCATTGTCAGGTGACTCTAGTTTCCTCTCTAGAAGCTTTCCTGAGCTACCGACCAGTCACCTTTCCTTCTGTTGACAGGCACAAGGGCTTAACCTTGGATGTTAGCAGGGGAGCTTTAGTAACAGGCTATGCATATTTTAATATCTTCCCTCCTACTGTTCTGATCTTTTTAAAAATTCTTTATAGAATACAACCTTTGTTAACTAAAATATAGTTAATTGATATTAAAACGAATGAATACCTTCGAGGATATTTTTTCTTGTTCCTATGAGACTGAAAGGATTTACAAAAGACAGATTATTTCAAGGACTGGTTCATAAGGATGAAAATTTCAGGCGAAATGTCTACCACTGCACAAAAGAAAGAGAAGGATAAAGTATCTGCGTCATCTACTTATAATTATTTCATAATTATAAAACAAGTTGAGAAAACATTACCATAAGGCTGACAGCACTCAGAATAAATCTTCATAAAAGAACATTAAGCAGTGATAATGACAAGAGTGAAGCAGAGGTTCCCTCCCTCTCTTGCATGGCTCGAGGGAACAAATGCTTGCCTCCCACTGCCCAAATTTCATGTCTTGACCCTATATTTGGCCCCTAAATTTCCAGGGTCCCAGTGAAGGAGCAGAATTATGGGACAGCTGCCTTACTGTTGTGCTGCCAACAAAATTTCTAAACCATGAAGGACCTTTTTCTTTTTCTGGTTCTTTTTAACTCAGCAGAGAAAGCATTTCCTAGATTCAAGCCTATCTACGTCATTTAAATATCTTCACCACTCATCAAATGCTGGAAGTGCCCAGATACCTGCATCAGAGTGACGTATCTGTTGGTGCCTCCTTGCTCTCTAACCACAACTCTCCAGACTGAAGGTCTCTCAGAGTGTGTGCAGCTCTCCAGACTGTAGATTGCCTTAGAGTTTATGCCCCCAAGTCAGCTGCAATCCAGCATTCACCTGTTTATCTAAGGATCAATGCCTCTCACTGAACACTTGGCTACAATGGACACAGTTGATCACCTGGTTTCCAATCAGTGACTATGATCTCAGCAAATGAGACTCAGCTTCTATGATCATTCAGTGCCAATAGATTTAGGTAGCAGCTTCAATACGGCTTCCCAGAATATCTTTCTGTTCCTTGGTGAGTTAAGATAACTCTACTACATGTTCTCAAAGATGCATGCTTGCTTGTAGACTTACTTGTATGATTTCCTCATCAATATCTCTCATGAGACTGTAAGTTCCACAAAGATGGAAATTATTCTCTTCATCCTTTCTTTTCTTCACTTCATTATGTATTTATATAATTAAATTAATATTTTGGTATCTTCCTGGCTATGCACAGGGTTCATGGGGCACTGCTGGTAATATTTGCCTCAATAGTGTGGGTCTAACTGTCCAGTGTTTGGACTCCCAAAATAATGTACTAATCAGAGCTGGTGGTACTGGGGGGTTCATGAGGGTCATACCCTGTGCCTGTTGTGGGGAGAAGAGGCATACAATGCCAGGAATCAAATGCAGAGCCTCCTACCTACTAAACATGTGCACCAGTTCTCTAAACTGCCTTCCACCACACTCCCTTTATGCTTTTTATTTATTCACAATTATTGTCCAGTGGATAACAGTGCAAAACAGTGCAAGACAAGTTCAGTGAAGACTTGTTAACCAAGCAAATAAGGTATCTCAAGGCATTCCAGTTTAGGTAACAGCATAATTTACATTGAAGCAATCATTCTCAAAGAATCAAAGAGTAAACAAAAAACAGCTAGAGAAATTAAAGTGAAAGCAGAACAAAACCAGTCTTGGGTTTGGATTTGATCCATGACAACAGAAACCACACATTCATTTTTTCATTGAGGATATTCTAATAGAGATATAATGTGGCAGCTCCAGTTCCAGCTACAATCTTGGGGGCTTGAGTTATCATGCAACAGAGCTTTTGAGTTTGCAAAGACACTAGGATATCGAAAGGAAAATTCTCAGAAATAATGGAGTCACTGAGAGGTAGAATTCACCTTTCCAGGAAAGGAAGAGCAGATAAAGGAAAAGCAAGTAGACTTTTCTAGTTCTCCAGCACTATAGAATTCATTCCAGTTTTGGTTTCACCCCACCCATACCAGCTAAAGAAGCTGTGACAAGGAAGCAAAGCAAAGGTTATTATTCGCAATGTGGCAGGGATCTTGGTTCACAGAAACAAACTCTAGACAAACTCAGCTCCCTTCACTGACAAAGTCAGTGGATTCTTATACAGATCTCAATAGCTTCCCACAGGGATTTAACTTTCCTAATGCCTTCAAGACCCCGACCACTCCCAGGTTTCTTCTCATCTTACCGGCTCATCCCTTATACCCCACCCCATACAGAAGTCACCCAAGGTCCTTGTGGCAGCACAAGTGTTATACATCAGTCAGCTGCCCCCAGTGGATGTAGCAAGTTACTATTAAGTGCAAGTCTTGGTTCCTAACAATGTACATAAGTACCCTCGGCTGTTGATGCTCATATGCTTGGGACTAGCCTCTATAGATCTGCACACACATTACTTGTCATCAGCCTTTACTACAATAAGGGTCCATGTCAAGGAATGTGAGAAGTCAAGATTGCACACAGTGACAACCAGTAATCCCTCATATCTAAGGGTATGAATTAAGTGCAATATCTAGCTACCTAGGGATAAACCCTTCAGTTTTGCTCTTCTATGAACTCAAACCCACCTGTTACTGACTTTCAATACAGTTCACAAGTCCAGGAGGAGAGAGAGGTAGAGCCAATTTACAACACACCAACATCAAGACCCAGATGATACAGGTTATGTCATCTATCATCTCTGCATTCTGTCAATATTAGGAACCACCATTCTTTCCTGGAGTTATTCCATCTGGTTGTTGGCCTGAATGCCCTCCAGCCCAACTCCTGTCACTGCTCTTGCAGCAAGGGTAGAGTATGATGCCACAGAAGAGCACAATGACTCGTAGTCTTCCATAATTGGTAATGACCCCATAGTTAGTTTCTGTTTTTGCTCTCATCCCTGGCCCCTATCACTGCATGTTGTCTGTAAATGCTCTCTGTCACTATATTGTTACCTACATTGAGCTCCTGTAGTTCAGTGTGTGTATACAACTGGCTTTGTCTACCCTTCTTGCTGCTCTAGTCCGTAGCTACTGGTCCTTGAGCAAATTTTTGAGCCCAGCAGCTCCTGAAGATACTGAACCTCTCACACCACTTGCAGAGGAACGTATAGTTGTCATACATTGTGGATTCCAGTGACCTGACCCAAGAGGATAATGTTCATTTCCCCAGATCTGATAGCATCAAATGTCCCAACCCTTGGGGCCCTGTGCTGTTAGACTCAAGTTCATAGCACAATTTATTCCTCATCTGTAGCAAAAGCTTCTCTTATAAGTCAGTTTATAAGGTAAAAGAATTGACTGGATTTAACTAACAGAAACACAGCTATAATAATTACAAAAAATTAGGGAACTATGTCTATGCCAAATAAACACAGCAAAACTTCAACAAACAGCCCTGAAGAAGTATAGATTCAGACATTTCCCAACAAAGAATTCAAAGTATCTACAGGAACTCAGAGAGCACAAAGGACACAGGAATATAGGTTAAGGATATGAGGAAAACAATGGAACAAAATGAGATCAACAAAAGATAGACACAGGAAAGAGGAAAAGGAAGCAACAAATTTTGGAGCTAAACAAAACAATGACTAATTGAAGAATAGAGAGTTACAATAGCAGATATGAAGATGTTTGAGAAAATATGTGAGCAGACTAAGTGGATTAGAATATGGATCAATTTAAACTATATAATTAGACAACAGAAAAATGAATGAAACATTTTATGGACCTTTAGAGTCCCAGGAGAAGACTTATTTAAGAAAATAAGTGTGTTAGGCTTTTTTAAAAGAAAACAATGGCTAAAATACAAGGAGAGTGTGGGATATCTAAGTTTATGAAGCTAATAAGGTCACCTCAAAATTTCAATCTAATTTTTTTACACAAAACAACTAAAAACTGTCTAACAACAAAGGACAAAAGAGAAATTTAAAGTCAGTAAGGGAAAACAAATTCTCATTTAAAGTAACTCTAATAAATGGATTACTCAGCAGCTACTTTACAAGCTAGGGAAATGGGAGCATATATTTTAAGTCCTAGAATAAAGCATCATCAAGAATTTCATATACAGAATCAATAGACAGATTCCATTTGCCTTTCTATACACTAAAAACATCTGGAAAAGAAAATAAAGCTCTTTCACAACAACAAAAATGTCTAATAACATTTTTTGGGGAACATCCGACCAAAGTAATTAAAAATCTGAAAATTACAAAATTTTGATAAAATAATTTGAAAAGTACACAAATATAAATATATAGTGAATGTATGGATAAGAAGACTATTATGAAAAATTGCCCATATATCCCAAAACTATAGATTCAGGGCAATAGTTAACCAAATTCCAATAATAGTTTCTCAGGAATAGTAAGAAATGTTTTAACACACTTATGAAGTCACAAAAGTTTCTCAATGTATTACAATAGAAACAGAATAATACCAAAAGCTTGTTACTTAATTTCAAGCTATACAACCAAGCTATAGCAATCAAAACTATATGGCACTGGCATAAAATTGTATAAATAACAACAATTCATGGGGAGATACGGATCAGAGGGTACAGACCTCCAGTGATACTTACAAGTTTGGGTATCTAATTTACAAAGTGACAAGTATAGTAATGCTATATCATATCATTTATTATGACTAAGACAATAATTCTCAGACATTCTCACTAAAACAGGCAAATATAAGACAATATGGAAGTAAATAGTACTAAGGTGGTAATCATTCTGTAATTTTTTAAATGTACCAAGTCAACACTTGTACACCTTAAACTTATATAGCAGTCGTGTGTCTGTCTAGCATCTACCAAAATTCCAGAATCTGCAAAGGAAAGGTGCTGAGCATAAACCATATCACTGTATAGTTTTGTTGCAGTGAGTCATTCTTCTTGAAGAGAATAATGAGGGCCTTCCTGAAATTCAAATTTCCAGATGGCAGCCAAGGGGTAGCCTTGAAAGAAATCATTTCAAGGACAGCAATCAGCCTTGCCAAAGAACTCCTATTGGTACAAATATATACCCCCAAAACACTACAAAATTAACAACACTATGTCCATATCAGAATTATAAATAAATAACTACAAGTCTATTACAACATCAACAACATTGCATAAATGACAAACTTGGAAATGACAGCATACCAAAACTGACACAAGAAAATTATGAAGAGTAACACATATTTTATTCATTTTATATCATTTTATTTGGGGGTTCAGGCCATATCTGGCAGTGTTCAGAGGATATTCCTGACTCTCTGCTCAGGAGTGACTCTTAGTAGTGCTTAAGGGCTATAAACTGCTGGATATGAACTGGTGTTGGCAGTATGCAAGGCGGTATCCAATTCCAATACTACCTCCTAAGCCCTCTAAAGTTTCTTTTAAATATGTAAAATTATGGATCCAGAGAGAAATCGGAATGGCTGAATACGTTTTGCATTCAGGAGGCCTTCACTCACCCCTGGAACTGCATATGGTTTCCTGAGCACCACTAAGAGCAACTCCTGAGCACAGAGCTAAGAGCATCCCTGAAGACTATTGGCTGCGGCTCAAGAAAACAAACAAAATCCCTATGACAACAAAAGAAATAAGATTAGGGGAAAAAAACATGACAAGAAAATTCCTAATACTTATATTTTCTCCTGTAAAGTTTATAAAAATTTGAAAAAACAAAAATAATCCTTAATTCAAACAACCTTTTCAGAAAAGAGAGGTCTAGAAAACACTCTGATCTTCTTTGTGTGGTCATCATGACTCTGTTATCAAAACCTGGCAAGAATATTATTGGAAAATTACAGTCCAACATCCTTCATGATTATAAATGCAAATGTCCTTAAAATGTTTCATAAATATTAATCCAAAAAATATAAAAGGGTAATGCATCATTGGGATTTATTCCAGGAATGAAATATTGGTTGATTTGGGCATGCTAAACCAACAAAATTTACAACATTAACTAAAAAAGGGGGAAATTATGTGATTACCTTAATACATACACACACACACACACACACTCACACACACAAAGTATTTGGCAAAATTCAATGCTAGTGGATATTCATGGAGGGAAAACACACTTTTGAGCAATTTACGTTTGGTGATTTTGAGGTTTTTTTTTTTGTTTTGTTTTGTTTGTTTTGGGGGCCACACTCAGCAGTTTTTAGGGCTTATTCCGCTCTGCACTCACGGATCACTCCTGCTCACTACGGAGTGCCAGGGATTGAACATGGGTCAGCTGTGTGCAAGGGAAACACCCTGCCAGTTGTACTACTGCTCCAGCTCCTTCAGATAATCTAGAAATAGATTATTTTTCAAGATAATAAATCACATACACAAAAATTCTAGTCAATAGTTCACCTTCATGTGAAGTTCAGAGATTGTTTTGAGGTTCTGGACAAGGAGATTTATTATTACAAGTTCTACTCAACAACATACTTCATGGTTTTTATAGGTTTATTTTGTTCTGTTGTTGTTTTTGCCAGTGCACTAAAGCAAGAAAATGAAATAGAAGGCATAAAATTAGGAACATATAACACCTGTATATGCATGTGATTGTCTACATAGAAAATCCCAGGATATTTTAAAAATACTACTATAATTAAAGTTACCAAGTTTATTGCATACTAATTAACACCTAGCAATGAACAACTTTTATAGACTAAATTGGCAGTCAGTTCTTAAAGTGGTCCCCAATGATGCTTATTTCCCACTATTGCCTCCCAGGTCTTAAATGGCTGATAGAATAAGGCAAAAGAAATAATGTCCACTTTCTGAAACTAGGTCATCACAGGCATTGCAGCTTCTCACTGGATCTCCTGGATCACTGATTGTGGAGGAATTTGGTTTCCCAGTCCTAAGAACAGTCAAATTAGCCAGTGGAGTGTCTTAATGGGGCATTTAATTGGCACCAAACTGTCAAGCATGTGAGTGAATGAATTTGTAATGGGATCATGTAGTCCTGGCCAAGCCTTTTTCTTTTTCTTTTTCTTTTTTTTCTCTTTGGGTCACACCCGGTGATGCTGAAGGGTTACTCCTGGCTTTTCTCTCAGGAGTTACTTCTGGCACTGCTCGGGTATCATATTGGATGCTGGGGGTTGAACCTGGGTCAGCCGCATTCAAGGCAAATGCCCTACCCAGTGGACTATCACTCCATCCCCCTGACAAAGCCTTTTTTCTGACTGTATTTATGTTCTGCAATTTATTACAACCTGGGTGAAACCCTAAGCTGAACTTTCTATTAAATTAGTTACAAATATCTGACACATGGGAACTATGAGAAATAATGAATGGTGACTTATTTTAAGTCACTAAGTTGCTGAGTGTTTGTTTATGGCAACATATAACATATAGTGCCTGAAAATAAAATTGAAAAAATAACTGTGGCACCACTTATGACATTAATAATCAATAACAATACTTTTGTGGATATTTACAAATGTAAATTATCTCCATATGGAAAACTTAACTGAAAATCTAAATAAATGAGATTCACTATGTTAATGGATTAGTCAATCCAATATTATCAGGAAACTATTATTTCCCAAATTATTCTAAATGTCTAATTAAAATCCCAGCAGGCCTACTTATACTGATAGATAAGCAAATTGTAAAATTTATATATAAATGCACAAGACCTAAAGTAGCCAAAAACTGTCTTTATAGAGAACTGAAAGCACCTAGTTTCAAGATTTAATGAAAAGCTTCAGTAATGAAGAGGATATGATTGTATTATGGAGATAAAAACACCAATTGGAGTAGAACTGAGGGTATATCAACTCATATCTGTCAGGAAGCAGTCAAAGTCAGATCATTGAACATCTATATGGAAACATAAGTGTCCCTCAATTTGATGAAATCCAATTTATAAACATTCATTTGAGATGGATTTATTCCTAAATTAGAAGTGGATCATAGAAGCAAAAAAGAATATTAATGCTAGAATAAACATAAAAGAACATACCCTAAGGTAGAGGAAAATTTCTTGGAACTCAAACTGCAGTAATAACAAAAAAATAAAAATTACAATTTAGTAATACTAAAATCTGCTCTTGCAAAAAGGACCATCAAAATATTCACAGTTGGGGAAAATATTTGTAAAGGGTTTTTATATAAAGTACACAAACAAGTTTATAGTTCAACAGTGAAACAAATAACCCAATAAGAAACCGGTCAGATAATTTGCAAATAAAGACACATCCTTAGCTTAACAGTTATAAGAAAATTAGTCTGTCATCAAGAAAATGCAAATTAAAATACCCACAAGATAACACTTTTATAGGCAGATATTAGAATGGCTACAATTATGAAAAGTCAACAATACCAAGAGTTGGAAAGAAGGTCTAATGTCCTGGAACTCTTGGATTCCTGATGGGAGCGTAAAATGGTTCAACTGTAGAGAAACAACTTAAGGGACTTGTTCATATAAAACTAAAAAATATAGCTACCCTATGACTCAGAAATCCCACTCTCAGATATTTATCCATGTGAAACAAATGTCTATTTCCACAAAAGATTTGTCAAATAATGTCCATAGTCACTTTCTCATAATTGAGCTCAACCCCAATGTCCATCTACACACAGATGGATAAACAAACTGTGATACCTTCCCAGAATTAAATACAACTCAACCATCAAATAGAATCAACTTCCACAACACACCCTGGTAAGGGCGAATTGCAAAAAAGCATTCTTTTGGGTCAAAGAGACTAGATATCAAATAATACAGACTGCAGAATGGCCTTTTAGAGAAGTTTCAGAACAAGCTACACGGTTTATGATGGAAGGAATAAGAATAGAAATGGTTCCTGCAAGGGACCAGGGTGGAACCAGATGGAGACTGACTGAGCAGGACGGGGTAGGGGGCGCTGCATTCTGGGGTGATGTTAACAATCTATTTTAACTGGGATGGTGGTAACATACGTTTGTCAAAACTGAAGGAACGGCGCATGGCAGTTTTGTTGTATATACATAACTCATTTAGAAAACTTAAAAAATCAGAAATATTGATGAAGGGTTTTCAACCTTTTTACCCCACAAGTTGAAACCAGCTGTTCAGGTCATTCCCACTGTGGAAGAACAGTGTTTTTCAGTCTCTTTATGCCTATGGACCAGCATGACCTGCAGAAAAATGAGCGAGCTCAGTTCTCCCACTTCCTGACTCAAAATCCCAGGTTCGTCCTTTATTAACTTCTGTCTCCTGAGCTAACCCCCTAGGGAAGCCTTTGGCTTGCATCAGTATTCTCAGCCCTTAGCCTGAGCTGAGAATTGGGCAGACCAACCCCTGCCCCCTGACACTTCCCAGGGGTCTTTCTTTGCTTGTGACTCCACTCTAGATCCTGTGATAGAAAACCTCCCCAGTGACTCCCTGCTGGAAAACTTTCCTTCCTAAGGCCCATGAGTTCTGCAAATTAGAGGCTGATTTCTCTCAGGGGAACAATCTCCACTTAACATCAAAGCCACCAAGGGGGCTCCTCTCATCTCAGAAGCATTTGTTGAGCTGAAAGATGTGTTTTTATTTTCAGGGTAACTTGCCCACAATCACCAAGCCTGTCTCCTCCTGCTCTTACAAAGAGGGCCTGCTCATCAGGCGACAGTTCCTTAAATATTACTGTACCTATCAGGTGATCCTGTGCCTCAGGAGGGGGCTGAATATCTGTCCAGAGCTCCTGGCTCCCCATGAGGCCTGCTGGTCTTTGCTTCTAAAATCCCTTTAGCCTGCTGAGACAGGAGGGCTTTCTACCCAGAACACGGGGCTGAGGCTGCCAGTTATCATTATTCCCTCCTAGCCAACTTGGGTGCTGTCCTCTTTCACAAACAATCACTAATGATATTCTCTCTCCTGCGGACACCTGTCTTATTAGGAACTTGCTTCACTCTGCAGCACCTCATGAGCAGAGCCCTAGGCCTCCAGCCTGCCCGAGGCAAGCTAAGCCCTAGAGGAAAAATGACTCTAAAATCCCAGTTCAGTCCATCCCAGGGGAAGCTCAGAGACTTCTGAATGGGGAGGTCCCCAAGGGAGAAGTTAGGATCCCAGAATATTTTTTCCATGTACTCTGATTGGATTTTATTTTTGGATTTTGCTGGTCTTTGTAGAACAGAATTGTACATGCTTTCTGGCTGCGGCATGTTTGGTTTTGCATTTTGGAGGCTCTCTACTTCCTGCCCACTACCAGCCACGCCTGCACCTCCAGGCTGGGGAATTGAGCTGGTTAAAATCAAGTCTCCCACTGCGAGGAGACTTCCACTGACATACTTGTTCTCTGCGTGTCCATGGGAAGGGCTGGGATCCCAGCTGCCCACTTTCAAAGCTAAGGGAGTTGGAGGCAAGGTCACCTGGAGTTTGGACCACTGGATGGACCCTGAAAGCTGAAGACACTTTGTGATCATTAGAGAAACAGCTGAGCAGATGCACCTCAGATTCTGCTCAGGAAACAGTAGTGTCCTGGGAACTTGGTTTCCCTTCCCTTTCCCTATGTTCAGCCTGTACCCGTGGGAAGACCTGTGGTATGGGTCAGGCATAAAGAGCACATACTTCCAGGTCTAATTCCAGAGTCATATACCTCATGCAGAGGTATATGACTCACAGTCATGGGGCAGAGCTGCTACTGGCTCTCCCTGTGCCCAGCCACTCACGAGGCGCCCTGGAGGGATGGCGTGTTCTAGCCCCTGGCCCTTCACCCCAGCAGAGCCTTGTAACAAGCTAGATGACCCCCCACTCCATGAGGGCCTCCATTTTCCACATCCGGACTTCCCCCTCATCAGAACTCCACCCAGCAGACCAGCCTATCACAGCCCGGCTCATCGAGATCCACCCTGCAGCAGTCTTTTTAAATCTGGCCCAGGTATGCTGATCCAGAGACTTACAGACATGGGACAGAGCTGCTACTGGCTCTCCCTGTGACCAGCCACTCCACGAGGCACCCGGGGGGGGGATGGTGTGTTCTAGCCCTGGCCCGCCACCTCAGCAAAGCCTCGCAACAAGCCAGATGACCCCACTCCATGAGGGCCTCCATTTTCCACATCCAGACTTCCCCCTCATCAGAACTCCACCCAGCAGACCAGCCTATTACAGCCCACCTCGTCGTGGCCACTTGTGGCCACATGGTTCATCAATAAATGCTGGATTTATTTATTTTTTTAATTAATTTTTTATTTTTTACAATTACAAAGATATACAATTAAAGTTCATATTTGGGTTTTGGTCGTACAGTGTAGCAGCACCCATCCCGCCACCAGTGCCCATCTCCCCCCACCAACGCCCGGTCCCCCTCCCCAGCCCTCCCATGGCGGTTCTTTATTTCTTTCCATTTCTCTATCTTTCTTTTTCCTTCTCAGACTATGGATTACAAAACAAAGACTTGTATTTTTTATAATGCTGTTTTTTTTTGCTTTGGAGGAAGCGAGAAATGAAGGCCAAAAAAGCTCATAGAGGCACAACAAAGGATCCATTCACAGAGAGGCATATTCAAAAGAACAAGAACAACAAGTGCTGCGGTGTGGGGGAAAGGGGACGCTCATCTTGTTGGGTGGGAGGCGCTGGAAAAAATTGGATTCCTCCAAAGATAGAAGACAGACCAGATACACTTGGGATCTGGGAACAAAAATAGCGGAAACACATCCCTATTATAGCCATTTTCAAAAGACTGGATAAAAAGCTTGTACTACACAAGGTGAGTGTTGGGAAAAGAAGTTATGGGGGGGAGATTATGTTGAGCTAATGTGATTTAGAGATGACTACAAGAATATGCTACCCGCACGGCAGAGCCTGGCAAGGCTACCCGTGTCGTATTTGTTATGCCAAATATCAGTAACAATTATAGACCTCATTCCCATGACCTGATGGAATGGTTTGAGGCTCTCTATGTACCTGGAGCAAGCAGGTGCCCTTGGGCTCTACTTGTATGAGACAGGACATAGGGAGATGTTACCAGTGACTGCCGAGCAAATCAATGATGAACGGGAAGACAGTGATACAGTGATACCTCATGCAGGGGCTGAGCTGTGTGACTGGGCCTGGTGCTTCTAAGTAGCACATGCTCAGAGCCCACTTTTCCTGGCCTTAACTAGGGGCTTCTGAGGTCTACCCAGCTTAGAGCACTGCTAAAAAGGAAAGAAGGGAGCAGAATGGGAGTCAAGCTGGACCAGAGCTCACTGCTGGAGAAAGCAAAACAGAGAGACCTGGGACCAGAAGAGCCACATCAAAAAAAAAAAAAAGTAGATTCCAGAATTAGAGTTTGCATTCCCATCTTTGAGAGAGACAAATGCTGGCTGACTTCAACCGAGAATGTGGAAAGATAGGTCTACAGCTGAATCTCAGCAAAACTATGTTGATGAAAAATGAACTACTTCCAGAGGCCCCATTCACTCTCAATGGAACAAACATCTCTGAATGCAGCAGTTATGTGTACCTAGGTCGAGAAGTCAACATGATGAACGACCTAAAACCTGAGCTTTGCAGGAGGAAGAGAGAGGCATGGAATGCCTTCAGAGGCATTGAAGAAATACAAAGAACCTCAGGCTCCGAGCACATCTCTTCGACTTCACCATTCTCTCTGCATTAACATATGCCTCAGAGACCTGGGGGCCTATGAAAGCAGGATGAGAATGCTATTCAAGTCTCCCAGAGAGGAATCGAAAGAGTTATGCTTGGAATATCATGCCTCACTCAAGTGAGAGAAGGAATCCGAGTTCTGACCTCCGTCGCTATTTCAGAATCAGGGACACTGTCTCATTTGCCAAGGCATCGAAAATCAGATGGGCTGGACATGTAATGCGATTTGGAGACGACCGCTGGACTAGGCCATTACCGACTGGATCCCATGGGATGTCAAAAGATCATGTGGCCGCCCACCTACAAGATGGTCAGACTTCCTTGTCAAGACCCTGAAGGAACGGTTTGAGGCTCTTCATATTCCTGAATCAACCAGATGCCATTGGGCTACATTGGCATGTGATAGGGTCCAATGGAAAGGTTACTGGCGCCCGCTCGAGCAAATCGATGAATAATGGGATTCAAGTGATCAAGTGATTCCCATCTTTGCTCACCTTGTGCCAGTTCTGTGGCTTCAGGACAAAGTATCGGCTTCTCTTAACCTTCTGCTTCTTTCTCTGTGCCCTGAGGAAAATATATTGTGTAGGGTTGTCCTGAGATTCCAAGAAGACTATAGAAATTATAACAGGTACATGTCTCTGGACTTGAATATATAGTAGTCCAGAATAAATGATTTCCTTGTTTTAAAGTTGATACAAGTTTAATTTTGAGTTGTTACACCTGACTCTTCAGTGTGCAAAATATTAGGATACTATTTTAAAATAATATGATACTATTTTAATATTCCCATGACCTGAACGAATGGTTTGAGGCTCTTCATGTTCCTAGAGCGAGCAGATGCCCTTGGGCTACACTAGCACACAGGATGTATGGAGATGTTACTAAAGCAAATCAATGAACAACGGGAGGACAAGTGATATAAGTGATTTTAATATTAATTTAATAATACAAAATCATAGTCTAATATTAAGAATTCTATCCTAGACTCAGAAATCTCATAAAGTTCATTTTCTTACTTGATGAAAGTATGTTCTGGTTGATGGAAATATTTCCCTTCCAAGAAGCCTTTCTTGATTCCTGCCATACAGATCACTGCTTCTTGGATACTCAGTGCTCCGCCTCAAACACATGTTCTTATGCAGTTGTATCAGGGCCTGAGACTGCATTTCTGGCAAGCAACCAGATGTCCATGTAAAAAGCTGGATCATGAGGCATAGTTTGAGCAGCAAGGGTGCAAGGCTGCAAGTCATTCCTGTATCAGAGGTGAATGCATGGGTGTCCCCTGTGTATGCCCCTCTGAACATGTAGGCACAATATGTTTGCCTGCATTGCCCATGAATCCTGATTCTTTGCTAGGACAAGTCCAATGCCTCACAATGGGAGCCTTCATTGTCCAGGCTCAGGAAGGAGGCAGGAGGTGACCCAGTTCAATAAAGGGCCTGAGGATGTGATGTTTCCGGGGATACCGGGGACACTCCAGCAGCGCTAGACTCCTTCAGGGCTTCACCCAGGGATGCTCAGGGATGGGGAGAAGTATGTGGTGCTGGGAAATGAATCAGAGTTGAGTGCGTGCTACACATGCACCCTAATGGCTGCACTATCTTCTGGTCTCTATTTTAGAAAGATTTTAAAGCAAAAATGGCTGAGTAGTGGGGAGGTGGTCACCTGCTCAAGTAATACTTCCACTATTTTCCATTAGCTGCCTCATCAGCATGGTAGAGCTTGGCTGTCTCCCCACCATGCCAGGCAAATGCCAGAGTACAAGGAAGGAGGGGGGTCACCTGCATTCCCTGATGCCTTTTAGGTGGAACGGGTAATGTTGATGGCAGCAGCTGCTATTGTTTCTCACATGCCCCTCCCCAGCCACACATCCCACGGAATTCCATCTCTGTGTTGAGGATATTATCCCACAATTAGCAAGGAAGGTGGAGTGGCATTGCTGGGAGTGACCCGTGATGATGGGCAGATTACACTGTACATTGAAATGAAATGAATTCTCTTGGCACTCCGGGGCCAGGGAGAGAAGAAAATGCCTCATTGTTCAGTGCTGCAAGCTGGAGAGGCTGCACGTGGTGATAAAGAGACCTGTGTTTGTGCAAACAAGGCGTGGGCTTCCAGTTTGAAAGATGCATTTGTTACACCAAAGCTCGAAATAGGAAATATGTGTGGGCAGAAACAAGGGAGATGAAAGGGGAGAAAACTAATTATTATGGCCACTGCATATGTGTATCGGGGTATTTATATAATGTGTTAAAAATTCTTCTGTGGGGAAAATGTTGACATCCCACTGAGCAGGAAACTTTGCCCTGACAGTGGATTCTAAGACTTCCATATTTTAGCTTATGAGAATTTTTTTTTCTACTGGAATATTTCTGCTGCCTCTCTCCTTTTACTCATCTCTCAATGACTATCACCTTCCCGGCACCTGCTTTCTTTTTTATTCATGTTTTTTACTCACTCGGTAAGTGTGTTTTTTTATTTTTTTTCTCGGACATATGGCAGTTATAAATGTTAAATAAGAAATGAGAGGCACAATGGCTGGAGGGAATGTTCTAACTGTAGAATCTATAAAAGGAGGAAAATTCATGGAGATCTTCATCTTGATGGGACCACAAACTCTCAACCAAGGATTATTAAATAAACATGTATATATGTGTATATACACACATACATATACATCTTTATATACATATATAGAGAGTAGCAAACCTGTTTATATGTGCAACAAAACCTGCCAAGTGATATTAATATATGTGTACATACATCTGTATATATACACACATAGAGAGAGTGAGAGAGATAAGAGAGAGAAATGGAAACAGTTCTTGGGTGAAGGATGGCGTTTATACTCTGAATCAAGGTTTCAAGAAATCTCCTTCAGTTCTGACACTCATCCAAGAGTGATTAGTAAGTCAACTCATTCCTCTGGTAAATATTTATGAACCAACTTACCATTAACAAGGCATTGTGCTGGGTGTTGAGAAAGTTTCCATTTGGGGACAGCATATACAACTAGCGAGTGAAATTCTAAGCAAATCTTTCCTACCAAGCTCCTCAAGAAGACTTTTTTATTAGAAGGGAGGGACCTTGTTAGAAAGAGTTTGAGGTGTAGTGATATCTGTCCATGCCTATGGATCTTGTTCTGAACAGTAGAGCAGGAGGACAGTGCTTGGAGACTCTCCCTACTTCATGTCAGTGGTCAGAGGGTTCTGAAGACGTAAAGCAGCCCTACATCTTTGCACGAAGTTTGGAGGGATGGGGAAAGGGCTCTTATGTATATTTGAATGATTACAAGTAAAAAAATAAGATTCTTGAACTCATCTTTTTGTAGATGGTGACTGGGACATACTGAGTAATTTGTTGTTAGTGATTTTTGTTTTCCTTTTTGATTTTCTAGTACATAATGCATTGTGAAACAGCATAACAAATCAGGGTTGGGAAGAGAACTATGAGAACATCTTCCCCATTCACTATGAAAATGATTTCCATAACATGCCTTTCAGCCATTAGGGGGATTGAATTTTTTAAGGAAATGTTGACATGCCATAACTGAATGCTCAAGGAAAACTGATGCTGTGGTTTTCAAATTTGTGTGTTTCAGAGTAACCAGTGGACATTATGAAGCATTAATATTCCAGGAACTACCTAGTCTTAGTATGTCTGAGCTGAGGCCAGAGACTCTGCAGACAGGCCTGATAAACAATATTATAAATGTTCTTTGACTAGCTTGAAAGAAACAGGGCTTGGTAGTGAAGAACTAGAATTCTGCCCCTTATTTACTGGAGTAGCTACATGCAAGGTCCTAAAGTGATTATAAGTGCTTTGCATTGGAATGAATGGAAGGGGGTGGAGAGCTAAGTGCAGAGGTTAAGACCCAAGTTTGGTCCCCAGCACTAGATAATATTGCCAGAGGTAAAGACCCAAGTTTGATCCCTGACATGATGATATTGCAAGCACTTCTAGGGAGGCCGAGTAATTCTAGCACCACAGGTCTAACATCCTTGGGACTTCAAATAAAATTTCTAGAGTAGTCCCAAACTACCTGATTATTGCTTGGGAGCTCCCTGCCCCATTTCCCCAAGAATTTCATGGATGAGAATGGCCACAAAGATAAAGTATTAATTTGTATAAAGCACCTATGTCACTCTTATTACCTTGTGAGTGCCCCTCTGTCTGGCTCTCTGATAGGAAAGACAGAGGTTCTTAAGGCTGAATATTATTACAAAAGTAATTTCTAGGCATAGCAAATAACATCAGAAAGATACAGGTTTTAAGTGCTAAATTACAGCGTTAACCCAGTGAGTCAAAGAGATAGTACAGGAGGCTCTTTTGCACCTGTTCTACCTCATTTGATCTGCAGTACCACAAATGGTTCCCTGAGCATTGCCAGGAGTAGTTCCTGAGCACAGGATCAGAAGTAAGCTATGAGCACAGTCATTGTGTTCCCCACCACAAAAACAAGG
This sequence comes from Cryptotis parvus, assembly GCA_021461705.1. Classification (NCBI taxonomy): domain Eukaryota; kingdom Metazoa; phylum Chordata; class Mammalia; order Eulipotyphla; family Soricidae; genus Cryptotis; species Cryptotis parvus. Next base: position 187,225 of record JAJIBD010001074.1, on the reverse strand, counting down.
TATTAATCCAGTAGCCCAAGACACATAAATAGTGCTTCTAATTCAGAAAAAGTAAGATAAGAGGATCAGAACATATGAATCAGATGAATCCATATTCACTGCAGTATCTTTAAGAGCTGTATGCTACCCAAGACGGCAGAGCCTGGCAAGCTACCTGTGTTGTATTTGATATGCCAAATACCAGTAACAATTATAGACCTCATTCCCATGACCTGATGGAATGGTTTGAGGCTCTTTATGTTCCTGGAGCAAGCAGGTGCCCTTGGGCTCTACTTGCATGAGACAGGACATATGGAGATATTACTGATGCCCGCTGAGCAAATCGGTGATGAATGGGAAGACAGTGATACAGTGATACAGTGATCTATAAGAGCTAAGGAAAACAACCTATATGCCCAATGACAGATGTGTGACTAAAAATATATACGTGTATGTATGTATGGTGGGTTCTAGCCCTGGCCCACCACCCCAGCAGAGCCTTGCAAAAAGCCAGAGGAACCCCACACCTTGAGGGCCACCATTTTCCACATCCGGACTCCCCTCTCGTCAGAGCTCCACCCAGCAGAAGAGCCAATCACAGCCCAGCTCGTCAAGACCCACCCTGCAGCAGTTTTTTTCTAGGCCAGCACAGGTATGCTGATCTAGAGACTCACAGACATGGGGCAGAGCTGCTACCAGCCTCCCCTGTGCCCAGCTGTTCATGAGGCACCCGGTAGGGATGGCAGGTTCTCGCCCTGGCCCCCACCACAGAAGAGCCTTGCAAAAAAGCCAGAGGAACCCCCCACACCATGAGGGTCACCATTTTCCATTTCTGGACTCCCCTCTCATCAGAGCTCCACCCAGCAGAAGAGTTGATCACAGCCTAGCTCGAGCAGCTGCTTTGCGGCTGTGTGGTTCATCAACAAACACTTAAGATTATGAGTGACTACAAGAGTATCCCACCTGAATGGCAAAGCCTGGCAAGCTACCTATGTTGTATTTGATATGTCAAATACCACTAACTATTATAGATCTCATTCCCATGACTTGATGAAATGGTTTATGTTCCTGGGAGCGAGCAGATGCCCTGGGCTACACTAGCATGTGACAGGACATATTGAGATCCTACTGGTCCCCACTTGAGCAAATCTATGATCAACGGGAAGACAAGTGATACAAGTGATACAAGTGATGTATATGTGTATGTATGTATATATGTTTATATGTGTACATGTATATATTATGACTAGTAAAGAGCTATAAAACTAATAACACCAAACATTAGCCAAGCGGCACAAATGCTGGCTGACTTCGACCGAGAATGTGGAAAGATAGGTCTACAGCTGAATCTCAACAAAACTATGTTGATGAAAAGTGAACTAGTTCCAGAGGCCCCATTCACTCTCAATGGAACAAACATCTCTGAATGCAGCAGTTATGTGTACCTAGGTTGAGAAGTCAACATGATGAATGACCTAAATAAAACCTGAGCTGTACAGGAGGAAGAGAGCGGCATGAAATGCCTTCAAAGCATCGAAGAAATAGCTAAAAAGAAAAAGAACCTCCAGCTCCAGGCACATTTCTTCAACTCCACCTTTCTCCCTGCATTAACATACACCTCAGAGACCTGGGCCCTACGAAGCAGGATGAGAATGCTATTCGGGTCTCCCAAAGAGGAATCGAAAGAGCTATGCTTGGAATATCACTCCTCACTCAAGTGAGAGAAGGAATCCGGAGCTCTGACCTCCGTCGCTGTTCCTGAGTCAGGGTCACTGTCTCTTTGCCAAGGCATCAAAAAATCAGATGGGCTGGACATGTAATGCGATTTGGAGACGACCGCTGGACTAGAGCCATTACCGACTGGATCTCACGGGATGTCAAAAGATCACATGGCGCCCACCTACAAGATGGTCAGACTTCTTCGTCAAGACCCTGAACGAATGGTTTGAGACTCTTCATATTCCTGAAGCAACCAGATGCCATTGGGCTACACTGGCACAAGATAGGGTCAAATGGAAATGTTACTGGCACCCGCTTGAGCAAATTGATGAGTAACGGAATGTCAAGTCAAGTGATCAAGTTAGTGAATCAACTATAATAAAAGTTGAAATCCTACCTTTTCTACAACTTGGATAGAACTAGAGAGTATCATATTAACCAAAGTAAGTCATTGGGAGGTTATAACAGACAAAACCATGCACAAACAATAGAAAATGAAAACTAATCTTTGAATTCTGCCCCAAGAAATGAGGCTACTAAACAGAGGTGGAAATGGAATGGGGAGGGATGAGGGAGATCAACATTAGCATTTCTATAATATCTATATATAATATGTATCTGAATACATATATTAGAAGAAGATGGAGAAATTCCAAAAGCAAGGTACCCTAGTGCTTTTATAGAATTCCACTGTGTTTTGGCCTGGTCTATTGGGATTAAATCAAGATACCAGAAGATAACCAAAGCTCAAAGCTTTGCAAAGTCTCCGAAGTGACAAACCTAATGATCTGTTTTAAGACAATGCTTGATTGGCCAAACATATTAACTAAAATCCCACACAGAAAAGATCTATGTATAGATGTTATAGAAGCACATATAGGAAAAGATCTCTATGTTTTAAGGTTGAGTCAAGAATAACTTTCCCAGAGGGATACTAATGAAAACATCACATTTAATGTTAAATGGTTAGGCTTTGAAGGAAGTCAGGGAGTTAACATTCATTTTCACAACTGGCACAGCCGAGAATAAAAGTTTGCAGTTTACTATATAAAGAAACTCATTAATACATGAAAATTATATATATAATTGATGTTTTAAAAATTATTTCATTGATCCAGTCCTGTCAAATCACTTTAAAATTAATTTTCATACAGGCATCAAGGTTGTTGATGTTATAAATATAACTTTCCATTAACTATTATCTCTAAAATTTCAAAACATGCTTCCTAGATATTTCTAGCTACCAATTTGAGGATTGCCACAGCATCCAAAATGAGATATTTCCTGGTATCCTAGAGCAAAATGGTGACTTTCACATGATAAAAACTTTCATTGAAGAATAAATATTTAGTTCTTTCATTATAAAATAAACGTTGGGGGCTGGGGCAATAGCACAGTGGGTAGGGTGTTTGCCTTGCATGCAGCTGACTGGGGCTCGATCCCTGGTATCCCATATGGTCCCCAAAGCACCACCAAGAGTATTTACTGAGTACAGAGCCAGGAGTAACCCTGAGCATTGCCGGTGTGACCCTCCCCCAAAATAAAATAAAATAAACATTGGGGTAAGTGAAGAATACATGTTTTATAGGTAAAAAGGAAAATTTCATAATACCAGGTCTCATATGTGAGAGACCTTTGTGCTTTCAATGAATTTTTAAAAAAATTTAATTTACTTATATACAATATAAATATCACATAACACACCCATTTATATGGTAATATTGAATAGGTTTTAGAGTTGTGCAACCACCAACATTGTATAATTTTAGAACATATTTATCAACTTAAAAACAAAAAAAAACTCCATGCCTATTAGCAATCTCTCCCCATTATGTCTTCAAATAGATGACAACCACTAACCTACTGAGTCTCTGTGACTGTTTATTCTGCATATTCATGTAAGTGGAAGCCTCGCCATGTGGTCTTCTCTGACGTGACACCTAGTTTAACATTTAGATTTCCCTTAGATTTCAGCAGGTAGCAGGAATTCTCTTTTTTGGGGGGTACCCTTTTATTTCTTCATATCATATGAGTACATTGCTCTTTTGTCAGCCAATTACTTGTTGAACATCTGAGTTTTTTTCGTTTATTTTTATTCTTCCACTGATTTTATGTGTTGTTCCAATTTCTGCATTTTTTTTTCTTTTTTGGGTCACACCCAGCAATGCTCTGGGGTTACTCATGGTCTTCACTCAGGAATTACTTCTGGCAGTACTGTGGGACTATATAGGATGCCAAGGACTGAAATCAAAGTTGCAGGCAAGACAAATGCCCTACCCTCTGCACTATCATTCTGGCCCCAATTTCTCCATATCTTTGCCAGCATTTGATGTTTTGTTTGTTTGGTTTTTTGGCCATATCCAGAGGTGCTCAGGGGTTACTCCTGGCTCTGTATTCAGATATCACTCCTGGCAGGCTCTGGGGACCGTATGAGATGCCGGGAACTGAACCTGGATTGACTTTATGCAAGGCAATCACACTACCCACTGTACTATCACTTCAGTCAATTCCATCCAATATTTGACCTTATCTTTCATTCAATCACCTACTGGGTATGAAGTGGTGTCTTATTGTAGTTCATGTTTTAATTATCCTGATGACTAATAAAATATTTTCATGCACTAATTGACCATTTGAGTTTTCAACTTCAGGGCTAGAGAGATAGTATAGGGGTTAGGATGTTTGCCTTGTTTGCATCAACCCTGGTTAGATCCCCAGCAATGTGTATAGTTTCCTGAGCATTGCCAGGAGAGATCCCTAAATACAGAATCAGGAGTACGCCTCCAAGTTCTTCCAGATGTGGTTCAAAATCAAAGAGTGAGAGATAGAAAAGAAAAAAGAAATATAGCTTCAGGAACTTTGCTGTTTTTTTTTTTTGTTATTTTAAGTTATTTATTTTTTCAGGTTAGGGGGTACTTTGGTTCACACCTATTAGTGTCAGAAACTACTCCTGAGCACCTATTAGTGCTCACTAATAGTGCTCACTTAGAGGTGCTCAGGAGTAGTCTGAGTCAAGGGTCATTCCAGTCAATGCTTGGGAGAATAATTTTTTTTTTCCTGTGGTGCTGGGGATGGAAAGAGGGTCAGTCACATTAACCACTATCTCCACGCTATTCATTTCTTAATTGAGGTTATTTTCATTATTGAGTTGTTGAATTCCTTACTTATTCTGGATCCAAACTTTATCAGCTATATGATTCACAAATGTTTGGTCAGTCTGCATTAACCTTTTGTTTCCTTGATAGAGTTTTTTGGTCCAAAGTTCTTAATGGGGGGTGTGGCGTGGTGGTGGTTGGAACAGCTGCACAGTAGTCAGGGTCCTTGGCGTGCACTCAGCAGATGGGGTTTCATCTCCAGGATCCCATATGGTCCCCTGAACCTGCTAAAAGTGCAACGGTGCTCCCTGAGTACAGAGCCAGGAGTAAGTCCTGAGCACTGCTGGTGTTCAACCCCACATCCCCAAATAAAAGTCCTTCATTTGGACTAAGGAGATAATACTAAGGAACTTGCCAGCATACAGCTATGGCCAGACCCTGGTTCAAATACTCACAGCACATATTGTCCCCTGAGCATTGTCCGATGGACCCTGCGCACAAAGCTGGGCATGACTCCTGATCTTAATTTTGTATTCTTAAAACAAAAACTTACCAACAGAAGTTCTTAATTTTGTGTCCTCCAAAACTTATTTTCCTTTTGCTGCTATTTTGGGACTGTGTGAAGAAAACAGATGCCTAATCCAAGGTTAAGAACATTCATTCCTGTGTTAAGAATTTTATAGTTTAATTATATATGTTATTTAGCACTATTTATTAAAAACATCTTTTTTCCCACTTGATGGTCTTGGAACCCTTGTGAAAAGTCAAATGATTATAAGTGTAAGTTTTTAAATTTTTAAATGGATTTTAAGCTCTATTCCATGAATGGCTATTGTTAGACCAGTATCACAGCTTTCTTGGTTCTTGTCACTTCATGGTGTGTTTTAAAATTTGGAAGAATCCTCTAATATGGCTGTTTTATTTTGCTTCCAATATTATTTTGGATGTTATGGCAGCCTTGTATTTATGTATGTATTTTAGAATCAGATTTCCAACTTCAATCAAGAAGAAAAGCTAATGTTTTATAAGAAAATGTATTGAACTTATTAAATGGATTTGAGAGGCATTTCCATTAAACAATATAAGGCTTCCAATCAACAAATATGGAACATTAATTTATTTATATTCTGATTCTATTTCAATCTAAGATGGTTTGTAATTTTCTGAGTATAAAACTTTTTATGTTAATTTTCTCTAGACATTTTAATGGATGTTACTACAGTTGGACTTGGTTTCTTAATTTAATTTCCAGTTGCAATTGGTTTCTTAATTTCCATTCCCAATACATACACATACAATGGGTCTTTTGCATATTGCTCTTATATTCTGCAACCTTGCTGAATTAATTTCTTAATTCTGTTAGGATATTAATAATAATGCCTTTCTTCTAAAAAAGTGATAGTTTTCCTTCTCCCTGTCCAATTTGGATACTCTTACTTTTCCTCATCTAAATGTCTAATAGAAACTCCAATCCAGCAGTACTGAACAAAGATGATGAGAGCAGTCTTACTCTTCTTCTTTTTTTCCATGGTGAGGGAGTTGGGTATTCCTGTCTTTCTCCTCTAAGTGTGATATTAGCTGTGAGTTTTTCATAATACCCTTTTTCAGATTAGGAGAATTATTTTCTGTTCCTAGTTTCCTAAGTGATGTTTTTTGCCATGAAAGAATGTTACATCAAATGTTTTTCCTTGAATATTAGGATTATTATGGTTTTCATGCTTCATTTCATTAACATGGTATATTGCATTAATTGGTTTTCAGATATTAAAATTTGTACTTAGGGTAAATACCAATGAATAAATAAAGTTTCATGATATAAAATTATTTCTTAGGGGAGGGCACACTGGTTGTGCTTAGGGGGTTGCTCTGGGCAGTATTCAGGAATATATGCAGTAGCAGAGAAAGAAACTGGGCCTCCTATGTGCAAAACATGTAAAATTCTTTATATATCTATATATCTATACATATATGTTGTTGTTATGTTCCACTTACTGGCATCTTGTTGAGCATTTTTGCATTTATATTTACAAAAGCTATTGGCCTGGATTTTTCTTATGATGTCTTTGTCTGATTGGTGTCAAGGCCAGTAAAATTTTTCAGGGAAGCATTCATTCCTTTTAAATTTGAGAGTTAAAGAATATTAACTTTAGGAAACCTTGATTAAATTCACCAGTGAGCCATCTAAGTCTGTGGGAATACCTTACCAAATTATATTCCCACATGACAAAAGAATATGTAGCATTAACTACAATTAGAAGCTAAAATTTTATTGAACAAGGTATTCATCAGCTACTATTGAATGAGAAATACAATGCAAGGGCTGGGGAAAAGTCTCAAGCAGAACATAGGCTTAGTATGTTCAAAGCCCCGAGTTAACTCAGTTTTTTTGGTTTAATATTAATTTATTTGGGGCAAGGATTGGATCATACCTGGTGTTTCACAGAAAATATTTTTGGCTCTGTGGTTATGAGTGACCCATGGTGGTGCTCAGGGAACAGACATGACACTAATTATCTGTCGGGGAGTCGCCGGGGGTCCCCGACAGTGCTGGGAAGCCGAGGTCCCTTCTACCTCCTGAAGCCGGGCGGGAATGGATGAAGACTCAGGAATCCGATGCAGTTTTAAAAAGGCCTTTACTACTACAGGTTCCAATATACAATCCAAGAGCAGGGGAAAACCTCCGGACTCTGGGTTCCCAGCTAGGCCCCAGCCAGGTGTAGGCCAAGATGGCTGCCACCACATGTTGAGGCCCAACAGAGAATGGAGGGACGGAGAAGCAAAACACCAAGGGAAGCCGAAATGGCAAAAGGGGGAAAAAGAGAGAGCTTCTTTCTTGCAGCTTATTTTATAGCTAGAAATCCGCCCAAAACTCCCCAGCCCAGCCCATTCTGGGCTGGGCTATCTAGAGATGAAAACAGGAAAATAGCTCTATAGAAATGTAGCAACTTCAGGAGTCCATCTGGCTCTTTACAAGGACCCAGAGCTAATTAAAAGCCTCCTAGCAGAGCTAGGAGAAGCTATAAGCTAAATGTAACTTCCCTGGCAGGAAGGATCAAATGCTTAATGTGGTCCTGGAGGCCCCCAACTACCACTGTATTGTCAACTACATAGTTCTGTACTCTGTCGAGTGTAGCCCCTATGGGAAAAAGGATAAAAATATAGCATGGAAAAATTATACTCTTGATTGTCTTTCCAGAGACAATCGTGCAACCGTAAAATAAGTGGAAGTATCACTTGATCACTTGTTTTCCCATTGTTCATTGATTTGCTTGAGCGGGCACCAGTAACATATTCATATGTCCTGTCATGCTAGTGTAGCCCAAGGACATCTGCTTGCTCCAGAAACACGAAGAGCCTCAGACCATTCCTTCAGGTCATGATAATGAGGTCTATAATTGTTACTGGTTTTCGACATATCAAATATGACATGGGTAGCATGCCAGGCTCTCCCATGCGGGTGGTATACTCTCAGTAGTAGGCTCTCATCTTGTGCATTTACTGATGAACCACAACGGGAGAATTGGTTTTTCTCTTGGGTGGAGCTCTGATGAGCTGTGGAGTCCATATGTTGAAAATGGCAGCCCTCATGGTGTGAGGGATTCCTCCGGCTTCTTGCGAGGCTTTATTGGGATGGCAAACCAGGGCTAGAACCCGCCTTTCCTCCGGGCACCTCATGATCAGCTGAGCACAGGTAGAGCTGGTAGCAGCTCTCCAGTACAGTGTTTTGAAATAACTGAATTAAAATTCCTGAAGTCATCTCTAACCTCTTCAAATCACCAATTCAAAGTCTATTTTAAATTGCATTCCCCCTTACTTCTCTGTACTCAGCAATGCAAATTTTGTGGACTTCAAATTGTGACAGTACCAGAAATAAGCTCCTGCATCCCACAGACCCTGGTTCCAATCCTGATTATCAGACTAGAGATAGTACAGCAGGTAGGACACCTTCCTTGCACATGACCAGCATTCCATATGGTCCCCCAAGTCCCACTAGGAGTGATCTCTAAGCACAGAGCCAGGAGTAAGCCCTGAGCACAGTCAAGTATGGTCCCAAAACAAAACCAAAAAAATAACTCCTGGCCCCACATATAGTCCACCACCAGGGTTCACTCCCTAGCACAAGCCAGGACTAGCTCCTGAATGCCTCTGCAGGTGACCCAAAAACTATCCCCACCCCCGCACACACAAAAAAGGGCCATGGAGCGATAGCACAGTAGGTAGAGTGTTTGCCTTGCATGCGGCTGACCTAGGTTCGAACCCCAGCATCCCATATGGTCCCCGAGCACAGTCAGGAGTAATTCCTGAGGGCAGATCCAGGAGTAACCCATGACCACTGCCGGGTGTGACTCCAAAAAAAAAAAAAAAAAAAGAAAGAAAGAAAAAGAGTGAAATATGCATACTATGATACCAAAGAGTTAAGGTGGGAGGACGTGTGTGTGTGTGTGTGTGTGTGTGTAAACAAACATTTATTTTTTCTTGTCAGGGATCAAACCTGGCTTTATACGTGCAAGGCATACATTGTACTAATTTAGCAACATCTCCAACCCAAACATTCCATATGTTTATAAATACACTTTACAAAAAGGTGTGAAATAAAACCTGCTAGTTACCCCTATGTGGTTACCGCTTCAATTATAGGATATGGGTACTTTCATTTTCTAAAAAGGTCATATAGGTTCCTACTATTGACTCATAAGACAAAGTAAACATAAATACAAAACTAAACAGATTCTAGTGAACTTCTATTAAGGTTTCACAAACACACTTTTCAGACAGTTGCTCTAACAATACCACAACTCAAGGTTGCCGAAAAGAGATAGCACAACAGGTAGGGTGTTTTCCTTGTACACAGCCAACCCAGGTTCCATCCCCAGCATACCATAGTGGAAGTATATATTAACTTTATTCCAATATACTAACATTCATTGTTTTATTTCAAATATAACTTGTATCACTTGTCTTCCTGTTCATCATCAATTTGCTCGATGGGGCACCAGTAACATCTCCATACGGCCTGTCATAGTCTAGTGTACCCCAAGGGCATCTGCTCGCTCCAGGAACATAAAGAGCCTCAACCATTCCATCAGGTCATGGGAATGAGGTCTATAATTGTTACTAGTATTTGGCATATCAAATACAACATGGGTAGCTTGCCAGGCTCTACTTCAAATATACAATATATTAATATATTTGAAATCTAATTATACAAATAGTATCCTATGATAAGGTTATATTTCATCAAGCTACTGGTCTGAGGAGTATCCATATTTCCAGGATGATTAAAAGTTGCCAGGTTGGGCACAGTAGAAGTGAATGCTTTTGATTCCATGACTAATATGTGAGAATGCCCATTCTGTATTGCTGACAACAATAGTTGTTTTTCGTTTTTAAACTTACACTGGTCATAGATACAAATGATTATTTCACTGTTGTTTAACTGAATTCCTCTGAATCACTCTGAGTTTGTATGAATTCAAATGCTTGGAAACTGTGTTGGTTTGTTTTCCTCTGTGTTGTTCATCCCTAGTCCTTCCACTTTTCCTTAGGAGTTTCTTTTGTTAATAAAGTGATTTTAAATATTACAATATAAACTCAGTACTATATGCAATATAAAGGCATTTGGTAAATAAAATGTCCATGTTTACTTTCTATACAGTGTATTACGTTATATAAAGGATCAGTTAAGGAATGGACTGTTCTCACCCTTAGATGTATTTTCTGAGAACTGAGTTACAGTCACCCTATGTCAAAGCTGAGCAGTCTATGATTTAGATACACAGATTTAGTGATCCCAAGGTACAGATAAGGAAGAAAAAACCACTGGGAAAAGATTGAGATATTTCTTTTTTTTAATTTTTTTAGATTGAGATATTTCTACCATGAGCTCACAAGCTTCTGAGTGCATAAAAAAAAGTTGAATTGTAATGCATTTTTTTTCTTGATGGAGGTGGGGTTGGATCAGTCAAGGCATAAGTTAAGCTATTTATGATTCTGTGGTCAGGAGTGACCCTGGGCAGTACTCAGTGGACCAGATGTGGTTTCAGGGATTCAAACCAGGGTCATAACCTCAGTCACATACAAGACAATTGCCTTGCCTCCTGTACTATGGCTCCAGTCCTAATGAATACTTTAACTTTAATGTATTATCATACATTTTTCCCTGACTACACTTTTTGGGTTAATTTTGATAGCTTATATTGACTGTTTATTTCTTCTTTGTTTCCTAAGTTTTATTATTATTTGTGAGAATATTCCTTAATTTTTTAACTAATTCTGATGGTTCTTGTTGATAATATCTCATTTTATTAGATGATGATTATGGAATATGACCTAGATAATTTCTCATTTTTTAGTTTTATTGTTTTAGATGAAGAATATGGTTTTTATTTGACAGTAGCAATAAATAGGCATGCTGATTTGGGAGAAAACTCTGTCAATATCCAATTATGTTATAGATGCATGTATTCTATAAATTAGTCACTTTTATAGTTATATAAAATAAGATTTACAGAATAACAATATATTCATAAGGGAGGTCCATATGATATTCATGGAAACTGTGTTCATATATATATGTATTTGACTTCAATGTTTAAAAATGAGATCAGTCTAATTTATATATGGGTACATTTTCTATATTATGGGATTGAATAAATAAACTCTGATTAACTCACAAGGTGGATTGCTCTACAACTAGAATTAATTAGCATGTATATCAACACAGATAAATCTTAAAAACAATAATGTGAACTGCAAACCATCAGGCATAAAATGATATGCACAGCATGGAAGCATTTATTTACATTTAAATGCTCTCAACAATACCACATATTATTAGTTGAAACATTTATATATGTCCCCACAGAAAAACATGCAAGGAAAAGTAATATATCAAATTTCAGATTTAAGACACTTCTGGAGAGGGGATAGGAGGTGACGAAAAACAAGACTGACTGAGGTAAGGCAAACTGTACTGTTATTCCTTAAACAAATGTATGGCGAAACAAAATCCTCTGCTAAGGGAAGTTTCTGGGAGTTTGCTCATTGCCTATTCCTGCCCTTGTTCTACTAGACAGAGAGGTTACTTGGCTAATTCACCATGTTTCTTCTGTGTGAGACATAGTTGTGAAGAAGCATAATTTTAGATAGGTTAGAAAAATCAAGTTAGGGTTATATAAGAGTCAAAAGAGAATTTTTTTAAGCCTAGGATAAAGACTTGTCTAGAGTAAGCTTACTCTTTACATTAGTACAGGGAAGTTTCCAATGACAATAATTCTATTTGTTCTATGAACTAAGGGCGGAAGACTGAAATTGGGATAGAATACTCCAGGAGGAAGTGGTCCTGTCAGGTGAGTAAACTCAGAGACAAGAAAGCTTACCATGGACCATTTGCAGGGACTCATGAAGCTAACGGCTATTACTCACTGAATGATTACTCCCCTTGAAGAATTTTATATGTATTATTTTTAAATTCCTATAACAACCCTATGAGGTTATGGCTGGTTGTCAAAATAACTGTGATGATGCTTGTAAAGCACATGCCACAATATCTGGTATCTTATCCTCTCTCAGGGAATTAGGTGGCTTTTAGTTTTAACAAGCTTGATTAGGACTCATTCTGTGAAAGAATAACACTATGCTAGCTCAAAGTAGTGCTCAGAGAACAGACACAAAAACCTTAACATAATTTAGGCTGACAATTTGGTGGTTGCAGCTTAAATCTGATGTTTTAGTGTTTGTAATGTGTCTGTTAAGGTGGCAGGTGGGGTGGGGGTGGGGGCCATGGAGTAAGAGAATGCTGGTGGAGGGAAGTTGACACTGGTGGTGGAATTAGTGTTGAAATATATGCCTAAAATGCAACTCCAAATAACGTTGTAAATCACAGTTCTTAAATATTATTTAAAAACAACAAACAGATAGACTCACAGTCTTTTACTTAATCCAAGTTACTCCTCCATGATGCAGTTAGAAAAATAAGGAACTGAGGGTGGAGTGGAAATGGCTGGCCAATATACATCACACACCCACAGAGCAGTAGACATCAAACTTAGGTGCTGGCGGAAGGGCACTGCATCAGAAGCTTGTGAGCTCATTGGAGAAATGCCTCCATCTTTATTCAGTGATTCTTCAACCCTGAGCTAGAATCTTGGGGTCACTGTGTCCAAGTCAGTGTACCCAAATCAGAGGCTTCTTCCCACATGGGTCAATGTGAGTCAGTTCTCAGAAACTACAGCTCATTTAAGGGAAACAGTAAATCATTTCTTAATCTAATCCTTTCAAAGGGCAGTGTTACATAAACTAGCAGGGCTATTTGGAGATCATATCCTGTACAAGTCTGGTTTTCTGATGGCAAATAGAGTTCTGAGCTTTTGGAATCCTTGGAATGATTTGGGTGGGTAATGTCAGCTGATTATGAATTTGGTGTGTGGCCCACAGCTCCTTGTGATGAATCAGGCTGTTACACAAGGGGACTTTTGATCAAGAGCCCATTTCTGCATAATGAGAAGTAAAGTAGTGCAGATGAATGGTGTCAGCATTTTAATGGGACCTGGGGAAACGGCTGGGTGATGGATTCTTTCTGCAGAGAGCAGTCTAGTCTTCTGCCTGCAGATTTGCCAAGGAGAGCCCAAGGGAAGTCATTGAAAGGTCATTGCTTTTCTCTTTGACAAGTGTTGGCACAAGAGTTTCTTACTTGTGTCTACCTCTTCTTTGTCACTATACCCTACAACACCCCTGCACACCCCCATGTGACATTCTAAGCAAGAGACATGAAAAATATCCATAGTTGGGATGTCAGAAGCATCATGATTAAACAAGTTATCAAGGCAGCGTATAGTCATCAGGCGGCATCCAGCCCACTCACATAGCCCTTAGTCCAGGAAGGAGGACACGTGGAGGATCGTCCATAGTTAAGTCTGTGTGAGGGTGCATGCCTGACCTGAATTCCATGTGAATTTTATGGCTTTAGGCAAACCTAACCTGAAGAATGGGACCATCTGTTAACATCTACATGGTGCCTGGGAGAGGCTCTTTTCTTTTACCATTGTCAGTTAATTATCCATTTGCCAAGTAGGTATTAGTCTCCCCTTTGATGAATGAGGAACATGAAGCTCTACATTTAGTTGTGTCTTTTGAAATTACATAGCTAGCAACAGTAACAATAGCAATAATCATGACTATAATCCTAATATTTGTCAACATTCATGAAGGTTACACCATAGAGCAAACATTTCCTTTCTTTCACTTTTTATTAAAGCACTATGATTTACAAAGTTATTCCTAGTTGAGATTTAGACATACACTATTGCAGCACTGATCACACCCCCAGGGTCAACTCCCCTCCACCAATATTCCTAGTTCCTTCCCATGTCCTCCCCAGCTCCTCTAGTCTTCCCTCTTGATAGTACCTTTCTACCTTTGGGTCTCTAGATTCCAGTGTTCTTGACTCTGGATTGAATATTTGACACTATAGTTCCTTAACAACACCTTCGTACCTGACTCCCTGATCAGGCCCTGTTGCTTCTTATCTGACTCTTCTCCCTCTGCCTTTCATTTTTTCTTTACTTCTGTCTATACTCTGGCACATCCACCTGCCCACATACCAAATTCCACAGGATGGATATGTCATTCCCAATGTTCTCCCTTCTGAAATCCGACATGCCATCTTTTTGGTAAAGAAGGGAACAGCACCAAGCCCAGACAAAGTCAGACCAGAACACCTGAAGAATCTGCCGTCGGTACTCATCAATACACTAGCTCGGCTCTTCACACGCTACCTGTCCGAATGCAAGGTGCCCTCCCAATGGAAAACCAGCAGGACAGTTCTACTGTTCAAGAAGGGAGACATTCACGACATCGGCAACTCTCGCCCCATCTGCCTGTTGTCCGTCATCTACAAGCTGTTTACACGAGTCATCCTGAACAGGATTGGCAGAACACTAGATGAAGGACAACCATGTGAGCAAGCTGGCTTCCCGGAAAGGATTCAGCACAATCGACCATATCCACACGGTAACCAAGCTCATTGAGGTTTGTAGGGAGTACAAGATGCCGCTCTGTCTCACGTTCATTGATTTACAGAAAGCCTTTGATTCTGTGGAGACTGAAGCAGTCATCGAAGCCCTAGCCAAACAGGGTGTTCAAACCCAATACATCAAGATCCTTCGTGAGCTGTATTATGGATTCACCACCAGGATCTCACCATTCTACAAAAAGTGATCATTAATGTGAAAAGAGGGGTTCGACAGGGTGATACCATTTCACCAAAACTCTTCAGCCCCACCCTCGAGAACATCATGCAACAATTAGAATGGGAAGGAATGGGAGTGAAGATAGATGGTTGGCAACTACACCACCTCCTCTTCGCTGATGACATCATTCTAATAATACCAAACATTAGCCAAGTGGCAGAAATGCTGGCTGACTTAGACCGAGGATGTAGAAAGATAGGTCTACAGCTGAATCTAAAGAAAACCATGTTTATGAAGAATGAACTAGTTCTGGAGGCCCCATTCACTCTCAATGGAACAAACATCTCTGAATGCAGCAGTCATGTGTACCTAGGTCGAGAAATCAACATGATGAATTGTCGGGGAGCTCCGCTGGGGTCCCTGACAGTGCCGGGAAGCGAAGTTCCCTTCTACCTCCGAAGCCGGCAGGAATGGATGAAAACTCAGGAATCCGATGCAGTTTTAAAAGGGTTTACTTATCACAGGTTCAGGCATACAAATCAGCAAAAGGAAAAGCCCGGTGCTTAGGATTCCAGGCTAGAACCCCAGCCACGTGTAGGCCAAGATGGCGGCCACCATGTGTAAAGGCCCTGTAAAAGGAGAAGACAAGACTCCCAAGAAGGGTGAGTGCTCACAAAGAGAGAGCCCAAAAAAAGGCAAAGAGAGGAACCAGGCTAGTTTTATACCCCTGCAACTCAGACCTTCCTCCCACTGTTATGGAAAGCAGGGAGGGTCAAATGCCCTTAGGTAATCCCTCCCTGCACCTCACCTAGGCCCTTTTGTATGCTAATGTTTTGAGCCAAGATCTGCCTGGAAATGCCTTTATAGGGTAGAGAAGGGGGTTTCTGAGATGGCATGTCTCTGTACCAAAGACTAATACTAATGCCAGTTAAATATTTCTCCAAGCCTTCACAAGTCTCTTCTACTTCATTGTAGTTTTGTATTTTAGTTGCCTTTGAGTATATCAGGGAGCCATGCTTGTTTGCTTGGAAGCAAACATCATTTCTCTCTGGTCTAATTACTTAGGGGGACCTGCGTGGCCAGGCTAATATGCTGGTAAGATCTAGCTAGTCCCACGATGATTGTGGTAGCTTGGGAGAATATTTATACCAGCTAGTACAGCATACATGGTCAGATAAACTGCCACATTTAGACTACCCCCTTATCTACGAAGTGATTTGCAGGCGGCAATTCAGAGCAGATGCACCGGCCCTTAAGAGTCCTGCAACAATGAATGACCTAAAACCTGAGCTTCGCAGGAGGAAGAGAGCTGCATGGAATGCCTTCAAAGGCATCAAAGAAATAGCTAAAAGGACAAAGAACCTCCAGCTCCGGGCACATCTCTTTGACTCCACCGTTCTCCTTGCATTAACATATGCCTCAGAGACCTGGGCCCTACGAAAGCAGGATGAGAATGCTATTCAGGTCTCCCAGAGAGAAATCGAAAGAGCTATGTTTGGAATATCACGCCTCACTCAAGTGAGAGAAGGAATCCGGAGCTCTGACCTCCATCGCTATTCCAGAATCAGGGATGCTGTCTCGTTTGCCAAGGCATAGACAATCAGATGGGCTGGACATGTAATGTGATTTGGAGACAACCCTGGACTAGAGCCATTGCCGACTGGATCCCACGGGATGTCAAAAGATCACGTGGCCGCCCACCTACAAGATGGTCAGACTTCCTTGTCAAGACCCTGAAGGAACGGTTTGAGGCTCTTCATATTCCTGAATCAACCAGATGCCATTGGGCTACATTGGCATGTGATAAGGTCCAATGGAAATGTTACTGGCGCCGCGCTAGAGCAAATTGATGAATAACGGGATTCAAGTGATCAAGTGTGATCAAGTGATACTCTGGAGCCAAGGTTGATCTGGGTATCCCCCTCTAAAACATTGCATTTCTTCACCCAGTTAGTCTAAGTACTACATATAAGTGATACCATCCTGTGTTAATCCTTCTGACTTTATTTAACATGATGGCTTTCAGTTCTATCCATTTTGCTGTGAGCTGCATGACTTCATCATTCCTTACAGTTCTGTAGTATTCTATTGTGTATCTATCTTCATGACCCACATATCTGTCATTGAAGGCTGTATGTCTAAAATTCCTAGGCTGTATGTCTAAAATTCCAAATCTTTATTATTGTTCTGAATGCTGTAGTGAATAATGGTGTGCATAAGCTCTTTTGAGCTAATGTTTTCTTGTCTGGGGGATAGATAACCAAATTTGGAATTGCTTGGTTATATGGGAACTCAATTCTGAGTTTACAGAGTATCCTCCATATTGTTTTACATAGGGCTTGGACAAGACAATATTCCTACCTGCAGTGAACAAAAGTTCAGAGTTTTTATAATCTGGGAATTTTTCTAAAAGTCAAAATAATGTTATACATTAAGGTGCTACAGTTTACATGTTATAAGTGAGAGAAAGGCAAATTAAGGTAATGTAGCATTTCCAGAGTTTACATATACCTTAAAGAGCTATCTTGTATTAAGTGCATTGGTCCAGGCTCCATACTTGCCTAGGTGAGCAGCTTGTAGTAGCTGAAATACTTTCCCTGGTCCTCATTATTTCTTTGCCTGAATCTGACTGCCTTGGCTTCATTAAACAATTCCACATTCAAAGTATTTCTTTAAGTGACATTGATCTATTTGCTGAGTTAGTTCCTGTTAGATGCTTATACATTCTTCTATACCCTATCACTACACATTATTGATACTTCTTGCATAACATTTTGACTTCCCAAGTAGATTTCAGGTGCACGTGATAACTGCTAGGCCTTCCGTTATAGAATGACATGCTCATGGTCTAGTAAAGTTACCACATTACATTTTTTATGGTTCCAGGAACTGAACCCTGGCTGCATACATATGAGGTATGTGTTCTACCATTGAGCTACATCTCTGATCCCAAATATTTCTGATCTACATATCTGATCCCAAATATTTCTGATTGCTACACACTTCAAATGCTTCTGTATGGAATAATACAATTTGGAAGACATATTTGGGATGGTCTAAGAAAATTACAACCTGTTATTCAAAACTATAATTACTACTGGGGATGCTTCAGGTCACGCCATAAAGAGACAGTCACTGACAGCTTGGGGCAATAGCTCATAATATGTACACAAGTGGCAGAATACAAGTCAAACATGTGCAAGGCCTTGAGTTTGATCTCTGGCACCATTTGGCTTCTCAAGTACCACTAGGTATAAGCCCTATGGATCCGGACCACTGCACTGTCAGATCTAAACCAATAAGTCAAGCCATTGGGATGTCTACTGGCTCCCAAAACCTAGCCAGGAGAGCCCCCTTGCTCCCAGAACCACTGAATTTGGCCACTATACAGACTAGACTCTAAGTTGTAGATGCAAAAAATGTAACAATAAGCCTCAAGACAGGTAAAGGGGAAAGAAAAAATCCCTTCATACTCTCTGGTTTGATGGTAGCAAACAAACGGATCGCAAAACAAGTTCTAAATCAAAGGACTGCGTTGATTTGTCATCAAAGTTTCTCACCTTGGCCATGATTTAAGACATGATTGAGACATGATTAGTGGTAAGGGCTTTATTTTTATTGATGGTCCATGAGTTTTTCTGAGCAAAATCATAAAAGAACAGCTTCATGCTGAAGGAATGGGCAAAAGATTGAGTAGTTGAGTGAATATAAGCACGTCATGGTTGTTCCAAGTTCACTTGAGTGAGAATGGATGATGTTCTATTGTGACAAGAGGCCTGTTTCCAATAATCCTTTCTACGCACACTTGTTTGTAGTTGGAAGTCCTATCTGATTGACCCTTGGAAGAGGGTGGTTTACCAAGGTAAATGGTAGGCCATATACCTTGGAAAGAGAGTGCCTCACAGCAGTGAAAAGGACAAGGATTAAGGGGCTAGTCTGCCTGTGGAGAAAAGTTCACAGGGCTCAGAGAGCAGCCAGCAGAGGAGATACAAGCTGAAAATGAAGACAGCCAGAGTTTGTTTCCTGAGCTGAGGCAACTCTGTTTAAAGAAATGCTTAGAATGTTCTATCTCTTTATACTGACATACATTTTTTATGGTCTCAACTTACTGAAGCAGGTTTTCCTGCTTTCAACCCTCTATGATGTTGAGAAACCCAATGTCATTTTCTTTGCCATTGATATCAAAGAATGTTTCATTAGCTACAGCTTTGTTTATTCAAATCTCATTCATCCCTCATATCTTCGTGATTTTAAGCGCAGACTATTAATCTTCTTACTCATGTTAAACCTTTCTCCCATATGTTCTTTTATAGATATTTCAAAACTTCTAAGCTTGCATTTGTTGTCCTTTATTGGTTTTCTTAAGGACATTAATTAGCTGGAAAGCCTTGTTGTCAGTGAGAAATGCAGAAGAAAGTATTCCAGGATTAGGTAAAATAGTAGGGTAGAGGGCTTTCTTTGGTATTCCCTTTGCTGAGTGAAGTTGAATCAAACTCAATTGTGTGTGTGTGTGTGTGTGTGTGTGTGTGTGTGTGTGAAAAGCACTGTATTCCTCTATGTCTAGGGAATGTGAATTGAGGCCATCATTCAATAGATACAGACCAGAATGACTCATAACAGACACGATGGTAGAAGTTTTTATACATGTGTGGGATGGAATAATTTCATCAGAGGTGATGTTGGATGAACTCTCAGAACACAGGTAAATAGTTAATCAAACATGTACTAGAATGGAAAGAACAAAATTCAAAATCAAAGGAAATAGAGGTATAAAAAGGATGTAAGTATACAAAATTATATATCTGTTGTTTTGGGAGCACGCTTTCCTTCTCCTGTTGTTCTGATTCTTCCACTTTCTGGATACAGCATATTTTTTCTCAGCATAGAATTTTCTCTTCCTTCTGCCTATAACAGTGTCCTGGCTCAACTTTATTCACTTGGCTAACTTACTCATTCCTCTGATTCTCAGCTTCAGTGTCATCTTTTAATATTTGAACTAGTCTATCATCCAGCTTAACTCAGTTAAACTTTTTGACTTGTTTCTATAAAAGCTTTAAAATTCCATTTGTTAACTTTCATGGAACTCACATACGTACACCCAGCTTTCCTCAACCAGACACATGGATTAAGTGATTTAAACAAAGAAATGGGTAAACTCAAGTGGGCCTGATTCACGGTGACTCTCATAAGCAATCTAAGCCTGTAAATGCTTCAGAGATACAAAATCAAAATACTGGACAACCAATCAGAAAGCGTCTACTAGGTATTATGATCGCCAAGCAAATAATTTATTTTTCCTACCCTTCACACTTTTTTTGTTCTTCTTGGCAGACTGCTTCTAACCACATATGTCTTGTGCTGCCCAATTAGAATTAATTTCTACTCCAGTATATTTTAAAAATTTTTAATAAGTTTCAGTTTATCTTTTAACAAGGGTACACCCAGCAGGGCTGAGACCATGTCAATTTGGTTCTCATGGATCCTTAGAACTGTCCTCAAGACCTGGTTCCTTTCTGAATTTTCATGGGCTTGGTTTTCTGTGTATGGCAAGAAATAGCCAGAATGCTCATCATCACTAATCATCAGAGAGATGCAAATCAAAACAACAATGAGATATCACCTCACACCACAGAGAATGGCCCATATCCAAAAGGGTAAAAGCAACAAGTGCTGGCGTGGATGTGGGGAAAAATGGGACTCTCATACACTGTTGGTGGGAATGTGGACTTGTACAATCTTTCTGGAAAACAATATGGACATTCCTCTAAAGACTAGAAATTGAGCTCCCCTTTGACCCAGCCATACCGCTCCTGGGAATATACCCTGGAAAGCCAAAAAACACACAGCGGAAACACAATCCGCACTTTTATTTTCATAGCAGCACTATTCACAATAGCCAGAACCTGGAAACAACCAGTATGCCCGAGAACTGATGACTGGATAAAGAAACTGTGGTACATCTACACAATGGAATACTATGCAGCTGTCAGAAAAAAATGAAGTTATGAAATTTTCCTATAAATGGATGGACGTGGAGAAAATCATGTTGAGTGAAATTAGTCAGAAGGAAAGAGAGAGACATAGAATGACTGCATTTATTTGCATGACATAAATATACCAGGTGATCTTACCAAAAGTGGAAATTACCACAAGCGCGTGGGAGTCAGAGGTTTGGTTAGATAGAGAAGGGAACATGTGTGAATAAATGTCTAAAGGTCTGATACCAACATAGAACTGAGCATTAAATACAGACAAAAAATGCAAATGATGGCTTCTAAGTGTATGTAGTGCAACCCACAATGTGTGGGAGAAGGAGGAGAGAGAGAGGGGAGAGAGAGAGGAGATAAAGAACCTGCCATTTAGGCAGGATGTGGGAGGGGGGGGGGAATTGGGGGACATGGGTGGTGGTTGAGGGGCACTGGTGGAGGGGGGGTGCTGGAACACTTTGTGACCTAAACCCCCAAGCGTGAACAACGTTGTAATTGTATATCTCACGGTGGTATAATAAAATGTTAAAAAAATATAAATTAAATTAAAAAAGAAATAAAAAAATTAAGGAAGTATGTAAAAAATGTACACTAATAACTATAAAAAAAAACCTCTGAAGACTCAAAGGAGTGAAAAATATTGCCTATTTATGAACAGGAAGAATTGTTGTTAATCAAATATTCATACTACCCAAAGCTACATATAGATTCAATGTAATGCCTATTAAATAAAAACCTTAAAAAAAAAGAAATAGCCAGAATGAGGATGGATCAATGGAGATAAAATTATAGACTGCTTTGACCAATGTCTTCCACTTAAATAGGCTCCCAACACCTTCATTTTGAAAGATCAAAGCAAATGTGGAAAAAACAAAGAGACAACACATTTTCTTCAAGCTTTGAAGTGACTATTTTATAGGAAAGGAAGATAAAAGATGAGTAGTTGATCACTATGTCCACACTGGTGATGGTCTTCTAGGAATTAATCTCATAGTGGTGGCAGACAATGACATTATCTTTATAGCAGCCTCTGAATATTCCTGAAAGTATGGACAAATTTATCAATGTGCACAGTCTCAAAACTAAATTGGAAGTAGGCAAACTAACATTCATATCAACGATAACTGGGAGCAGACATGGCCATAAGGATTGAAATACCTGCCTCATTGCATCTAACAGGTCAACTATCTTGTTTGCTGACAGATTTATTCTGAGCTATAGCTTACTCAGTGTTATGTCAATCATTGCATTACACTGAGATCTGGCCCCTACAAATATTACTATGTAGAACAGCATTGAGGAACTTAACAGTCAATCAGCAATTTATTCGCCACCAGAGCAAGAAATGCTACAAAGGAGTAGCACATATTTGAGGGCAACTTTGGTTGCTGAGAATGCCTGTCAGAGGCATAAGAGGTATCAGTACTTAGAGCATAAAAGCTAGAAGTTAACACTGCTTATGATGTCTCAGAAGTCCATGGATGACGTTTTCCTGAGCATGAACATTTGCTCTGACACTGACATAATCACTTGACCTGCTGTCTGCCAGTATTCACTAAGTACTACCATCACCCCATCTGAAATGGTTGGGTTTTGATACTGTTTGTTTTGGAGCCACAGTCAGCAGTGCTTAGGGGCTACTCCTCTATGGTTGGGGATTGCTTCTGCAAGTACTCAGGAAAACCCTGTAGTGCTAGGAAACTAAAGCCCCATGTCCTTAGAAATCAGCTCCAATTGTTTGAGCTATCACCCTGTCCCTCAACTACTTCCTATGTGCACATTTTAATTTTTCTATCATGTAATGAGTGACTGTTATTAAAGATCTAGTGGGAAAATTCATATGGTGGGTGTAGTGAGGCTTATACACTTAGAGAGGTGTGAAACTGTACTCTCAAAATATTATAGTATCACAAGTCAATGGCAAATCAGTAACATTTGAGAGCTTTTATTTTTTTTTGAGTAAGGTCACTTATTTAAACATCTAGCTATATTTTAAAACTCTGTGGGGTAACTATGTCTTGGGAATTCATGAATATGCAGAATAATTCTCAAAGGTCTAAGGGCATGTAACTTATAAAAGTTCTGCTGTAGATCATGAATTACTGAGCATAGGCCATGGTGTAGACGGTATGGACATGTGTTTCTCAACCTTTTTATAACCAAGAACCTGGCTGACCGTTTCCTTCCTATGATCATACCTGTCCTACTGCTTGCCCATCTAGTCTCATACTGAAGCTCCACATTTACACAATTTTCATCTGTGACCCCTTAGATGAAGGAGATGGTTGGTGGTCTGACATATAAAAGACTGGACCCCCTGGGATGAACCCAGAGCCATGGTAGAGCCTGGCAAGCTACCCATGGTGTATTGGATATGCCAAAAACCAGTAATAATAATGGATCTCATCCCCAATGAATGGAGACATTACTGGAGCTGATCAAGGAAATCGATGAACAAGGGAAGACAAGTGATACAAGTGGCAAGTGCTCCCTTAGAATATCCTGGGAATGCACAGGGGTCTTGTGGCTGCCAACAGAAATGTTGGTCTGCACCAGGGCCTTCCACCTTTCTTTACAAACATGAGTCCTTAGGCAGAGTGAGAAGGTGGGACCCATCAGAACACTCTCACTGAGGTCTAGAAAGTCTTTATTGACCTTTATTCCAAGTGCACCATCCACTCATCCACCTCATATATAACCCAGGCTTCTAGCTAAAGCTCTTTGAAAGAAGATGATACAGTCATGTTATTTGCTTTTAGAATAAGTTAATGTCTTAAGTCTACCCTTATGATTTTTGTTTTAAATTTGTGTCTTCCTGAATCTTTTCTTTTATTTTTTGAGTGAAATAACAGAGAGTGACGCCATTGAGAGCTTCTGGCTCTGCAACAGTACCTGCCCATGGTTCAGGTCAGCAACCGGAGCCGCAATCCGGAGGCATAGAACCAGCTTCTCTTCCCTTCTCATGATTTCCTGATGCATTCATGTCGGAATAGGTGAAAAGTGAAGACTAGGCATTGGTTTTAGCCACCCCCTCTAGAATGCTACGTTTGGAAGTAAAAGATGGGTTGGGATGCTTAAGGACTTGAGTTGAAAGTTTATTAAGGAAAGAAGGATAGCTCACCCCCAGACAGGGATTTAGCCCCCAAGATCACACAATACAAATCACAGGCACATTTTGTACCCAGTGGCGATGCCTTTGGGAATCCTTTTGGCAGGGTGTGGGGCACATTCAGTGATGCTCAGGTGGGGCTGTTTTGTGCTCAGTAGTGACCTAGTTGTTACTTGGGAAACCATGGGCAGTTCAGAGGCCTTAATGTCAGTACAACCTCTCTGGCTCACAGTGATGATCACTTGGGACTAGGTGAGAGTACCAGTTGTCTGATGGGATGCTGGTACAAATGTGGCTATGAAGGTATGGTTTTGGTGTGTTAACATTTTAATCAATGGGCTCTGTGTGAAGACTGCCTTCCCTCACTTGGGAGAGCCTCCTGCAATCAGCTGAAGGAGCAAAGCCACTGGCTTCCCAGGGGGAAGGATTTCTCCCTCAAACAACATCAGAAGCCCTGCTTGAGATTTCAGTTTGCTGACCTGTAAGATTCTTATTAAAGACTATACGGTCAACTCTGATCCTGCTCTCCAGGCTGCAAGACTCAAGATTCCAGACTGGCTAGTTCCAGGATCGTAATCACACAAGCCAATTCCTCCAAGTCTCTCTCTCTCTCTCTCTCTCTCTCTCTCTCTCTCTCTCTCTCTCTCTCTCTCCCTCTTTCTCTCTCTCTCTTAACACGCAACAGCAACAACAACAACAATACATATATCATATATCTTTGAAGAATCCTGACTTATCTCAGTAAAACAGTGTTTTCCTGGCTCGTTTTTATTTGTATGTAAAATAATGTCATCTACGCTGGCAGTGGACAGTAGAAGCAAATCAGTGATTAACAAGCAGTAACCCTTGACTCTCCAGATACCCTAGTCCAGATCCTGCTGGACAATGGAACTTCTGGAACCATCCTCCCATATGGATGAGCACCTCTTCCTCACAGAACACCTGGACCACTGCAGACTGACATTTTCCCAGCTGCCGCTGGCTTCTCCCTGTTTTGTCTAAGGTACCAGGCCTAGCAGTGTAAACATGAGTAATTCAGAGCAGGAGTAGGAACGTTTCTTCTAGCTCTGCAGTTGAAACACTTAAACTTTGTTGAACATTAGAATTAAAAGGGCAAAACCTCCACCTCAGACCTCTGCAGGCTGCCTTCACTGGAGTCTGCAGAAGGGAGCCTGGTGTGAGGCAATTAACCACAGATCACTAACAGCTCAATGGAAAGGCCTGTGTCCAGGAATTCCTTTTGCCAGAGGTCCTGGGAGCATGGGCTTCAGGAAAACAGGAGTTTGCAAATAAGCACTTTTCTTTGTTAAGTTCCCTTTCCTCAGAGCCATTAGCTCCCAGTTCTGTTTTAGCGTGAGGGCTGTCTTTTCATCTTGAACTTTTCATATTCTTCAAGTTTAGTCCAGTCACTGGAAGCCTTTTGGCAAGCCACTCTTTCCCACTGTGAATAGTTGGGTACCAGGCGGGAAATAGAGCTGGAGTGGGCCAACTTTCCCCCCCACAACCCCCTTCCTCCGCCTCTCTTTGTGTTTAACAATAGATTTCCAAATCCTTGGTTTTCTTTGTCCCCAGGAAAGAAGTCAGAGTCAAACAAAGGGAGAACAAAAAATTCCAGACGTGCTGAGAAAATAAGGAGAGAGAGAGAGAGAGAGAGAGAGAGAGAGAGAGAGAGAGAGAGAGAGAGAGAGAGAGAGAGAGTTGGTGTGGTGTAGTCTGCCCCCAAACTCCTCCCCCACCCCCCCTGACCCCCCCTCCCGCAGCCCCATTACCACTGTAACCCTCAGGAATGCCTGCCATTTGGGGGTGAGTTAGTGGTTGGAGCAATGTTTCTTTGAACTTCCTGCTGAAAATTAACCTCTCTTTAGTCTCCAGAGCAGCTTGACTGCAGAGCCCAACACCATTTGCATTGTTCCTCTTAAAGCACTTCTCCCAAGTCCAGGCCCTTGTGTGGTGCTGCTCTCACCTAAGGCTCACTCCTTTCTTCCTGGCTCTCCCTAGGGCTCTTCCTTATTCTCATTTCCTGCCCTGTGATCCCTCCAGAACCTCTTCCCTGCTGCAGCCAAAACAACTTTCTGCAATGCAGGCCAGCGACCTTGCCGCTTGTTTCCTACATGCCTGGTAGAGGAGCCATGGCACTCCTGGGCTTCTGACATCTCACAAATGTCTAATTCTCAATTCTCTAATTCAGTCACATGCTAATTGGTGCCTGCTTGGCCCCCTGCCGCTATGCTCCCTTTTTGAAATGACCATTTTTTGGGGGGTCACACCCAACCAGGGGTTATTACTGGCTCTTCGCTCAGGAATTACTCCTGGCAGTGCTTGGGGGACCATATGGGATGCCAGTGATAGAATCGAGGTCAGCTGCGTGCAAGGCAAATGCCCTACCTGCTGTGCTATTGTTCCAACCCCTGAAATGAGCCTTTTTAAGAGGCAAACTCTGCCCTCTTTGCATAGTTCTCTGGGTCCACACCAACCCTCTTCTATTAAACAGGCTGAGATGTTTCTGCAGTTTTCACTGTGTCCGGTTGACCTTAGTACCTCCTCTCCCTGCAGTGACCTTTCTGGCCAGCCGAGAGCCCTCTGGGGTGGAATCCTTCTATGTGTCATAGTCTCAGCACAGTGTGGGACACACACTGGACTAGCACATGGCAGGACAGAAGCTCTATAAGCTCTGGCTGAGTAGCTGAACTTCTGTGGCTCAGCATTCGTTGCCAGGACCTCTATTTCCTGCCCAGGAAAATGGTCAGAATGATATACCATTATCAGAATGCTGAGAGCCTAAATTCACCTCTCCCATGGATACAAGGTACTGAACCCTGCTCTGAAGAAGAGTATGACCTGATATTACGATAGTTAACCACAACGCTCTGCCCTGTGCCCCACTTGCTGGCTGCAGCCTCCACCTTTTTTGTTCGCAGACCTCTCCCTCCTGAATCCCCCTTGAAGTCATCAACTATGTGGAGAAGAAAGAGTTAAGTCTGACTCTGTTCACCACAAATCCACAGGCACTAAATAAGGCTCCAGCATTCAGTCTTTATAAGTATGGGCTGCAGTTAACTATAAACAGCTGTTGCAAGATAATAGCCTTCTACTGGTAAAATAAGGCCAGCCCTCCTCCTTCACAATGAAATCTTTCTTGCAAAGAGCATTCACAACTGATAGATAGAGCTCAGTCTGGCAGTAATCAGAATTAAGAGATGGGGGCAGGGGGAGAATTGTCAGGCTTCCCAGATCAAGCTGACATGTATATAGCAATTCTATTTCCCTTTCCAAAAGCCAAAACGTCTCTGATCTGTGGCACATTCCCCCTGTTGTTCTAAGGGGAAAAACAACTCTGGCCCCTGCTGCTCCTTTTCTGGTGCCGGCATGAACACTAATAAGTGGAAAAAAGAGCTGATATTAGCCAAGAAGACATATGTGCTGCTCTTTATGCCGATCCCAATGTTCAACTCATCCTCCTTTCGTATTTTAGGAAATTAGAGACAAATCGAAGCTGGGCAATGTGAGACCCTATGCAATTTGGGCACTTCGAGATCCACTTCAGAATTTAATGACTCAGGAGTCCCGTTACTTACTCTTCTCTGTGGGAGAAAGGGCATACACTTGGTTTGGGGAACTGATGATGGAAAGAACATCCTTTGTTTCATAAAATATAAATATCCACCTGGTGTCAGGCACCTCATTGGTACTTGCTATTTCTCTGTTCCTTTCAGTGTTTGAATACCTTCTGCATGTGAAGAGGGAGAAGACCCAGTGGAAGCATATGGACTCACTTTCAGAGAACAGCTCATGGAGTCTGAGAGCTTTGGAAATGGAATCGCTTGAGTGAGCTGCGCAATATAAGTTTTCACATACTTTATTTAGTGCCTATGTGTGTGTGTACGTAGGTTTTTATTATCGTAGTAGTTTTTATTTGTTTTGGGACCAAGGCTGCCAGTTCTCAGCAGTTACTCCTGGCAGAGCTCAGGGGACTACCATGCCTTGGATGGAAACTGGTTAGTCTCCTGCAAGACAAGTGCCTTACCAGTGATACTATTTCTCCAACCAGTGTTTGACAATAAATGTATAAATCAAAACCCAGAGAAATTAGGGTCAATAAGTAATAGTAGCTGAAGCAGGAGTTATATCAGTGTCTGAATCTCAGGCCATGGAGTCCAATGAACTTACGTTGAAAATGACAACACTAAAGTAAAGGTCTCTGAAGCTTTAGAAGCATGATTATGGAGAAATTTTCAGAGGGAGTAGTAGTTGGGAGCTATTCTATTTATGTCTGTGATCTTAGGTGCCAGAAGATGTCTGTCTCCTGCTAAATTATACATTTTCAAGACTAACAGGGCACAATAAACACCGTTGAATCAATGAATCACTGCTTTGAGACATCCTTTGTACCCATGACACTTTGAGAATAAGTAATGCCCATGATTGTCCTTACTGAGAATTTCACATGAATGTATAAACAGCCTGAGGTGGATCCTCTTTTCTTCCCATTTTATAGGTAAGAAAACTAAGGTTTGAAAGATTATGGCACTTGTTAACTCTCACTCAATAAGGGAGTTAAACAGTCAAGCTTCAAAGTTTTTCTTCTTTTTTCTTAGCACAAAACTTGATTGTGTGTGTGTGTGTTTGTGGGTGTGGTGGGGGGTTGGTAGGGGTGTTCTCAAGCAATGTTTGCAGAGCACAGGGGCCACTTACATTTTAGCCAATGCAGACAGTTCAATGTTAGGATCTGGTAATGGAATGCTTGCTCAGAGTCATCAGCGCTGAGGGCCACCAGAGCTGGCTATGCAGCTGGGAGGTGCCTGTCAATGGGAGGATATGCCATGCTGGGGATCACGCATGCAAGAATTTACTTCAGTCCTTTGTATAATGATCTCACTCCAAGAACTAGATAACTAAATTATTATTTTTTCATTTCCTCCTCCCCTTCCTCCCTGTTTGCTGGTGGTTTGTGGTGGACCAACATGGTGTTGGAGATCAAACCTAGATTGGCCTCATGCAATAAAAGCACTTATAGACTATACTATTGGGCCCAGAACAGTGAATATTCAATAAGATATTTTTTGAGCAGCAAAATATCTTATTGAAAATAATTAAATTGAAGTATCATTTATGTCTTGTATATAATGCAATATGATTTATAATTTAGCCTGTAACATTAGGCTGCCAATCGTTCATCACCCAGAGAAGTGGTTTTATGATTCCTATTTCATATTTGGGATCTAAGACTCTCATATGGTATAGTCCTTGGCTTGCACAATGTTATGGAGTTCATCAGGTAGAGAGTTCCCAAAATCAAGATCATTGCTTTTTCTCCTTTCCTTTGTTGATTATTATTTTTTGGTGGGTGGCACCTCTGGTGGTCCTCACAGGCTACTACCAGCTCTGTGCTTGGGGACTGCTATTGGTATTGCTCAGGAATCATATGTTGCTGGGAATTTCAAGTGGGTCTTCCACATAAAAAGCTTGCACTCTAGCCCATTCAGTTCTCTCTCTCTCTCTCTCTGACCTTTTTATCTCTCTCTCTGATACTTTTTATGACAACAATGCTGACTCTCTAGATATTTCAGTTCCACAAAGTGTTATATTATACTATATTAATGCTATACTAATACTATAGTATATAATACTATACTATACTAACACAAGTTAGTATCACTGTTCAAAAGAAATTGGCAACATTGGCATCAAAAAGATCAAACCAACCAAGAACTATAGAGAACAAGATCCAAACTGGGGTTCTAACAAGAATAGTAAATACATTCCAACGTCTAGGCCAATTCCACTGAATTATTTTTAGCTTTCTAGAGGGCTCTGATAAGAAGGCTCCTGAGAATGCCTCTGATCCCAGTGGGAAAGCATCCTTTGATACTGACCTAAGTTGGTTCCATGTGGGATTGCTGTGAGGGTGGTGGGAATGGATATTCTTTTCTTTTATTTTCTTTTTCTGTTTTGTTTCCTTCTCCCCAGGTTCTTTCCCATTTTCACTCTGCTCTGTGCTTGACCTCCATGATCTAAACCAGTAGGGGTGGTTACTGTTGAGCTTCCATTTCAGTTTGGCCAGTGGGGAATCATGAGGAGGCTGGAAGAAGGGGAGGCAGTGACAGGATATGGTATTTATCTCCTGACTTCCTCAGTGGGTCACCATGGCTGACTCCACCTGCTTAGGGGATGTTCAACAATTCCTGTCCAGAGATCTTCTCCCCTCAGTTTTCTCTCTCTGGGTTACTGTCATTGTTTTCCTCACTTCTCTCCCAAATTAGTCCCAAGCTACTATATTACATGCATCTTATGGATAGTCTTCTTGGTTCTGTATATACACTAAATATTTTTCATTGAATTCTCATCAAGTAACCCTATTGTAGTGTTCCTGACTCTGATGAATCTAATGAAGTGGCCATGTAAACATGGAGACATAGAAAGCCAATTGTGGATAAATGTGGAGCAGTGAGCTCTTGTTTCTCTTGGAAGAGTACAGAAATGGTTTTCCTGCCCTACCCTCCTCCAGAGCTGTTTATTGTCAGCATTATTCTGACTGATCTGACCTCTCCTCTGATGGAAGGCCATGATGCAGTGTGAAGGCCTCCCCATTTTACTGGGTTCACCTCTCCAATCCCAAGAGTGACCTACTGTTCAAGTTCCATGTCTGGATAGAAAAGCTAGATTATTGAAGACTTAGTCTCCTAATCCAACAGATGTGGATGAACAACCAATTCATTGCTAAGTTATGAATGGTAGGATAGATTCTATCTTTAAATTTGCCCTTCTATTTTAAGCATTTGACTATATTTACATGTATCAATAAAATGCAAATCATTTTGATCAAATTTAATAGAATCCCTTCCCTTCCCCTTCTCCCTCCCTTCCCCTTCCCCTTCCCCTTCCCTGAATGAATCATATTTACTTCTCAAACCTTAAGTCTTTGATTCAGTGGTTCTCACCCTTAGGAGTCCTGGAAGGCTCATAGAGCAAAAAAGGATTTTATCATCAGCCTTTTATGCCATAAAAACTCAGCAATCCAGAGCCCTGGGGACAGATTCTCAAATTAGATGTTGAGCTTCCTGAAGACAGGGATCGATATTATTTATTTCCTTATCCCCAGTTCCTGATGTGCAATTTATACACAGTAAATGTTTATTGAGTTAATGAGTTATACTGGGCAATCTTGCTTTCCATAGATTTAAGATATTTCTACTTTAAACACTGAAACATGTATCTATTCTATTTTAATCATTTAGGATGAAAAATTTTTTAATAATCACCACCAATCCAAGTAAGAGTATACAAAACAATGAATTTTTTTCCCCAAAATAAATTTTGTAACATCAATCTGAGCAGAGATAGTGGCAATGTGTTCAAATGAACCAATGTTGTTAGGGGAAACTGAGGCCCACAGAACACCTGTCCCTTATGCCAATGTTTCTACATAATTTATATTTTAAATCTCTAGTGTTTAATTTTTTGGAGCTACCACCTTCTCTTTCCAGTTGCTGTACCTATCATGCTGTGAGCCTGGATTTCAAGTTATCACAACTATTTGAATTCTATGTAATATCAGAGTGAACAAGTTTTGAATCAGTGTCCCAAATAAAGAGGAAACAGGATGAGCACTGCCTGCTTTGACTTCAGAAACTTTTATTCTTTCCTTCTGAATTTCTAGGAATTTGAACATGATGATAGACAGCGGGGAAAAACGTTGATACCTAAGTATGACATGGATGATAAAATGAAATCTGTACTTTCTTCTCCAAAGAAGACCAAAGACTTCTTCTCCAAAGAAGACCAAAGACTACCTTGAAATTCTTTGAAATAACCCCTGGACCCAACAGGCCAGTGGGGACTTTAAAAGACCACATTGAAATTTCTTTCCAAATTTCAGTCCTTTGCTGTGGATTCGCAAAGGACTCAGCAATGAGGAAGCTCTTACACATAGGCTCGGGTTCAGGCAAGCTTTCTGTTTCCAATATAGTCCTCAGAAGAGTCAAGAGTGACCAAAACCTGAACATGAACATTTTTGTAATTGTATATTGCACGGTGGTATATTAAACTATTTAAAAAAGAGCCATAGAAATTTGAGGATTTCCTTTTTAGAATCTTAGAATCCAGCAGGGGCAGAGATAGGACAAAGGTGGATTCTATGATCAAGTCTCTAGTCCTCACTGGGTGTCTTCAGAAATCCAGCCCTCTGTGATCCTCACTGGTTATTATGTAAAATGGAAAAGACCAGACACCTGGTTGTACTTCCCACATAGATGTGGAAATTAGAAAGTAAAAATGAACATTCAGATTTTGGAAACAAGACTGAAACTTATATATTCAAATGTCTCCCTTGAGTACGGTGATAATAAAAGCCCATTTTCCACATTGACCAGACCTTCAAGAGCTTGCATTAGGAGACAGAGTGATAGCAGAGCAGGGAGGCAGGGGAGGGCATTTGCTGTGCATGCGGCCAACATGCGTTTGATCCCCCAGAGTCCCATAAGGCTTCCCAAGCACCAGTAACCCATGAGCATTGCCAGATAAGACCTCCGCCTGCCCCCTGGAAAAAAAGAACATCCGTGAACATCACAGGAAGATTCCTGTAATAGCCACCACTGAGCTGAGCTTTAAAAAGTAACTTCTCTGGACTTTATGGGTGAACATGAAGACCTTCCATCCAGGACATCTGTACGGACATTTGAAATCATCTTGATCAATCTTATATTCCTTTATAACTGCCTCTATTACTTTTTTTTCTGACTTTTTGGGTCACACCTGACAATGCTCAGGGAATACTCCTGGCTCTGCACTCAGGAATTAATTCTAGTGGTACTTGGGGGACAACATAGGATGCTGGGGATCAAACCCAGGTCAGCACACTACAAGGCAAATGCCCTCCCTGCTGTACTATCACTCCATCCCCTATAACTGTCTCTTAATATAGTGCCTGGGCCAGGAAAGACTCTGTCCTCAGAGGTTGCTGTGTCTGTTTTCATCAGCTTGGCAGCCAGGAGATTCTGAGCCAACTTTAATTCTCTACTGCAGTTATTGTTTCCTACTAAATACTGATAGGAGCCTCTCTGTAGATTATGATCTTTCTGTTTTACTTTAAATGAGATTAGAAATGTTTTTTAAATGGCAGTTAATGCAACCTATTTTTGATTGTGTAAAATAGAAAGGCTGTAAAGAATGAATAGCTTATAAGATAAGAAATGAAGCTTTATAAGATAAGAAATGAATGAATAACAGAGTTTTATAATACAAAGGATAAATGTTAATGCATGTACATAAAAATAGCATGAAGGGGTCTATGGAGCTAGCGCAAAGGGTGGAGCATATGCCTGTGTGCTCAGGGGACACTTTATTCACGGCACTGCATGGCCTGGTGAATCCAAGTATAGTCCTGATAGCCCCAAGTACTACCGTTTCCGAGGAGAAGGAACACCATGTTTTGGGCCCAAGCATTGAACTAATGGCCCAGCTGGCCCAGTGTTGCTGAGACTGGCTCCCAGACCAGCTAAGCACTATGCCCATGCACAGGTCCTGCCTGATATCAAAGACTCTAGAACTTCAGAGAAATCCTAATGTAGACAAGTAAAGAATCTAACTGAGCACAAATGCATCAAACAATATTGCTCAAAGGGTGCGAGGGAAAGGTGCTAATCTCAGTACTCAGTAGTAAGTGCTTTCTATAATATTGAAAGCAATAAAAATACACAAGTGTGGTTTTTAGGTTGATAAATTTGTTCTTTTTAGGCTGTAGATGAAAAATTCTGACAATGCTATGCATGTGTACTGGAAAGAAGCAAGTAAATGATGGTAGGGAGGAGTTGCTCAATTTTCGCTGTTAGAATGGAAATTTACAGATAGTTGAGGTGAGAAGACTTGAATAATTCTCACAGTGATAGATCTGAACTGTTGCTGTGAGTATAAACTCATGCTTATCTGACTATAGACAGTTGATTCTAGTTAAATATATATGTTTATACATATAACACACATAAACTGAGTTAGTATACATATATAGATAATTATAGAAAAAACTCACATAAGCTTAAGTACCCAGACCTTAGTTTCTAATACTTTTCTTCAATAAGGAGAGACCACAAAGGAGTCTAAGAGGTAATAGAAATAGCTTTCACTGCTTAAAGTTGGAACAATATGAGCAAAGAAATTAAATTTCATTGGATTAAAACTCAAAGTGGAAACTATTCATGGCCATATTAAATTGAATCAATGACAGAATAAAATTAATAAACCACGTAGAAGAGATCAATCTCCTGTGTAAAGGAATTCCAAACAATTTATGTAAATATTTTTATTTCACTTTTCAAGGAGGAAAATATCTTAGTACAAATTCTTTAAGCTTGGTCTGCAGAGAGAGAGAGAGCGCAGAGAGAGAGAGTGAGAGAGAGTTTCTTATAAATAATAAAGAGAAAGAGGACAGGGGAATGTATATTTTTAAAATGGAAAAACTTGACAAACTTTTCATCAGTGAAGTGATCATGGTCAATATTCACATAAATCAAGTAGGAAGCCAATATCTTAGCATGACAGAAATGGTACTTTTCCACTGTGGTTTCCTCTCAATAACCCAAAGCTCTAAACTAGTCTTTGAAAAACAGCAAATTCCAATAGTTGGTTTCTGAAAAGTATTGCATTGCTACTTATCAAAATCTCAAGGTCATCTGAACTAGAAAGTCTGACAAACTATAACAATCAAGAGGAAACTAAAGAGATATGAAAACAAAATAAAAATATGGTGTTCTAGGTTAGGTGGACTTCTCGAATAAAGGCAGGTAAAACAAGGAAACTGAAGGAAGCTGTGAACTTTAGTTAACAAAAATGTATAAATATTGGTTCATTAATTTGAATAAACATACCATATTAACACAATTTTACAACCAGAGAAAACTGGATGTGGGCATTTAAAAACCTGCTTATTCCACTTTGGTTTTTAATCTAAAACTAGTGAAAAAAAATAAAGCCTTTTAGGTTTTAAAATTTGGACAATTACCATTCAACTTCATGTACTGAACTTTATGTAGTCCAGGGACTGTTACATTTGAAGGGCTCAAGACTTGGTTTGTGAGACTTCCGGTTTTTAAATTTAAAAATGCCTAGAGTTGTTAGAAATGTTAAAACTAAAAATGCATGTGAAATAATTGGGCGATAACTACAGCCTATGGACACTATGATTGAGGCAGTGGTGATAGTAGTAATAATGGTGGTGATGATAATGATTGACTTTTAATTTAAAAAAATCAGAGAGAGCCAGAAAGATACAACAGATAAGATGCTTATCTTCTACATGCTCAACCTGGATGCAATCCCAGGTACCACATATGGTTCCCTGAGGAGTACACAGTCAGGAGAGAGCCATGAACAGCGCTGGCTGTGGCCCCCAAACAAAGCAAAAGTAAACTAAACCAAAACCAAAAGACCTCATAGAGATGGCTGTTATCAAAAGGACAAGAAACCACAAGTGTTGAGAGTATGTGGAGAAAAACGAAACCTTGTACACTGTTAGTAGGAATATTAATTCCTCCATTTTTCACATCCGGACTTCTCTCTAGTCAGAACTCCACACAGCAGACCAGCTTATCACAGCCCGACTCATCGAGTTCCACCCTGCAGCAGTCTTTTTTAAATCCAGCTCAGGTATGTCGGTCCAGAGACTCACAGACATGGGGCAGAGCTGCTACTGGCCTCCCTGTGCCCAGTCACTCACGAGATGCCCAGGGAGGGATGGCGGGTTCTAGCCTTGGCCCGCCATCCCAGCAGAGCCTTTGCAACAAGCCAGACAACCCCCACTCCATGAGGGCCTCCATTTTCCATATCCAGACTTCTTTCTCGTCAGAAATCCACCCAGCAGACCAGCCTATCACAGCCCGGTCATCGAAGTTCTACCCTGCAGCAGTCTTTTTTAAATCTGGCTCAGGTATGCCAGTCCAGAGACTCACAGGAACATTAATTAGTACAGTCAAATATGGAAACCAATATGAAGATTCCTAAAAATATTAAAAATCAGGACTACATATAATCCAGTTTTCTAACTTCTGAGTACACAGGCAAATAATAAAAAAAAACTACTTAGACTATATATTATTCCTCACTACATATACATATATATACATATGTGTATATATATGTATTATTGACACATTGTTCAGAGCAGTCAAGATTTGGAAGCAACTTAAGTACTCACTGGCAGTTGATTAAAGAAAGCTTTATATATCACTATCACTATCACTATCCCTCCCATTGATCATCTATTTGCTAGAGCAGGCACCAGTAATATCTCCGTATGTCCTGTCTCATGCTAGTAGAGCCCAAGGGCATCTATTCGCCTCCCGAACATAAAGAGCCTCAAAACCATTATATTAGGTCATGGGAATGAACTAATATAATTTTTACTGGTTTATATATATATATATAATACATTATTATATAAACACTATATATGATATAATTTATATAATTTAATTTTATATATAATGGAATACTACTTTAATAAAAGATGAAATTCTGCCTCCTAAACCAACATAGCTGGGTCTAGAGTATATTAGTAAAACAATTCATCCAGAGAAAGAAAACTAGCACATGATTTCACCCATGTGCATAAGGTAAGAAAATAAAACTAATGAAGAAATAATACAGGAATAAACTCTTAGCCAATAATAAAAATAAAGTGATTACCAGAGAGTAGAAGATGAATTGGGTAGGAAAGGTTTTTTTTGTTTTGTTTTGTTTTTGTTTTTGGGCCCCACCCTGCAGTCCTCAGAGATCACTACTGGTGGTGCTCAGGAAACCATATGGAGTGCCAGGGATTGCATCTGGGTTGGCCACATGCAAGGCAAACTCCCTACCTGTTGTACTATTTATCAAACCCCAAGAATGGGAACATTGTAAGAGAAAGAACAAATATTTTTAACAGTGAATATAATATCTATTATTACTTCAATAAGTGTTGAAGTTTTCAACACTGAATGCTTGAATAAAAGTTACTTTGGACTGAGAGATAGAATAGGGATTAAAATGCTTGCCTTACGGCTCAGGTTCAATCCCTGGCAGCCATATATGGTCTTCTTAGCACTACTAGGATAACCCATGAGCACATAAATAGGAGAAGTCCTTGAGTCCAAGTGGGGTCCACTTCCTTCCTCCCCAAATTACTTCAATAAAAGCATTTTAAAACCTCACAGGTATAAAGTGGCTCCACCTCTTCTAGACCTCAGGCTGGTCAAACAAGCGTGTTGGAGGTGACATCTCATGTGTGAATAGTAGTTTTCTAGGTGAACAAGGCAAAGACAGCATTCCTGCATTCGAATTAGAAAAAATCAAAGGTCAGGAAGCACCACTAAGAGCAGTCTACAAGGTGGATTGCAGCTGTATGTAATTTTGCTGAACAACATCCGGGAAGGCTAAAGGAGGAAAGAAACTAAGGGTGGAGTGGTAGGGCGTGGCAAGAGAGGAAATACATAGCTTGCTAGGCTACTGCTAGGCTACTGAGCCTGCGCTTCCCTCTGCAAATGCTGGGAAGCCATTGAGAACATTCAATCCCCCACTGAGGCCGTTGCATTTGCATTTTGGATAGACTCCTTCTGGCTGCAGCACAGAGTGGGATGAGAGTGTGACCAGATGGGCTGCTGCAAGGCCTGCAAGATGAAAAATGTTTGAAAAGCATGGCATTTGCTTGGGGAAGTTGTAACCAACCGTCTCTAACTTCCTAAGTAATGGCACTTTGGTGAGGGGTCTGTCTAAATATTCCCTTTTTTCTGGGTATTAGCTATGAAGGTAGAAATGAGCCTTGGAACAGAAAGGCATCTGGGAGGCAGAGTGGAGTGTTTCCTTTACCACTGAGTCTTGTTCCAGTCTTCCTTGCCAGGAGAAAAAGAATGTGAGCTAGAAATGAAAAATCTGCAAAATTTCAGGAGCTGCCATTTTGAAGATCTTCCTCTCTTCGAGATGAAGACATGGTGATTTCATGAGCTGCAAGCTCCTTGTTCATCTTGCCACATTTCTTGAACATTAGTTATCTCAAACTAACATTAACAACAAGCATATACTATCATAGCACATATGGTCAAACAGATAGTAAGCAAAGGTCAGAGTATTGGTTTGAGTTCTTACTCTAGCAGGGTTACTTAAGAACGCTAAAGCACTTCTGACCCCCCAGAATCAGGGACGCTGTCTCGTTTGCCAAGGCATCGAAAATCAGATGGGCTGGACATGTAATGTGATTTGGAGACAACCGCTGGACTAGAGCCATTACCGACTGGATCCCACAGGATATCAAAAGATCACGGGGCCGCCCACCTACAAGATGGTCAGAGTTCCTTGTCAAGACCCTGAAGGAAGGGTTTGAGGCTCTTCATATTCCTGAATCAACCGATGCCATTGGGCTACATTGGCACGTGATAGGGTCCCATGGAAATGTTGCTGGTGCCCGCTCAAGCAAATTGATGAATAACGGGATTCAAGTGATCAAGTGATCAAGTGAAAGCACTTTATATGTTCCTTTGACACTTTGCAACCCATTACAATTTGTGACAGGAGATATATCCCAACATCACCATTGCCTCCACTACTTCCCGCACATCACCCACATGGCATCTTTCACAACAAAACAACATGCTTACCCTAATTCCTTCAGCACAAATTTTGGTGAGAATTAAAAGCATATATAGAAAAGGAACTTACATATGTGGTAGATAATATCACATAGCTAATACAGATGAATAATCTGCAAAGTGTAAATATTAAAACTTGGGTAAAGCTCTTTGCCTTGAACATCATAGGCACCCAGGTATAGTCACTGAGTAGAGATATATTTGTTTTTCTCTACTATTGTAGTATGAATCGATACGGAGATTCATACTCCTTGGCTTGGAATAAGGTCTTATAATCTATGATTATCTGGCATAGAATAACCTTATAAATATGAGCAGATTTATACCATAATTGTTAGATAAACTCTAGTTCTATTCTTTAAGGATCACAGTTATATTCTGAAACATGATTTCCTATAGGTTGAATAAGTAACCATTGAATCTACTGAAAAAAGAATAAAAATCTCTTCATGGGTATCTATCTACTATGTAATATTTACTCATCCATCCATCTGATATTATAGAGCTAATTTTCTTATCCACCTAGCTACAATTTCATTTTGTCTCTGCACTCAGAGCCAAACTACTCTCTAGATCATAGACCACATGTTTTGTGCATATCTTTCTATATTGAGATGCTGTGGCCTCACTTACGTCCATGTCAAATGGCCTTGGTCCCAGTCTTGATCTAGTTTATCTCCTCATAAAGGAGTCAGCTGCTTTTCAACAAGGAAATTTAGTTTAGGAAAAGAAATATCTACTTTAACCAGACTTCCAAACACAGATGAGAAATGGTAGAACATACACTGTATTATAGCTTCTCTCAATATATGTGTCGCACCTCTTAATCCATTGGCTAAAAAGGTTTCTATATCTTAGCATTTAGCATAAGAACTTCAACAGAGCATAAAATAAATATTTGCAAATTATTTACCTTTTTATAAAATTAATGAGACTAGACAGACTCAGGGATAATTTAGCTATATAAAATCTTTTTTTTTTTGCTTTTTTTTGGGTCACACCCGCAATGCTCAGGGGTTACTCCTGGATCTGCACTCAGGAATTACTCCTGGCGTTGCTTGGGGACCATATGGGATGCCCGAGATCGAACCCGGGCTGGCGTGGGCCAGCTGCGATCACGATCACGATCACGATCTTCCCGTTGGTCATCTATTTGCTAGAGCGGGCACCAGTA
Source organism: Cryptotis parvus (assembly GCA_021461705.1). Taxonomy (NCBI): domain Eukaryota; kingdom Metazoa; phylum Chordata; class Mammalia; order Eulipotyphla; family Soricidae; genus Cryptotis; species Cryptotis parvus. Next base: position 147,363 of record JAJIBD010001074.1, on the reverse strand, counting down.
ATATCTCCATATGTCCTGTCTCATGCCAGTAAAGCCAGGGGCATCGGCTTGCAACAGGAACATAAAGAGCTCAAACCATTATATTAGGTCATGGGAATGACCTAATATAGTATTACTGGAATTTGGCATATCATATACAACACGAGAAGCTTGCCAGGCTTGTCGAGCAGGAGGCAAACTCTTTTAAACACCTCCAAATAAAGCATTTATTGATGAGCCGCGCAGCCGCTTGTGGCGCGCCAGCCGTGCTGTGATGGGCTGGTCTGCTGGGTGGAGTTCTGACGAGAGGGAAGTCCAGAAGTGGAAAATGGCGGCGCCCGTGGAGTGAGGAGGGGTGGTCTGGCTTGTTGTGAGGCTCTGCCGAGGTAGTGGGGCCATGCACTCTAGCCCACTATTTCCCAAGCCCTGTGGCTTCCTTCTTTCCTCTTTCTGCAGAGTCTGCTGGTCCAGGCGTTGCGCTCGCTCCACCAGTCTCGGGTCACCTTCAATGCTTTTCACCGTCAGCCCCAGCCCCAAGGCCATGAAGCGGGATAGGTAGCCGATGACGTGAGGCGTCCAGGACGGAGGCGGTAGAGCGCCAGGACTCGGGCGAGGCTCGAGGCCAGCTGCCTCCGCCCCTTGCGAGAGGCCCCTGGCAGAGAGGCCCGGCATCCCGGCTGGGGCGCAGGAGAACCAGGACGGGGAGGCGGGATGAGGAGCAGCAGGCGCGAGGGCCGACCCCCCGCGAGCTCGGGCCAGTTGCATGCAAGGCAAACCCCCTACCCGCTGGGCTATTGCTCTGGCCCAAAATCTATTTCTTAAATAACAAAATTAATCAAATATCAAAATACAATCCAGGCCATAAAAATATTATAGGAGTTAAGGGATTTTCTTTCTATGTGGCTCACCCAAGTTCAATCCATGGCACCACATACAGTCCCTTGAACACCAGAAATGATCCCAGCACCACCAATGTATTCCCCAAAAAACACCAAAGCACAAAAACAAGTATGTGCCAGCAGTACTGACAACACTGAGGAATTATTTAACATGGCAGAGTTTTATGTCTTACCCAGAACCTGTTAAATCACAGTCTTCATTGCAAAGAGATTCTCATCTGAGAATTACTAATCTTATCCAAATATTATAGGCAAACCTTAGCTGAAGATTAACATCATTTAAAGAACTATGATATGTTTTATACTAGAATTCCATAGTGGTTAAGATTTATTTGCTTTGGTAGACTAGATATTATGTACCTCCAGGTGTTGTAGGTGTGGCTGCGGTGCCCGGCTGCAACAGCAGGTGGCAGACAGTAGACAGGCTTGTCTACACTCTGATGGTTAATGGTCTGACTTAGAAAAGACTGGGCCCCCTGGGATGAATTCAGAGCCAGGGCAGAGTCTAGCAAGCTACCCGTGATGTATTCGGTATGCCAAAAACAGTAATAATAATGGACCTCATTCCCAACAAATGGAGACGTTATTGGTGTCCACTTGAGCAAATTGATGAATGGGAAGACAAGTGATAAGTGACAAGACTAGATATTAAGTTGACTAGACATTAAGATTTTTAAAAGCTCTTCCCATGTCATTTTAAAATAACGAAGGCTGAGAAACATTAATCTAGTCTAACAATCCCATCCGAAAATAAAGTTTTGAGTCACAGATACAGCACAGGGATTAGGGGCACATACTTGCTTGCATGGGACTTCAATTTGACTTCTGCCATTACACGATGCTCAAGCATGGTGGATTTTACTCTGGAGGCTGCTAAGTTATCCACTTATGATCCTAATAGTCTCCAGTACCTCAGGGCCTGGGCATTGAACTGTCTGACTCAGTGATTAGGTATTATGGGGAGTGGCTCATGAGAACTTTCAGAGGCCTTGCAAAATGAAGTAATAAAAATAAAGTTCTCTGGGCAGAAGCAATAGTATAGCAGGCACAGCATTTGCCTTGCACACGGTCAACCTGGGTTGGATCTCCAGTATTCCACATGGTCCCCTGAGCACCACGAGGAGTAATTCCTGAGTGCAGAGCCAGGAGTAACCCCTGAGCATTACCAGGTGTGAATCAAAAGGCCTCCCAAAAATGTTCTCTCAAATCTGGATGCTGGCCTCTGCATCAACAGCTCCTGAGCACTGTGTCATAGGGAATGGGGAAAAATTAACCTTTACTTTTCTAAACTTCTCTTTTCCTCCCTCCCAAGTACCAACCTGGAATGACTCCACACACTCATCTGGGACAAGCTCTAGAGCACCACTGGATGTGATGTCTCCCCCAAAGACCCCTGAAATGTATCTGAGACTCTGAGTTGGTCATTTTTTTTTTGGGTCACACCTGGCAATGCTCAGGGGTTTCTCCTGGCTCTACACTCAGGAATTACTCCTGGCGGTGCTCGGGGACCATATGGGATGCCGGGGATCGAACCCGGGCGGCATGGGCTGGCCGCGTGCAAGGCAAATGCCCTACCCGCTGGGCTATCTCTCCGACCCTGAGTTGGTCATTTTTAATACTGATTAATGTTCAGTCTTCTGCATGTTTAACCAATAGACAGAGACTGAATTTACTGTGGTTGCATAGCTAAAAAGTCACTTACATACAAACTAGTGTGCTATGTTTTCTTTTGGGAGAACTGCAGGGAGGGTGTGCCAGTAATAACATTGGTGCAGGGGCCAGGGAGGCAGGGATGAAAGGTCTTTCATGTAGGGAACCTGATAATGGAATAGATCAATCAGAGCACCTCAAGATTTCCTCACTCTTCTTTTTAATGAGATGATGGAAAACTTGGGGTCAACTTAACCTCTATTTTCTGCTGCTTTATTTCCATGCCAGGAGGTCAGAATGTCTTATCAATTGTGATCTCACTATCCCTGTCCAATTCATTCCGGGGCATATTTGGACAGAAGCCTGGAGCAGAAGACTCTGTCTTTTGAAATAACTTCTGGAAAATGTCTTCTACAGTTCTCATTTATATATGCTTTCTCTTTACCACTTGGCTTAAATGTTTATAATGAAAGGGATTGTGTGTCTACATTGTTTTCAGCTGACTGGAGTTAGTAGACCCTCTATGCTGGCAGAGGGAGAGTAATACTCCTTGGCTGTCTACCATGGAATGTTGTCTTTGTTGAAGGAGACATTCCGTGTCCTGGGACTTCTATCCAGGCTCTAAGAATTACAGGGAAGGCCATGACCCATCTGTAGGCTATTTCAGAGCTGATATTCGAACATAGTGACTAGAGGCATAAGAAGGCAATTATATGTCGATTATGTGTGTGCACTTGGGATTTACCAACCTGTTCATGAACCTAAAATCTCACATTTAGGATGTAGCCGACCTGTATGAGGAATACTAGGTCTTTAGTTGGGGCAGAGAGAGTCTAAGGCACTAGTTGTCTATAGATTGTCTATCCTGTGAAGGCAGAGATATGTTCAAATAACATGCCTTGAGCACATACCTATAACATTGAAACTGACTTAGGTCCAACTTTCCACATGTTTTGGGGGTGGAAGTCTGGGCCATATCCAGACGGGGGGCAAACCCCGTATCTATACCCTGAGGCTACTCCTCACTCTTTACTCAGACTTCAGTTCTGATAGTGTTAGGGACCGCAGACTGTGCTGGGGATCAAACTGGGTTAGCTGCATGCAAAAGTGCTGGAACCTCTTTTCATCTCTCCAACCCCTTCCATATACAGGTTTTGGCTGTTGTTTTTAAGACATACACAGTGAGGCTCAGGAGGTAACTCCTGGCTCTTATCACTGGGAGGAATCACTCCCAGTGATGCTCAGGAGACCTTATGGGATGCTGAGCGGTCAAATTCCTAGTCAACTATGTGTAAGGCAATGCCCTGCCCACTGTACTACCTCTCCAGCACCTCCTTATATTGTTTTAATTCCAAAATGCCTTTTTCTCCAGTCCACTCTTGCTTGATTTGCAAAATGCAGGCATACTATCCATTCAAAGCTTTCCTGATCCCTTCACCTATCTGATGTATGTTTCCTGCTATCTTTCACCTGAAGGCATTGTTCTATCACTGCATCTTTCTTGAAAGAAGCAATTCCTCTATTTTGCTGGGGACTTAGCCTCCTAGAACAGGACTTCTGGAGCACAGAGAGGCAGAACCTGAGCTTGTGCCTCCTTGTTGAACAAGCAATTTATAATCACCCAAATCATACACCTTAATATGCCAACACTGTGTACTTCTCCTTATTTCAGCTTGAGCCAATTTAGGGGATAGAATTCAAGGCTGAACTCATGCAAAGTATATGTTCTTCGGCTGAGCTATATCCCCAGGCTCTTCTCAATATTATTTTGAAGATTAAGGCAAAAAATCAATGAAAAAGGGACATTTGCCTATAGGTGACACAAGCGTCTTTTATATATCTGGACTTTTTGTATATCTGGAAGCAAAGGAGTCATCCTAAGAATGTAAAGTTGTGATTTGATTTTAAAACTACCCAAATAGAAACTTTGGCTTCCATTTGGATAGTTGGAAACACATATACTTTGGCTTAGAAACTCCCTTTCTTGGAATTTATCCTATGTGATGCTCACAAAATGTTTGCCAGAATATGTGCAGGAAGGTCCCTTGTTTTTTGGCTTCTTTTAACAAGTAGTGCAGTCACCCATGGAGAATAGGAATCTCTCAGATGCACGTAACCCAAGATTTTAGGTAAAGCACTATTAAAGCAGAATAAAACAGTTCTGTGGGTAGAGTAAGAATCATCTTAGGAACGAAGCATAGTACTGGGGTGTATATAAAATCACAGTTTGTGGTTAACATTTAAAATTTAATCATATGAGACTGGAGGCAAAGGACACTGGGCAGTGTGTTTGTGTTGTATGAGGGCTGATCCAAGTCCCATCCACATCACCCTACATTGTCCCCCAAGCACTACCAGTAGTGATCACTGAGCGCAGAGCCATGAATAAGGCCTGGGTAGCACTGGTGTACCTTTTCCCAATAATTTAATCATAGATTACAGACAGATTCATATTTACAGGTTGAAGCATGCATAGCCACAAAACTGAACCACAATCTATAGAATCCATTGAACATTTGAATGAACTGAATCATCACAACTCTCTTGTTAGCTCCATTTTATGGCAGAGGGAAGTGAGGCCATGATGGCGTAAGGAATTACACCACGGGTTTAAGGGGTAAAAAGGTGAATTTAGTCTAAGAAGTTGGGGTCAGTATGCAGTCTTGGGGCTCCCTCCCAGCCCTATTCAAAGAGATTCTCCCAGACCTCCTGACCTCCTGCCAGTATGTCCAGGACCTTGCAACCTGTGTTGCTATATATATATAAGCTTTCCTGGTGATTTAAAGGCCACTCGGTTCAGAGAAGCACCATGCAGAGCCATTGCACTGTTGCTACAGGAGTCACTGGACTCTCTAGCTGCTGAAAGCCTGGAATTGGAGACAGCGGTAGAAGATGCTCACTTTAACTTTGCTCCTCAATGAACTTGGAATTATTTTATACTCCCTCTATTGTATTTCTTACATGTGGATTGGTTCGAAAGGTGAACAGAAATCACTGGAAGGGAAATTATGTGTTTTTATGGTTGCTTTCCCCTTCATACTTCTCTATATTAAGACAATAAGAAAGATTAGCTAACAACTGCTATTTTACAAAGGACAACCCCCTCTGTCACAGACCCCATTTCCTCAGCCCTCCCACTCCCCGAAATATTTTACTCACAAAGAGATGCCGGGAGAAGTCTCCCAACTCGAGAGCTTTGCCGTGTGTGGCAAACAAACGATTCCCTCACCACAAAAGGGCTGCTCCTCCTCTCCTTAAATTGGTAGCATCCATCACCGCTGGCCCAGACTGGTAGCTTTTCAATCTTGAGCACTGGTGCGATAATTGGCATAATTTCCCTGAGATAATGTAGGAGTTAATGAGGTACAGGGAGCTCCAGGCCATCTACTTTCATTTTCAGCTGAGGACTGGAGCAAGGCATGGCACGTGGGCTCTAAGGAAAGTGAGAAATTTAAGCAAAAACAAGAATGTAAGGGGTCAGCAGAACAGGAAGGTGCACACCACAGCCCACAGTGACATGTCCAGCTCCAAAGTCATCCCTGCACCTATCCAGAGGGGAAATGATCCAGAGGAGCCAAACACAGTATACCTTGACTCTTCCCACTCTGAAAGGTTGATATTTGGGAAACTTCTCAAAAATGAAAATCAGTTACGCTGATCAAAATTCTTAATATCTGAAGACAGTTTCCTTCCTAGAAATCCCAAACACACTTAAGCTATAGTGACGGCTTTGTGAAGTCTGGTGGGAAGCAACTATGAGCTTATTGGTGGCCAAGCTAGAGTTCCTCAGACTACTTGGAGTATCTTTTGTGTTGGTTGTTGACTGTGTTTTACCTTCTAGTACTTCCAACAGAGCCAAAGTGCTATACTGAGCTCTTGGCAGCATAGCCAGGGAGAGTCTGGTACAAACCAAGTGCGATGTCTCTAGCTTCACTGTGGAAACACAGCGCCATTGCTCCATTCAGCCTACATGGACTGGCCCCACATGTCAGGCCTCAGGACAGGTAGGAGGTAGGGGACACATACATGAGATACAGACTGTGACTAATTTGAAAGTCTACCTAGTCTATAAGGGGAGAGAGCGGAAGTTAATAGGAATGAGGACAAAAAAAAAAAAAGACTGGTGGGCAGGTATCAGTTTAAGTCAGTGCAGGGAGGAACCTCTGCCAGGCAAACCAATGCGATTGGGCGGCCTGTTCGGGTGGAGAAGCCCTGTGGAATGGGTTCACTCTTAAGCTTTTGAGTCAGAGACTACATTCTGTAGTCACCAGTTCTGTAAGGTTGGGCACTTTGTGTATTCCTTTGAACTCCAGTTTCCTTCTCTGTATATGGAGTTATTAACACCAGGACTAGGCCAGGAATTGAGCGCACACAAGTAATTGCATACATGACTGTCAGGAGGAGGTTTCCTGTGCAAAACTGGATTCCTGGGACCAAGCCTGAGCAGATATAGTTAACTACAGGTGGATGAGTGTTGGAGGACAGGTTTAGCTATTCTGGGAGTTTTGTTGTTTTGCCCACTCCCAGCTTAATCTACTTAAGTCAAGGTTCATTCTAATGAGATTTCTCTTCTATGTAAACACTGCTAGAGGGTGTGGCACTTACAGAAGTCACCTTGATTGAATAACTTCTGCCTTATACATCTACTAAGACTTCTATGTTTTCTAGATTGGGCATAGCTCCTCTTTATACCCACTGCACCCAGCGTGGGACAGTTAGAATTTACCAGGAGACTACCACCCTGGCTATGCTGAGACTATAGGAAGACTATAGGAAGGATCATACTAGTTTGCTCTAAGCAGGCGAGTGTGACCCTTTCAGTACACGAGAACAAGATACTCAGAATCACCCTGGTGCAGATAATAATAAGAAGGACCTTGTGGGTACCATCTAGATTATATGAAGCTCATGAAGTTAAGATGTATTACTTTATATCAGTCCTCTCTCTCTACAGTGTTTTACATAAGAGATAATCTCCTTAGTCCTTGGCATAACCTTTGTTTATACCTGCAATAAGGTGTGGCACTACACTCTGTTTAGGGTTCTTTGTTGACATGACAACCTCCTGATTGGATTACTTTGGTGTATATAAGGGGCTGACTTGAGGCCCCTTCACCTTTTGCCTTTTGGTTCCTCAGCCTTCAGCTTTTGGCTCCTGCCGCTTTTGGCTTTTGGCTTTTGGCCTTTTGCTCTTTGGCCTTTGCTCCTTCTTCTGGGTAGGACTCAGCTCGGGTGAGATCCTTTCTCTTTGGTGGGAGACTTAGGCTCTTTTGTATGGTCTAAGTTTGGACCAGAGCTAAAGTTTGTTCATTATATTGGAGTGCTGTGGAAGAGCTTTTGTACTATTAAAAGCCATTTTTGGAACTGCACCGAACTCGTAAGTTTTCATCTGTTCTCCCGGCGTCCTTGGAGGTAGAAGAGAACCTCTGTCCTGACATTGTCGGGGACCCGGCGGTTCCCGACAGATGAGGGAGTGCCGTAGGGAGGTGAGGAGCCACGGGGCATTTGGTTGGGTGATGGAGAAGAGTGTGTGCGAGAAAGCAGCAGATTTGTTTCTTTTCTTTATTGAAGGGCATTATTAGGATCACTGCTACTAAGCTAGAGCATAATTGGGTGAATTATCTCTCCTAAAGATAGGATGAAGTTTTAACTTCAACACCCCCCCATCCCGCCCATGAATGCAACCTATTTGTATCTGGGATGGGATCTTAGCTAACACAGAAGAAATCTTTTGTACAGGGCTAGAATCCAGTAACTGGAGTCCTTGTAAAAAGAGAGTTGATACAATTCATGGGAAAGAAGGCCATGAGAGGACCGAGAAGACAGATGGTGCAGCTAGGAGCCCAGGGGTGCCAAGGTCACTAGAAGTTTCTAGAGCGGCAGAAAACTGACATTTCTTTTGAGTTTCCAGAAGATCCAACCTTACCATTACCTGTATTTTAGACTCTGGTACTAGAACCGTGACAGAATCTGTTTGCGTGGTTCAAGGCCACACATTTGAAGTCCTCTATGGCCTTAGAAGTTGTACTCACAGGACTTCTCCCTTTGGTGCTGTGGATGTTCTGAGCATCCACTACTTGTTGGAAAGTGGGGAGGACAAGTTCTGGTCCTCTTTGGTATGGTGGGCAGCACCCCTGGGCTTCATTCCATTGGCTGCCAGTAGTACTGCTATTTCCAACCCTCCCTAAGTCACAGCAAACAAAATTTTTAAATGCTATCGCATATACCTTAGGGTAGTAACTTAATCTTTCTGTAAGAGGAGCAGAACTCTGTCATGACTCCACAAACCCCTCAATCATGTCTCTCATCATGCATTCATTCCATTCATCAGTTCAGTTGATTCATTCATCCAATGACTCCACAGATTCCTAAGTTCATTTATTTATCCATGCACTTGTTCCTAGTGGGTCACTCTTTACAGGAATTGAGTGGAGATCACCTAATCCTTTAATTCCTTGGAATTCATGACAAGGCCCATCTTTATGTTCCTGAAGCTCACAATGGAATGGGGGATGCAGAGTTTCATTGAACCGGCAAACCCCCCGCCCCCACAAATGGAGAGCTATAGCTCCTGATAAACATCTAAGCAAAATGGGCTCAGAGGGTGTGACTAGTGGTCTTGGAACTAACAGTATGGTGAAAAGGACAGGTGAGCATCCCAGGCGGATGAAAGGCACCTGCCAAGGTGCTGTGATAGAAGGTGCTCAGTGAACACAGGTATGTAGGAAGGATGATGATGGCTGAGCGCAGACTGTAGTTGTGGCATGATCTGCTTCTCACCTGGTGACAGGATGTGGGAAAGGATATTGTTAGATCCTGCTATGGCCCCAACTATGTAAGCCCTGGGGTCTTGAGAAACAAGTCATTGACCAAGCATATCTATCCTGGTCATCTGGATAGTATAGTTTTACCACCGGCTAAGGACAGGATACCCTCAAGGTTGGTTAAGCACATGACTGGAACAGGACAGACCAACCACTTCTCTTGTCTTTAAGTTTGCATGACCTTTTAGGATAAAATGTTTGAAATACGTTTTTATTTAAGTTTATTGGCTATATGGATTTGCGTGGGCTGTGGTGCATGTAACAGCCTTGGAAGGCCTATATAATCCCTTCTTGCCCTCTCCCCAGGGTCAAACGTTCTCACTAGCACCTGTGTGTCTCAGTTAAGCGATCGGCCCCAGCTAGCTGGAATAAACCCTGTTTGTTATTGCATTACTAGTGTGGTCCTTTGCCATCTGAGCGGGAAGCGGACAAATGGAGCGAGGGCTCCAACAATGTCAGCACTGGTGAGACAAACCAGTTCTCTGGTGACTACTTCATTCATCTGCAAGGCTTCCCAGAGAAACTAGCCGGGCACTATTTTTGCTTGTTTGTCTGTTTTTCAAGAAAGGGGCCTCTCTGCCCAGCAGCTGCAGACTCCACATCTACCTGGGATGGGGTGTGTTGGGGGTGGAGGGATTGGAGCCCTGTGCAGTTCTGGGAGACGGTTGTCTGGCTTTTTATGGTTTAGTGACAAGGTGTCTAGAGGCCATCATGCCAGCTCATAAAAAATGTTCAGAAATCTATATTTATGCCTTGTAACTCTCTGGCGAAAATAGCATAGTGTCCTCCAAGATGGATGCCCTGAGCTCCTCCCAGGGAGTGCTGCTTCCCTGCAAGGCCCTTTGCAGATGGCTAGGCTGCCTCGCTGCCTGCTGATGTGGGCTCTGGGGAAGAATCCAGCTCAGCGGGGCATCGACTCTGCAGCCAGCACACCCAGCTCCTGCTTCTCCCAGTCTCCTCTCTAGCAGGTTGCACTTTGGTGTCGACAAGTGCAAGCACAGATAAATAAGACAAATACTTTGAACTTGGAAGGCTGGTGGTCTTCTTCCTAGGCCTGCAACAACTTGGTACAAACCCATGCCTTGGTTTCTAAGACTGGGGTGACCAATTCTGGCTCCTGCACTCTCCAAAATTCAGCCAGCCGGTCAAGTAAGATCTACTCTAGATCTAGACATATTGGCTCTCGTCACATGGGGGTTGGGGAGAAAGCATACAGGCCAGAGTGAAAGCAGAGACGATCAGGGCCTCTGCGGCTACATCTAGGTTCTCTCAGTGACATCTTATGAGCCTCAGTTCTTTCATCTGTAAAATGGGAAGTGTCGCATCACTCCTGCAAGTGAGTCCAAAAGATTCAAAGTGTGCAGATGGGAGGAGCTTGGCCAAGTTTGCCTCCATGCATAGTGGCTGCTACAGACATGAGTGGGAGCTGCCGGAGTTGGAGCAGTTGAAGAGGAGCATAGAGCAGCTTCCGGGAGCTGTCAGCTGGTGTCCAGGGACAGCCAGGCCACCTGACAGCTCCTGGAACTGTTCCCTGCTGGAAGCTTCTGGGTCTCCCTCGTTCCCCAGTGCATAGGGCACTCTACTCTCCTGGTAGTAGACGTTCTTCTCTGTCTGTCTCTTCCTCTCCACTTCACTTCCCACAAAGTCCATGGCACGAGCCTTCTGCCCTCTATTCAGGAGACCACATCATCCCTTTGAAATTCAGAAGCTGCCACTGGGGCTGAGCTTTCCCTCCTCTTCTGGGGAGGTCATCTATTGCCTCTTTGCTTCCTTAGGACTTTCTCCACCCATTTCTGCCTTTTCTTTGCTCAATTCAGAAAAGGCGTTTATCTTTGGATTGGGGTCTGTACCTGGTGATGCTTAGGGCTTATTCCTGGTTGTGTTCAGGGTTATTCTTGGAGAGCTTGTAGGAGCATATGAGGTGTGCCAGGGAGCAAACTTGGGTTGGTCACACACAAGGTAAGTTCCCTGCATGCTGTACTGTTTCTTGTGTCTTCAGAAGGGAATTTTTTAAGAGGTCAGGAAGAGGAGAAAAGGGCAGGAAGCTTATCCTGGTATTAAAGGTAGGTCTCTAAAGCTTTAGAGATCTCTAAAGCTGAATTTCCTTCATTCACCCATTTATTATAGCTCTTCCCACTTTCCCCTGAGACCTCTGGCCTTGTATACTGGCACCCCGCCCATGTGTGCTATTCCTCTGCCTTGAGTGTGAGCCCCTCGGGGGTGGCTTTGAGGGGGTGTTTCTCCAGCTTCCAGAGATTCCTTCTCTCCTTTCAGCAGCTCAGCACCTTCCAGTGCTCAACCCAATAATCTGTCCCTAGAGCCAGATTCAGAACTGAATGGAAACCCAGCCCTGCTCTGGGGAACATATGTACTCTATGAAGTGATATCACACAGTGGATGACAGGTCCTGGCATTCATCATGCAGAAAACCAAGGCTGTAATAACTCAGCTGCTGAAAGAGTGTCTGCAGAAACCGTTTCAGAAACTGAGGACTGGGGACCCCAGAGTATCTGTTATGGGCCACAGAGACCACACTGTGCTCCAATCCCAGATCTGTCTCCCTTGCTGGAAATCCTTCCCAGGCAACCTCCATCTTCCCAGCAGTGTTTGGGTTCCCTCAGGCTACTGTAATCAATGAGCAAAATCCAGGTGGCACAGAACAACAGAAATATACTTGCTCTCAGATCAAGAGCACAGAGACTGGAATTAAGGTCTCTTAGAGTCAGGCTCCTTCCTTGCCTCCCCCAGTTTCTGGGGTTCCAGGCATTCTTTAGCTAGGAGCTGCATTCCCTGAGATCCCTGTTCACGCGGTCTGTCACCACCTCTTACAACACCTGCCCTTGGATTCAGGCCAATGCAGATAATCTAGGATGCTCTCACATTGAAAACCATGTTGTTCCTACAAAGACTTTTCCCCATACAAGGTCCTATTCTCAGATTCTGGGGGGTAAGGGATGGACTTAGTTTAGTGGCATCACCAGTTACCACTAGACAGGTGAAACAAAGAACTTCTAATCCCACCTCACCCCCTGCCTCCAAAAGTCCCTATCTGTTCACTCAGGGCACACCCAGCTTTGAAGTACAGATTTTTGTCAGTATTTCACTTTGAATTTAAAATATTCCTGGTTCTGTTATAAAAGATGTAAGACTCTGGCTCCGCGCCTCATAGGTTTCCTTCTTGGGCTCCATTAATGTCATTGTCTGGCTTCCTTCTGGAGACCTGCTTAGTCCTTCCCACCATGGCCTCCTCTCAGACTCCACCTCAAACACACGCAAATACCCATCCCTATCATGACAGGGGCATCCGTCCTGCCTTGGGCCACACCTCTCTTTGCCTCCCACTGGAGCTGGGCTCCCCCTGGGATTTAGGGCAGGAGGACAAAATGATTCCCAGCTGGAAAAACAAGCCTGTCGACTGGGCTGGCTCAGAACCCAGGCAAAGGCGCTCAAGGCTCAGGGTCCATCCGGTCTTTGTTTTCTTTTGTGTTTTAGCTGAAATTCCTTTTTGCTTCTCTTATTGAAACACAGACACAGACATACACATAGACACTGCAAACACGCAAACAGTTCAGAGGAGTTTGAAACAAGGTGGAAAGTAGAAAAGGAAATGGAAAAAGTCTTTGCCCAAATTCTTCCCTTACTTCAGAGAAATGTATTTTCTCCAAAAAAAGTAAACATCCCCAGAGGATATGCAGCAAAAAAATGTTTTTCTTGCTTTCTACATTTTTTATCCATTTACATATTTACATGTCACTGCTTTTTTGTTATGGAAAGAGGACAATCTCTTCCCCATGGTCCTGTTTGTTGCTTTAATCCCCTACTGAACTTGGAAGGCTTCCTTATTTGGATTTATATTTTTATATATTAAGATCTATTTTTAACAGTCACTAAGAACTCTGTTCAGGAACTGTACCATCATTGGTATATCAGTCCCAGTTGGTTTTCATTATGCAAAGTTTTGTCTTTTTTATTTGGTTAGGCTTTGGGCCACATCTGATGGTATTTAACACTTACTCCTACCTCTGCACTAAGGGAATCACTCCTGGCAGGATTTAGGGTACTATATTTGTGCCGGGAATTGAAGCCGGGACAATTACAAGCAAGGTAAGCACCCTACCCACTGTATTATCTCTCTAGGCCCCAGGTTTGGTATTTTGACCCATTCTGGTACTTCTTCCTCATGCTTCCATAAACTATGCATTTAAATAAGATATATGGTGTTATTTAGAAATGTAATATATTATCTATTGATAAATGCATTTTCAATAGCTAACCTGGTCATTGGGTAGATTATTGTCCTCAATAATCATGACTCTGGATGATTATAATCCTTTTCTCAAAAATGAAAAATGGAGTTTGTCACCTCTGACGTGAAGATGGGATCACCATTACGTGAAGACACGTGTCCTAAGTAAAGTCAAGGAAGGCGCAAGTCCTAGTCATCTACCTCTTAAGTTCTCGCCACACTCCACACTGTTTTCCTTTTCTGGAAAATTTGGTGCCAATGCACCCTTTTGGTTTTAGTCCTCACATCACATTCTTCCTGGCCACAGATTCTCTTTCTGAGTCAGTTCTCAGTTGCTCAAGACCCATGGGGATGCAAATATGCTCCTCGTGTCTGAGGAAGTGCAGAGAGAGAGATGATGTGTCAAGCTTGGCTGGCTCCTAGTGGACTGTGTACCCCACACTCCCAGGATCCCTGTGTGTCTACATTGCTTCCTGTGCAATCTTCTCTGGTGATCACACTCAGAAGGAAAAGAAAAATAAACCTGGCCCCATATTAGTCCTTCTGGATTCTGGAGAAGGCCTAGTAGCTGTGAGACTTAAGTCTCTGAGCTCATGGCTTGTTTACAATTTACTAGTCTTTGGAATGGTGACAGATAAGAGTCATGGGTGAGTTTTCCATCTATAGCACATGGCACTTCATTCAAGTCTACTCTGGGGCCCACTGTGGTCTGTTTGTTGAATCAAGTAGGGATTTTAAGACATTAGTTGAGTTTGTGGAATACAAAGCTGGTATGGAACTGATGTTATAGTTCTGTGGCCTTGGGAAAACATTATGAATAAGTAACTCAATTTTCAACTAAAGTTTACACCAATGTCCCAAAATGTGCTGACAGTAAGTCACTGGCAATGAACACAACAAGCAAGAGTGAGCATAAAGATAGATTCTCAACCTTGTTGCTCATCCAGCTCACCTGTGGGAATTTCCCAGCTCCCGCCCCATGTTCAGATTATTGCCAAAGCAAATTGAATCAGAACACTGAAGGCGGAACCCAGGCATCAGCGTCTATAACGTTATAACCAGAGATCACAATATGTCACCAAGTCTGAACCCTCAGAGCCAATCAATACAGTTTCTGCAAAGCCATCACTCAACAAAAGCTAATAATGCCCAATTCTCAAAACCTTATGAAAATTCCAAAGATTTCTTCTAAAGAAACGAGGCAATGAATTGAATTAAAGAGCTAAGGAGGGTTATGGCCATATATCAGAGATATCTTCCCCACCCCTGGATTCTTGATTTGCTTTTTCTAAGAGTAAGAGTAGTCTGAGGTCAAGGCTTGATGGTTTGGATGCTTCTGGAAAATGAGGCAATGCATTCCTCAAATTCCTACCTTTCCTTCTTGGTACAGTGCCTTTATCAGTTCTGCTCTGTGCCTATCTCTCTCTCTGGAGAGGGTGTTGTGTAAGAGTCCCCTGGAGAGTCTACTGATGAAGCCTCCAACCTGTGGGACCACAGGAGCTCAGGTGCTGCCTGTGGAGGGACTCACAAGGGAGCTGCCCTGGGAAAGAAAAGCAACTGCCTGGAGTCACCTGAAATGACTTACATCTGTGTACAAGCTTGCCTATAGTTGCCTAAAGGCGTATAGTTCTGTTCTTCTTTAGAAATTCTTTCACCAGGGGGCCAGAGCTTTAGTTCAGCAGGTAGGGCATTTGCCTTGCATGCGGCCGGCCCATGCCGGCCTGGGTTCGATCCCGGCATTCCCAGAGTGACGCCAGGATTAATTTCTGAGTGCATAGCCAGGATAAACCCCCTGAGCATTGCCGGTGTGGCCCAAAAAAAGCAAAAAAAAAAAAAAAAAAAGAAAGAAAGAAATTATTTCATCGAAATGATGGTACAGACCTGAGTTTCCTGAAACATTTAACAGTCTTCATTCAGAAGAGTATGTCCATAACCTGACGCTGTATTAATTTTCTGCAGAGTAATAAAGCACATCAGCTTCTTAAGGATGGAAGGAAAGTCTACATTATTTTTTAAAAAAGCACTTTACTCTTGAGTCTAAGATCTTTTCACCAAATTATCTCATTAAGAATGCTAAACAGGCTAGGATAGAGAAAGAGCCACTATAAGAATAGTTGGAAATGATCACTCCGGACAAAACTGAGTGGCAAAAGTAGGTGAAGGAATATATATATTTTTAAAAAGAATGTCACCCCCCAATCTGATTTTATATACCAAATCTCTGATGCAATGTGAAGCAATATTCGGAAACCCTCTCCTGGTAGAAAACCCCTCCATTCAATGGGATAATGAATCACTGTTCTCAGAGTAATGCTCCTGTGACCATGCACAGACATACCACCTGTGTGTGCACTAGCTTTCTCCACATCAGCTTCTCCTGGCCATTTGGATTGTCCCACAAGTGTGTCCTGTGGGGGATCACTGCACTCCCACATGGCAAATGGTTTTACCAAACCTCCCTGAGTTAAGGCAAGAAATGAACTACCCTCCTCTAAGACAGCACCCTGCATTCCAGTGGGATTAACATGTGTGAGCGACTGGGAGAGTTGGTGCTTCTTGTCTGCTATCCCCCAGCCCTGCAGATGGAGACTGATTTAACACACCATCAGGGAGTGCCAATCACATGAGTTGCTGTCCAAAGATAGGGACCAGTTCTAGAGTATGGTCACATGGTTTCTCTGGTCTGAGGAAAATCAGGAAGGATTAACATGCCTCCTGGAGACATGGTGTGGGGTTCCCAGTACTCTAGGACAATAATCTTCCTCCAACTGACAGATGAGGATCCAGGGCTCAGAGGAAAATGGAAGTATGGTTAAGGGCATATGGACCAGATACATCCCCAGTTTTTGGACTATCTTCTGTTGTGATGGGCATGCCACAACTAGTCTGGGTAGGAAGCCCTATATGCTTCCCTCAAATAAACCAATAATAACAAAGGCTGTTGTGTTTGTCTATTGGCATTCACAAGCATTTGCAAACACTGAGCATAGACCCATCCAGGACTAGGATACAAGAGGAATCTAGACAGTTCAAAGAGGAAGATCAAGGTGTGGTGATCAAAGCACCCAGAAAGGAAGTAGAAAGACCTACACCCACCATCAAACCTGCTTCCTCACTTGTCCTGTTCCCGTCCTCAGATTTACTTTTTCCAACTAAAATTAAGTACTTGTTTCAGGATAATGGGTTCTAACACAAGCAGAATCCCCAACTGTAGCCCATACCATTCAACAGTGTTTAGTTATAATCCTAGCAATTGGCACTAAGCATTTTAACAAGAGAAACCTGTGAAAGGCTTCCCCCAAAGCAAAACAGAGGAATCTGTTTTGCCATGAGGGAGAATTAGGGTTGAGAAGAGGTGGTGGTTACAAGTCACTGCCCGTGACTGTGTAAATTGGGGAGAGCACAGGACTATGCTGTTTTATTACTGGGGATGTGGTGGGGGATAGAGCTCAGGAATCTCTTCTGGTGGTGCTCACAGATTAAATCAGGTCAGCTGCATATATAACACTTGTGCTACCAACCCCCACCCCCCCACACACACCACTTCATTGAAGGAAGAAAGGAGCGACCAGGACACATAAATGACTCTCCCAGAGAGCCAAATGTGTGTGGGAGTTAAGAGGCATGTCCTTCCAATGGCTCTCTGGATGTCTTACAGGTTACAGCCACCTGAATTGTCTTAAGTATAAGAGTCCTTTGGGAAAGAAAGATAAAAGAATCTTCTAAGAAAAGGATCGAAACTAATTTGCAACTTTCACAAAAACACTCTCAGCAGATTTAACAAAACAGGCTGTCCGTTGGGTGAAAATGGTTAACCATCACAGTGGTTATCCATCACAGTATCACTGTCTTCCCGTTCATCATCGATTTGCTCGAGCGGGCACCAGTAACATCTCCATATGACCTGTCTCATGCAAGTAGAGCCCAAGGGCACCTGCTTGCTCCAGGAACATAAAGAGCCTCAAACCATTCCATCAGGTCATGGGAATGAGGTCTATAATTGTTACTGGTATCTGGCATATCAAATAGGACACGGGTAGCTTGCCAGGCTCTGCCGTGTGGGTAGCATACTCTTGTAATCATCTCTAAATCCAGCATTTATTGATGAACCACTGCGGCCGCTGGTCTGCTGGGTGGAATGCTAATGAGGGAAGTCCGGATGTGGAAAATGGAGGCCCTCATGGAGTGGGGGGGGTGATCTGGCTTGTTGTGAGGCTCTGCTGGGGTGGTGGGCCAGGGATAGAACCTGCCATCCCTTCCGGGTGCCTCATGAGTGGCTGGGCACAGGGAAAGCCAGTAGCAGCTCTGCCCCATGTCTGTGAGTCTCCATAAAGACATGGTATCCATAAACACACGGTATACTCACTGGCTCTCTCACACACAAGCGCATGCTTTCTGATCATAAAACCTGTCCCCTACTGGTAGTCCCAACTTTTCCCACATGGGTCAGTCTCCTTCATCTGACATATTACTGCTCACCCCTTCCATAACCCCCACAACTGGAGATGGGGTCGTGGAGGGAAAGCACTGGCTTTTCTGGGTTCTACCTCACCCAGCAGTTCCAGCGTTAAGCTGAGTCCCCCATACTTCATTCAAAAGCCTCGGGAGACCCCGCAAACTTTAAAACCGGGAAAGAAGGTCTGAGAGGTGAAAAGTCTGGCTTCAGTTGGGGTCGCTCTGGCCACCCCCAGCATGCATCTCCCCAGGGTAGGACTTTTGGGGGGTCTCCTAGCAAGCTGCAGCTGTAAGTGGGGTGTGGGTGTAAGCCAGAGCCAGACTGTGGATGTTTCTTTTCAGTCCTTTCTCTCCTGCCAAAGTGCCCCATCCGAGTGCACGCAGCAGGCCTTGGTTTTACTTTCTTTTGGCCTGAGAGTCGGCATTTTGCAAGAAGTCAATCCAGAGACATAGGAGACAGCCAGGCAGAGGAAGACAAACAAAACTGACACCGAGCAAAAATGCAAAGGTATTCAAAAAGTGAGCTCTAACGTTCACTCCCTCCTGAAGCCTGCCAGACACAGGGCTTAGAGAGAAGAAAAAAAAATTCTGATTTGTACTGAAAGGGCCAAAAATAACCTTGCTTTCTCCTGCAGAAGAAAACAAAAAACTCGGCAGTTTCCTCCCATTTTTGGATGTCCTTTTTCCTTGGCCCTCATGGTGGGGTGAAGGCTGGAAGCAGAGCGCTCAGCCCCAGGAGGCAGCAGAATCAAGACCCCAGGGAACAAGGGGCAGCGAGGCTGTGGCTGAGGAGGGGCTGTGTGGGGGTCACAGTCCTGATGGAGAAGGAGAAAGACCTCATTTACATATGTGAAGTTCAGTCTTCTAATTCCAAAGGTCTGTTTTCATTTCTGTCTTTCCCTGGTCTTTCCACATAGCCCCATACAGCCTTCCTTTCCACCACCATTAAGTCTGCATTGCTACAGACTTAATTTTTCTTCTCCCATTTTTGACTCAAACCTTTTCTCTACTCTCAGTTTCCAGCCTATTTCCTATCCCACACTTTCGAAATCCCATTATGATTTCCTAGTTCCAAAGTTTGTGGTGGCGGTGTCTCATCAACACAGCAAACGACAGAAAACCACATGGTTCATTTCCATTGTCAGCCCTGTCCCTTGTCAGGTCCTGGGTCACTTCTGCCCCCAGCCTCCAGCTTCAAGAGATCAACAACCAACTCCCCTGTTCTCTGTCTCCTACCTTGGGAGCATCTTTGTGGTACACAACTTTAGTGCTCCTCCTTCACAACGCCCTCCTTTTTGGCCCCGATGCAAGCATCTTCACAAACCCTTATATAGGGAATTGCCACATTAGTTCAAATAAACTAAGCAGTTTACTGATGAGGAACCTGGGTCCAAAGGTCAATATACCTCAGGTCACCTGAAGAGGAAGTGATGGGCTTGACATGCCTGGCCCCATTTCTAGGTTGGATCCTGTGGTGATTGGCAGATGCCTACACCACTCATGAGTTTCCGTCCCATCATGGTTCCTGAAGCCACTATTGCTGAACTAATTAAAGCAGTGAGTCCAGGTGTTGCTGCTACCAGCAAGACAGTGGATGCTGTTCTCCTGGACTTTTTTTTTTGAAGGTTAAAAAGTTTAGAGTTTATTGTACAGGTAAACTAGATGAGTCTGGGTCCGTCCCAGATGTCCAGACTTCTCCTTTCCCCTTACAAGAGTGGCCTGTCCTGTTCCAAATGCTGCCCCTTTGGTGAACAAGCTTCCTGATTCGGCTCAGGTCCCTGCGGTATTTTCTATTTTCGTATATGCTTTCCCCAGTCTCGGCCCTGGCCACGTGCTTGTTGGTGAGATCCTTGTGCTCTGCACCTGTTCCTGGGCCTTCCAACTGTACCCCAGCAGTTCCTGTCATCCTGTCCCAGCTTTCCTGGTCATAGTCATGGCCATGTGCACGTGGGTGAGACACCTTAGTCCCCTATAATTACCTAGACGTCCAGGTCCTGCCTGAATTTGAGCTTTCCTGAGCTTCTGAGCCCTGCCTGTATTCTGCCCCTGTCTGGGCCTAAGTGGCTGGCCTGTACTTGGCCATTTATCTGGGTGCATAGCCCTTCCTGATCCCGGAGACCTGAGCAGATCTCTCCTGAACTCCTTTGGCCTCAGCACTTCTTCACACTGCAGAGGATCCATTTTTATATCAGAAGCAAGCAAAGTGTGATTATACTTGCCAATTTTTGTTTGTTTTAAACAAACGCATACCCCATTGCTGTGCCCTATGGCCAGTCCAAAGAGAATGCAAGTGTAGAAACACAGACAGCCCAGGCCAGGGAAGGAGGCCCAGAAGGAGGAGGTCCAGGGCGCTGAGGTTCTCTGATGTGATGGGCCTGCTGCTGGCTCCATCTGTTATGGTGGGATGCAGCCTGACAGGAAAGGCCTCAGCCAGAAGTGAGTGGCTGTTTCTCCCTGGACCTCCACCTGGGTAAAAGGTGAGCTCCTGCCTGAGCTCCCAGGAGAGGGGGGCTCCAATTGCTCCAGTCTAGGCTGTAGGTCTTTGTTCTCTCTAGAATTAATTATCTGGAGAAGAGTGGACCATGGGAGCTAGCTGACGCTCAGGATGTAAATCCCTGAGGTGGCAGGAAGGGGTGAAGGGAGAAAGAGAAGGCAGGAGGAAGGAATGAAGGAAGTGAGGGAGGAAGAAAAGAAGGGAATAAGGGATGAAAGAATGAAGGTAGGAAGAGAGGGAAGGAGGTAAGAAAAGGAAGGGAACAAAGGAGGAAGGGAAGGAAGGATAAAGAACAAAAAAGGAAGAGAAGGAAGGGAGGAAAGGGTGGAGGAGTGAAAGGAGATTAAATGAAGGGAAGGAGAAAAGGAAGACCAGAAAGAAAGGAGAGATAATGCTGTAGTTCCTACAAGAAATGTCTCAGTTCTTTTTTCATTTGTCTTAGAATAAAAGGATTTTGAAAAAAAGACTACTTGATGATTCAACTTCTTTCTGTCCTATAGATAATTATCTAATTGCAAAACCAAAAATTCAGCAAATATTCCATCAGGATTTCTGTAATTTGCAAAGCAATTACAAATACTTTCTTGCTAGGATAGATTGCTGAAAACTTTGGATCGTTGTGAATGGGAGTAGGGTGTCTGGAAGAGAAAATGGCCTTGGGGTGCTTTCAGATCAGCCTGCTGGGTATTTGTGGAGCCCACTGCCTCTCCCTGGAGTGAGCTCAGGAACCTGGGAAGTGGTGGATGCCGACTTTTTTTTGGTTTTTTGGGTCACACCTGGCAATGCTCAGGGGTTTCTCCTGACTCTGCACTCAGGAATTATTCCTTGCGGTGTTCTGGGGGACCATATGGGATGCTGGGGATTGAACCCAGGCCAGCATGGGCCTGCCATGTGCAAGGCAAACGCCCTACCTGCTGGGCTATTGCTCCGGCCCCTCATTGCACTTTTAAGGTTAATATGAGTTTAGGCCTTCTGAGACCAGGCAAGTGAACCTAAATGAGTCCTGGAATTTGGATATTTTCCCAGGAAACAGCTAAGAATCCTTTTGGGAGCTTTTAAAATAAATCTCCATTGGGATCATTTGTTCGGGATTCACTTCTGGTCAACGAGTTCTGATCATCTAGTCAATGAACCGAAGAACTGAAGGTTTCCTTATTCTTAACCAGAGACCCTAAGGGAGAG
Organism: Cryptotis parvus; assembly: GCA_021461705.1. NCBI lineage: Eukaryota > Metazoa > Chordata > Mammalia > Eulipotyphla > Soricidae > Cryptotis > Cryptotis parvus. Next base: position 125,634 of record JAJIBD010001074.1, on the reverse strand, counting down.
GTAAAGCCCCTTTCTGTATGAATGCTGTTTGGACATGGCTCACACTGACCAACCCACTGGGAGGATGGAGCAGATAGGTGGAAAGAGTTTAAGGAACTGAATAGTAGGGAAAGGTCCTAAGTCAACCACTAACTACTTCAGCTTTGAATAGATGTGTGACTTCAGGCACACTAAGTCTGACTGTCTCACTTTTTATTTTTAATTGAACCACTGTGCAATAGATCATTACAAAGCTGTTCAGGATTGCTTTCTGTCATTCAGTGTTCCAACATCCATCCTTCTATCAGTGCACATTTCCCAACACCAATATGCCCCATTTTCCCTCTTACCCCCACCCCCATTACCAGCTCTATGGCACTGCCTCACTTTCTTTATTTGTAAAAAACTCTCTCTAGGGTTGCTGAGCAGGTCAATGAATAATTCCACTCCCTTAGAAACCTTTCATGGAGTGCTGACCCCCAAAAGAGACAATTATAATACTATGCTCATATGGCCAGTCTGCCGCTGAGTGTTGTCTGTCCTGGGAAGAATAAGCATTCAGCTCTCACCTCCACTCACCCTCCTTTGCTTGGTTTACTTTTATTAATGCACTTGTCTATGAAGGTAGGGCTTTGTCCATCTGCAGATCTGTGCTTCAAAGATTTTAATAATGATCATTAAAAAATAATTATGCCTTTAAAAAATGGATCCTGTTATATTTGGATGAGATTTGGGTCACATCATTTCTGGGGCAGAGCCTGCTTAGTTTCTTGATCAAACAATTTATTATTCAGCCAACTCTCCTCTTATTTCTGATTTCTCTGTGTATCTGTGGAAACCGCCAGGGGGCTCAGTCCCCCTACCCAGCCAGTGCTCAGGCTCAGGTGCGTTGCACTGGGCATTGGGACTGGCATTGGGGTGACTTCTGCCCCAGGAGGATAAATGGCAGCTTTATTCTCTGCCTGTGCCATTATGGTCAGATGCACGCCCATGAATTTACAAGCATGATAGAGAGCTCTGAGTACTCAGAAGGTGGTTTCGGGACAATCACCCACTGGAGAGATTCTCAGCTCTCTCTGGGCTACCTCTCAGTGGTGGACTCAGAGGCTGTGGGGAGTCCCCATACTATAGAGCAATTCAGAACTACTCTGGATGCCTCTCGACATGGCCATGAAGAAGAGAGTCAACTGGAGCTCTGATTGGGAAAGGTGTCACTGGTCTCTGGCCTTGGTCTCTGGGTTTTAGCTTTCATGTCTGGAGATCAATGGACCGTCCAGTTCTCTGCTGTCTCAACCCTTTCCACGCTTAAAAAAGGAGGCAGTTGGACTTTGTAGCTGAAGACAAGACACTGCTGAAGACATCTGTTTCTTATGAAGGCATGCATTCATTCATTTATTTTCACAGAAGGAGGCATCTCTTCGGCTGAAGGTTTTTAGTGTCTGAATAAAATGAGATTTCAAGTGTGTGGCGTGCTTTGGTAATATTCCACTGTCTTCACATCTGAATACAAAGACCCCAAATTTTACACTGTGAATATGCATCAATCTTTCATTCCTATCAGATCACTCAAGGTTAGAATGTTTTCTTGTCTTTGAGAGAAAGTACAGCCTCACAGAATGGAATACATGAATCATGCTCCCCCTCAGCCCACTCAAAGGAGCAGGAGGCGTGCTATGGTCTTTGGTCTCTGGTAAGAATTCATACTAGAGAGATTGATAATGGCCCTTTGCAAAAAGCACATCGCAAAGAGGATGGCAATGCAAAAATCTTAGAATATAGTTAAATCAAATTGTTGATGAGGGAATTGGGTTGTAGTTGAAGAATTGAAGAACCAACACATGTGATCAGTAACACTCTCCTGATGTCCAGAGGTACAGATTGGGGAGACATGTCCTCATTGAGGTCTTCTTGGCTCCACTGTGAAGCTGTGACTTCAGAGAAGCAGAGTCTCTTTGAATCTAAGATCCATCTCAATTGTTGCCTTCTTAGTATTTGGAGAGTGGTAGGGAAAAGGTGTTCCTATGCAGTTTTCAGGAGATCTGGTGGTCATTCCTGGGGGTGGAAACAAATCAAGTCAGGTAGTTCAGTGTTTGGGGATAGTAATGTAATGCTTTTTGTGCCCAGTGATGGTAGGGGCCATTACAGCCTCAGTGGGTGCTGCTTTGGAGTCATACAGTACTGGGGATCAATATTTGGGCCTTCTGCATGCAAGGTGGTTCTCTGACCCCTGAGCATCTACTGGTCCCTGCAGTAGGATTTGAAATTGAAACTCCTCTTACTTTCTATTGTTAAAAAATTATGGGCCAAACTCTGTGTGGCTCAGGGTTTAGTCCTGGCTCTGCCTTTATGCCCATTCACTTCTAATAGGCTCAGGGACCATATGGAGGGTGGGGGGGTAAGGAATCTGACCCATATCAGCTGTGTTCAAGATAAGCATATTTTTTTCTTTTTGGGTCACACCTGGCAATGCTCAGGGGTTACTCCTACTTTTTGTTCAGGAATTACTCCTGGCAGGTTTGGGGGACAATATGGGATGCTGGGGAATCGCACTTGGGTTGGCTGAGTGCAAGGCAAACACCCTATCCACTGTGCTATCTCTCTGGCCCCAAGATAAGCATCTTAACCCTTGTACTATCCATCCCCCTCTGGCAACTTTCTGAGGTTGCTACTCAACTCTCATTTTAGATATTTTCTAAGTCTTTTCTCCATGTTGCTTCTCTCGATGCTAAACTGGGGAATATGGATATAACTATTAATAAAAGGTGATGGTTGTCTGCACAATGTTTAGCACACAACCACCAGTTATTCCTGCAATACGTCATGTAGGGATGTATGTTCCTTTCCAGCTTCTTCCTGGGGCAGGCTTCAAATCTCTCTAGTATCACCAGAATAGCTGCTCCTTAAAGAATGTCTTTGACTTGTCACCGGGTAGAAGCATTGAGACAAAAACTAGAGGCCAATATTGAGTCTATCATACCCATTTGGATACTGACAACATCTCTATGTGTTCTTTAAATTTGATTCAGCCAATTTCATTTGCCTTCCCTCCTCTTCTCAGAGATGACAGCCAACATGCCCTCATCTCATGTCCTGGACCCCGAATCTCCTGACATCTCTCAGAAAAATAAATCAAAGTTGCTTTGAAGTTAGCTTTCCTGAGCCCTCAACTTACCTAGAAGTAAGACTATGTCAGAGGGGTTTCAAGGTTTAAACATTCATAACTCCCTATACTACTCTGAAAATAACTTCCTCTTAAATTCAAATAGTGCCATATGATGGCTCTACTCCCCACTCAATCAGAAAAATTTAATATGGTCCAACTGGTTATAAATTTTGCACTCATTTCCCTCCATATTTACGAACATTCATAAAAAATTGAGAAATCTCATGAGCTATATGGATGGGTCATTGTATAATTGCCTAGAAAGAGAGAGAAAAAAGTATTGAGGATATAGAAGTAAAAGAATGATATATAATTCATAATATGGAGATGAAAGGTGGGTGAATATGAAGTGGCTCTTTCCTTGAAAATGTTTAATCATTTTTTAATATCAACACACCTTATTATAAAGACAACATGGCTTATCCAAATATAATCAGTAAAGTACTATGGTCTTTAATCAAAGATTATGGAATTCTCAAATAGTCCCCAGGATAGAGCATTTTATGAATATGGTTTGGATATCAGCTAAATACATATTTCTTAATAGTGGAGCCATTATGTAATTAAATAATATTTATATAATGACAATTGCATACTCCATAAGTGAAAGTTAGATTTAATGAGACATTTAATGGCACAAATGATTAATAATAAAACTCCCTGCTGAAGGCAATTTATACACATGCGATATGGCCAAGGAGAAAAGCTCCTTTGAATACCTACCTTGTAAGCCACATTACCTCTCCTATCCAATTCAAATCAACTATGTTAAAAAACATAAGTCCCAAAACTTAAGGGCAATAATTGTGAGAAGTAAGACAAGGGACAAAGAAACCTTTTTAAACATGTTCGAGTTATAGCAGACGTGTGCCAAGATTTAATTTTGTTTTGCTAGTAAATTGGTCCTTTTTCCTCCAAATTTATGGAAGTGTCCCAGGGACTGAAATAAGTATAGTTCTGGTTTATTTGGTGGTGGTGGTGGTTCATATACATTTAAAATGTGGATACTTTCATAGTCATGTTTTTATCTAAATGGAACAAGTGCAGGAATATAGGACACAGACTGAGCACATGTTGAGTGCCAAGTACTGTACTCAGTCCTTGAATCACAATTTCAGAGGCAGAGAAAACCTAGGCTTTATTTGGACTAATAACTTAAGTTCCTGGAAAGGAGCTACCATCATGATCCTCCAAGAAAGAGAGTAGGACCGGGAAAGATGATTTTAATTCAGTCTAGAATATGTTTACAGAACATGTATAGTCTCTTAAATTGTCTACTTATAGGGGCCAGAACAATGGTACAGTTGATAGGGTGATTGCCTTGCATGCAGCCAACCTGGCATTCCATATGGTCCCTGAGCCCCCAGGTGTGATTCCAGGCTATAGAGCCAGGAGTAACCCCTAAGGACTATGAGATGTGCCCCATCCCTAGATAGAATGAATGAACAAACAATAGCTAGCTAGCTAGCTAGCTAGCTAGCTAGATAGATAGATAGATAGATAGATGATAGATAGATAGATAGATAGATAGATAGATAGATAGATAGATAGATAGATAGATAGATAGATAGATAGATAGATAGATAGATAGATAGATAGATAGATAGATAGTTAGATAGATAGATAGATAGATAGATAGATAGATAGATAGATAGATAGATAGATAGATAGATAGATAGATAGATAGATAGATAGATAGATAGATAGATAGATAGATAGATGGTCTACTTACAGATGCCAAACACAGGTTTGAGTTTTATATGGTGTATTTTCTGTGTTTCACCTGGGAGTTGTAGGGAGTTCAGGATGCTGCTCTGTCTCACGTTCATTGATTTAAAGAAAGCTTTTGATTCTGTTGAGACCGAAGTGGTTATTGAAGCCCTAGTCAAACAGGGTGTTAAAATCCAATACATCAAAATCCTTCATGAGCTCTATTAAGGGGTTCACCACCAGGATCTCACCATTCTACAAGGAAGTGATCATTATGTCAAAAGAGGGGGTTTGACAGGGTGATACCATTTCACCAAAAACTCTTCAGCGCCACCCTTGAGAACATCATGCGACAATTAGAATGCGAAAGAATGGGAGTGAAGATAGAAGGTCAGCAACTACACCACCTCTGCTTTGCTGATGACATCATTCTAATAACACCAAACATTAGCAAGCGGAACAAATGCTGGCTGACTTTGACTGAGAATGTGGAAAGATAGGTCTACAGCTGAATCTCAACAAAACTATGTTCATGAAAAATGAACTAGTTCCAGAGGCCCCATTCACTCTCAATGGAACAGACATCTCTGAATGCAGCAGTTATATGTACCTAGGTCGAGAAGTCGACATGATGAATGACCTAAAACCTGAGCTGCTCAGGAGGAAGAGAGCGGCATGGAATGCCTTCAAAGGCATCGAAGAAATAGCTAAAAGGACAAAGAACCTCCAACTCTGGGCACATCTCTTCAACTCCACCGTTCTCCCTGCATTAACATACACCTCAGAGACCAGGGCCCTATGAAAGCAGGATGAGAACGCTATTCGGGTCTCCCAAAGAGGAATCGAAAGAGCTATGCTTGGAATCTCATGCCTCACTCAAGTGAGAGAAGGAATCTGGAGTTCCAACTTCCGTCGCCGTTCCAGAGTCAGGGTTGCTGTCTCGTCTGCCAAGGCATCGAAAATCAGATGGGCTGGACATGTAATGCGATTTGGAGACGACCTCTGGGCTAGAGTCATTACCAACTGGATCCCACCGGATGACAAAAGATCATGTGGCTGCCCACCTACAAGATGGTCAGACTTCTTCTTCAAGACCCTAAGCGAACTGTTTGAGGCTCTTCGTATTCCTGAAGCAAGCAGATACCATTGGGCTACATTGGCACGTGATAGGGTCAAATGGAAATGTTACTGGCGCCCCGCTCGAGGAAATCGATGAACAATGGGGTGTCTAGTGATCTCGTGATCTAGTTTCACCTGGGGTAAATTACTGAGTGCTTCTGACCTCAGTTTTCCCCTTAACTAAACAGTGATGTTGAGTCCCTTCTAAGTCGCATACTTCACAGGACCAATAATAGCATTATTGACCAAGGATATAGCTCCCAGCACTCTCTCCCAAAACTCCAAATAAAAACATGATGCAAAATATCATTGTATGTGAGTCATTTCCTTCCTGCCAGTAACCATTTTACAAAGAACACACCAATTAATGTTGTGGAATTAACAGGAGTTCGTAGTTATGGCCAACTTAGTTCAATCACTTTGAATTATTCTGTAATAATACAGAAATAATAATACAACACACATATGTTAGATATAGTCTACACAGAGAATTCGGTTGTGAGTTCTTTTACAAAGAACACTAACATCTTTAGGACAATGTTGTGGACTTCACCCCCTTTTCTGAAATAAATCTAATTATAAAAAATAGTACCCCTGAATTTGGAATTGTCAAAATATCTTATTCAATCCCAAATATATTAAGCTTCTCTAAGTTCAATGCTGGAGAAGATAATAGAATTTACTGGTCAGTGCTAAGGCTTTGCTAAGGATGCTAAAGGTAGGATATAGTGAATGGCATAGTTGATATATTATTCATGGTGTCTAAACATGGCTCTATTTGGGTAGAGAGGCTATTTATTGTTATTCCACTGCACTCTAAAATTTGTAGGCAGAAATATACAATAGTAGTAAATGAACTGCATATAGTTTGGAAAGCAGTATCACCCCCCACAATGGGAAAAAATGCCCCAAGAGGCTGAGGAAGGCATTTTTGTTGCACATGAGGCATCATATTGGATTCAGAGAGTAGACTGATACTTTTCTGCTTGGTAGTTGCATAACCTTGAAGAAAAACACTTTATGATTTTCAGCTTTAGTTTGTTTACCTTTAAACTGGAGATAACAACAACCTCACTCCTAACCTTAAGTTTATGTAGGACAAAATTATTGGGGACAAATTCTCATTTGGTAAATCTTCGTATTACCTCATATCTTCTGCACATGTACATGCATGCCCATGCACATACACACACAGGCAAACATACTGTTTATACACTCAGTTCTATGATTTTTTCCCCAAGATCTATAGTTTCTTCTTTGCCTAGGAGGAAGTTCACTTCTTTGTTTTTGAATCTTATAGTTGCTAAAATGAAAGAACAATTGGGCAATTTATCCTTTCAAAGTCCTAATAACAACACAATTTGTCAATACAATTCTAGGTCACTAAGCTCAACAGAGCCGACTTTTTATTTAAAGGATGATCTCATGAAGAGTTGATAAGAGAACGTGACATTCCATTTACTGAACAGAGAATAGGAACTTCAGCCACTGTCCATGGATAGCTCAACCCCAGCCCTTTAGAACATGCCTTAAAAAGTAATGGGAGAGAATGATAGAGCTTTAGCACGTGGGAGTCAGAGGTTTGGTTAGATAGAGAAGGGAACATGTGTGAATAAATGTCTAAAGGTCTGATACCAACATAGAACTGAGCATTAAATACAGACAAAAAATGCAAATGATGGCTTCTAAGTGTATTGTAGTGCAACCCACAATGTGTGGGAGGAGGAGAGAGAGAGGGAGAGAGAGAAATAAAGAACCTGCCATTTAGGCAGGATGTGGGAGGGGGAGGGAATTGGGGACATGGGTGGTGGTTGAGGGGCACTGGTGGAGGGAGGGGTGCTGGAACACTTTGTGACCTAAACCCCCAAGCGTGAACAACGTTGTAATTGTATATCTCACGGTGGTATAATAAAATGTTAAAAAAAGGTGGAAATTATCACAAACATATGGGAGTCAGAGGCTAGGTAAGACAAAAAATGGAACAGTGTGCTAACAATTGTCAAGGGTACTAATACCAACTTAGAACTGAGCATTAAATACAGGCAAAAAGATACACATGACTACCCTTTAATAAATGTTCTGTAATCCATAGTCTGGAAGGGAAGGAAAAGAGAAAGAGAGAGAAAGGGAAAGAAATAAAGAACCTGCCATGGAGGCTGGCTGGGGGAGGGGGAAGGAACCGGGGACACTGGTGGTGGGAGATGGGCACTGGTGGGGGATGGGTGCTGGAACACTGTATGACCAAAACCCAAATATGAACTTTTTAATTGTATATCTTTGTAACTGTATATCTCACAGTGGTATAATAAAATACTTAAAAAAAAAGAATGATAGAGCTTTAGGAATCCTGTTAACTTTCCCACCCAGTAATACAGCTGAATTGTGCTTTTTATCTCGCTTGCATTTCAGATACTTGCATTCTGCCTCTCTCAGTGCATCTGCACTGTGAGTTATGACCAATGGTATTGGAGAAGACAGGGAAAGTCTCCCTCGGTTCAGCCATTACATGCTCTCTTCAACATAGTAACCCCTTACCCTGTGTGCTGGAAGGCAACAGAGCATCCATAAGGGACACAAGGCCCATGAAGATGGCAGACTGTCAGACCGAAGGGGTATCAGTCTATGAAAACACTAGTTGAAAGAATACTATATTCTTTAGTGTTTTCCAGAGAGATAGAACCAATAGAATAAATAAAATATAAAAAGAAGATTTACTGTAGAAATTAATTCATGAGGTTATAGAGACTGTGAAGTTCTAGGATCTATTTTCAGTAAGTCAGAGACCCAGCCATCTGATGCTGTTATTTGGTCCAAGGTCCCTAAATGAGAATCGGGAGGTGGCCGGTACAGGTGTTGGCTCAAGTCTGAAAGCTATCAAGACAAGTGCATCAAGGTTTGAAGACAAGAAGATGATCCCAGATCAAGCAGAGGGTGAATTTGCCTTCTTCCTCCTTTTTATTCTCTTCACACCATCAGTGGGTTGGGTGGTACCCATTCACACATAGAAGGCCCATTTTTTGTTCTCAGACCACTAGTTCTAATAGTCTCCCAGGGACACCCTTGGTGACATACACCCAGAAATAAGGCCTGGCGGTTAGTTGTGCTTCTCTTAACCTAGTCAAGATGACCCATACAATGAACTATTATAACTAAATATCACTCATTTGCATTCGGCATGAGCAAGAAATACATTTTATGTATCATCTCATTGGCGTTGTGGGCCAGTCCATTCCCCAAACTAAACCTTGAATTTCAGTTTCACGAAACACAGACATGGACCCTACCCTTTACACAAAAGGTTAGAAATGTTGGCAATTCCCCCCCATGTGAGGCACATTGACAAAAAAGCAAACAAATGTTGCTGACAACTGCAGGGCCTTGAAAGACAGAAGGGGTTTCAAAACTCAGAGACTGCCTGGGTAAGCAGCTGCTCCCAAGAGCAACTCTTGGCCCTGGGGACTGACAAGGCCTTGGCAGACAGCAAACTTCCTGGGCCAAGCCCCCTGCCGCCCTAATCACTGCTTGCAGAAAGCGAGAGCACCTCCACCTCCACCAGAGTATTTTTTAGATCAGCTTAATTTCTAGAACCAGCCACATCTGAGTGCTCACACTTGATGTGCTGCTGTTGCTGATGCCTTTGCAATTCAATTTGCATTATTAATATTTACTACAATATCATTAGCCTGTTCTGTGCCCCTAAATTAGAGGCTATTAGAACTTTTCCTATTCTTAAGCTTATGAAGAGATGTATATTCTCTCTCTTAATAATCCCACAGACTCTTGGTGTGTGCCCCTTTCTTTCCTTAGGGTGTGCCCTTTGTGATCAGGCTTCTAAAGCACTTCCCCAGGAAACTCTGACTGGCCACCCTCGAGCTGAGTTAAGTGCCCTTAGCTGAGACCCCAAGAGAGCCGATGCTAACAAGTGACATTTATTTCAATGAGAATGTATTGTAAGTATTTAAATTCACTTCTTCCAGACTGGTAGACACTGAGTCATAACAGTTTTATTTCCAGTACCAGGGACACAGTCTGGTTTAAGGAAGATTTATAGTCCACCAGCTATGGGTGGTCAATGAGAATTAAAAGTGTTGAGGTCCAGTTTACCTAGAGAGAACAGTCCATTGAAGGAGACAGATGGCAAAAAAATCCCCCAAAGTATGTTTCTAATAAATGCACAACTGTATGGATTAGGTGAGCTGGTTAAAATGAGCATGATTTTGTGATAGTGTCTTATTTTCTTATTTCCTATCCCCCAAAGCTAATTATTAGACCATGGTCAGTATGAAAAAAGATTCCTTTTCTTTTTTTCTTTCTTCTCTGAGATGATTTCAGAGAAGGCAGGGAAAGAGAAATCAGAGTGTAGAAGTGAGACAAGAAATGGAGGAAGTCAGTAAGTTTTATGTTAAGGTGGGAATTGTTCCGCAATGTTATCTGGACCTCAGTCTCCTGGACGAGCCAAGTTCTATATAGAACTATGTGGAACATAGTTGAATTGAGGGACTATAGAATTGAGGGACTATAGGGGCAGGTGTGGGCAACTGCTTGACAGAACCAGGGCGTCACTGGGGTAACAGGGACCTCTGACACTTCTGGAGTGATGGTGGTAGAACAGGAAGAATACTGAGGAAGCAAAGATGATAGAGTGTAAGTTGTGAAGAAATGTAAGGGAAATAGGGCTCCCAGGTATCTGTGTTGAAACAGAATCACTGGTGACTCAGCAAACAACAGAAGAGAATGAATTGCGTGGAAGAGCAAAGATTCAGTCTAGTTTTTCTGAATAACACGTTTGAAAAAATAGTCAAGAATAGATGTGTCATGGCAGCAGTCTAAATTACGTGTGGGGTGCTGCACCAAGTAGGTCTGGCCTGTGAATAAGAAAATAGGGTTGAATGGAAAGTGGATAGTGGAAAAATGCACAATGAAATGCCATAGCCTCTGCCGGGGAATTCTCACTGCTGCTCACACTGGTTGCTGAATGAGAGTGATGAGGCTAATGACATGTGGAACCAGATACAAGTTCAGCTGGAAATTCATGCATGCAGATGAATCTTAGAAGAGTTTTCAGATTTATGCAGAACCACTTAATTTAACCACTTTAATTTAATGATGCTATGTTCTATGGACTTCTATGATTTGAATATGAAATTCCTCCTGGGCCACATTCTTGAAGTTCCTTATCTTTCTCAGAAAAAATTGACATGCCAAAGCCATGCTTATGGATTGATGTATCTTGGCAAGTGAAGAAAATAATGCAGTAACCATGTTGTCATAGCAGAAACTGTTTTAAAAGTAGCAAAAATATAATATTACATATTGGAATTGTTCATATACATATATCAAATAACCATGCATTCATCTTTATTCACTTGTTTATTTATAAAGTTAGAATGCGTATTTTTTTTTCAATCCGGCCCAGGTATACTGAACCAGAGACTCTCAGACATGGGGAAGAGCTGCTACTTGCTCTCCCTGTGCCCAGCTGCTCATGAGGTGCCCGGGAGGCATGGCGGGTTCTAACCCTGGTCTGCCACCCCAGCAGAGCCTCACAATAAGCCAGGCGACTCCCCCCGACTCCATGGGGGCCGCCATCTTCCACATCTGGACTTCCCTCTCATCACAACTCCACCCAGCAGACCAGACTATCACAGCCCAACTTGCGCTGGCCTTAGCGGCTGGGCAGTTTATCAATAAATGCTTTATTCAGAGGTGACTACAAGAGTATGCCACCTGCACGGCAAGCCTAGCAAGCTGCCCGTGTCGTATTTGATATGCCAAATACCAGTAACAATTATGTTAGGTCATTCCCATGACCTAATATAATGGTTTGAGGCTCTTTATGTTCCTGGAGCAAGCGGATGCCTTTGGGTTCTACTAGCATGAGACAGGACATATGGAGATATTATTGGTTCCTGCTCTAGCAAATAGATGATGAAGCGGGAAGATAGAATGCGTTTTATTGGGCATCTAATATTTATCAGGTACCAGTAATTATTCAGTGATCAGAAGACACCACCTTAACTTTTCAGACTTCCTTAGTAGAGAATGAAGATGCTTGGAATTATGATATTGTAAGAGGAAATGTTATGCTATTCTGTGGTTTGATACATGTAGGCATTTAATCTTCACTGGAAAGAGAAAATGTCCTTTGAAGAGAGGGTGGATGGATAGGAAGGAACAAATAAGGGAAGACTAAGCAGAAGAGTATTGAGCCATGGGAATAAGCCCATGTCAAGACCACCATGAGGAGGGGAAAACTGTGACCCATTCAAGAATAAAGCACCACGCCTGTAAAGCAAGAGCTCAGAAGGATATCAAGTCCTTGGCAGGAGGCTAGGTTGGAAAAATGAGCAAGGACAGAAAGACTTTCTTGTACACACTTTCTACATAGTTCAAAAAATCATTCATAAGCAACATTTTTAGTAGCTTTAACATGTTAACAAATGGAGGGCCAAAAAATACCCTGGCAGGAAAGAAACAGTACATACCTTCAGGAGTTTCCTGTTTATGCATTCATTATTTTAGTAGCAAAATTTGACCAAGTGACCATTGGATACTGGATTCTGGGTTACAAAGGGGTAAGGAGAGGATAGATGGCCAGACAGATGCTGGAGTTCAGAGGCAACAGGGTTCTCATATCTGCACCTGACCTCTCAGGGGACCTTCCAGATCTAAGTCTCATCTGACTTCTCACTATAGTCTAGCCTCCATGTAAGCAAGTCCGGTATAAGGAGCCCAAACCATAGTTTGAATCTTGTTCCTGATCAACATAATGAATTGGCCCAGCTGTCCTAATACATGAGGCCTCACTAATATCTATTCAATGGGAATGTTGGTTGTCTCTATCTGATAGAGCCTACTCTGTCTGTCTGTGTGTATGTGTATGGATGTGGTGGAGAAGCTGGCCCAAAGCTGCTCCTAAATGCTAATTAACATGTCTGCAGAAGAGAAATTATTCCACAAGACCACAGAGAATATGACTAGAGGCTAAGAGCTACAGAAAGATCTCACGTGAAGCAAGGAAGATTGTTTTCAAGGTCATACCTGTTTGAGACAATGGAACAGGCTGCTTTCAGAGGCCAGAGAGACTTCTTGTGCAGGGATGCATGCATCCAAACAGGAACTACAAGGACATTCAGTAGGGTTGCTGTGAGCCATATTGGGATCTTCCAACTCTTACTTAATCTCTCGTCAGGGACACTTTGTGCTAAGGACTTCTTGCTGCATCTTGACAGGCGAAAGAGGAAAACAGTAGTTAAGGCCAGGCGGGACTGGGGACGAGATATGTGTACCAGCCTCCCTGCCCCAATCTGTCTCCTCGCTGCAGAATGTCTGAAATTGCTAGAAAACCCCAGGCCCCACATGTTGGCATCTTTAAAGGATGTTTCAAATCAAGCTTTCATGAGGCCAGAGAGCCTGGAGACAGACGCTGCGGTAGTTGTGGGAAAGATATTCAGTTTCCCAAAGTGGCTCCTGAGCAGGATCTTGCTTCCTGCTATGCAGAGGACACAGGTCTCTCCCTTGTGCTTCCTCAACTCTTGTTCCCCAAACTGTGAACTGCAGACTTGGATGCCTCAAGTCATCTGAATTAGTTAAACAAAACAACACACTAGAAGCCACTGTGCTTTTTCCCTGCATGCAGGTCTGGGAACATGCAGCATCACACTGTGATTTTCAGGTCACACTGGTTCCCTGTGTGATTTCCTGCTATGCAGACCACCAAATTATGAGGCTTTGAGAATAGCTCAGAAAGCAAGTGTCAACAGGTCTGAACCCCAGGACTGTTACATGCGCCAAGTGTGATCTTGGTGACACTGCTGTGAGTAACTGGCAGCTCTTCTGGTGGTGATTTCCAGCACCACAAGCGATTTCTGGTTGCACCATTGCTAGGTGTGTGCGAATGCCACCACTTAAGTGTTTGGAAAACACAATGAAAAAGTGTGAGCACCATGACCAGAAAGTGTGACCCCCAGGAACCCTCTTCAATTAGAGTGTGGATGGGAAACTGCACTTAAGGAGTGTGACCCTTGTGAGCACCACAATGAAATAATACAAACCCCCAGTGACCACTGTGACTGTGTGAGTGCCTGTCTGATGTCCGTCCCCAGCAGCACCACTGTGAAAAACCATATCCAGAGGTGAGTGAGATCCCTGCTCAGCACAAGGACAATATTGACAGATGGAAGAGGGGAAACTGTGATCATTTTGGTTGGTTTGTGGACCACACTCATGCTGCTAAAGGGCACATGTGGTGCGGGTTGAACTTGGTCCAAGAATATTCACAAGTTCTTTGATCTAGCTTTTGCCTCTCAAATATTTTCTTTTAAAAATCTGGAGAATTCCTCCCCAGTGGATTCAGATGATGACAAATGGAATTTTATTTTCTGTCTCCTAAGAGAGCAGGGCGATCTCTAGTAGTGCACAGGGCTCAAAGGTTTTGAAGGAGCAAGTGTCCATGCTCAGGTCACCCTACTAAGTGGCATCTCAGGGTTCCCAGTGGGAGATATCTGAGCAGTACTTATAGGACTATTGAATTGAGAGATGATGTTCCAGAGACGGTGGAACCATGGCAAGATAAATCACAAACCTGGGGACATATTCTTGGGAAGAAGCTATTCAAGGAGCCAGGAAGGTCCTGCTTTCATGCCATATTTTCCAGATGAATTTATAAGGGGGGCATTGAAGTATGAAAAATATTTGGGGTTCTAGTTTCTTCCACTTGACTCATATTTTCTCTCATCTATTTACTCCCTGTATTAGTGAAGCACTTTGTTCGCCTATTTTTTCACCTCTACAATACAAATAATATGTTAGCCCCAAGCATGAAGAGCTATTAGGAGAAATAAATAAAAGCAATTTGTTCAAAATAGTTGACAGGGTAGATGCTCCCAAACTGTAAGTTTCCTTTTATTTTGTGTTAAATTTACAGTGTGTGAAGATCCTTTTTGACTGTTCAGTTGTTAATATGTACTTTGATTCATTCATTTGTTCATTCATTCGTTCGTTCATTCATTCATCCATTCATTCATTCATTCACTGTTCATGCAAATACTATGTTCTGCCTCCAATGGCCAGAGGTGTAATCTGAAAACAAGGAGTATTCAGACGAGTTTCTGTGGGATACCCTTATGCCCCTCACTGGATTGAGCTCTGGCTATGAGAAACAGTCCCAGGTGTCAGGCAAAGTTCAGAGACTTTATTACCTCATGCAGTTTTATGACTTTCATACTGTTCCCCAAAAATTGTGCTTAATTTTAACTTCATTAACTTCCTGTTCTGTCACAACAGTTGAACAAGGATTTCTCCATGAGCAGTATTCAAATCAGCTTTTAATGAGCTATTTAATTAAAGGCTAATTGAGGTGAATTCATTAAAGATTTCTAAATTATGCTTATCAGGATAGCTATGTTTTAAGATAAGTTTTAAATGTTTGTTTTATATTGCATTGTTTGATCATAAAAGTATATATAAAATTACTTTTTAAAATTACTAATTAGAATGTGGGTACATTTTTTCTATCTTAATATTTGATGGGGCAGTTAACAAATCGATTTTTATATTATGTTCAGAGTTGGGCTGTGGCAATAAAAGGTTACTAGTCACTAAGGTTTAGGATGTGTTTGGTCTATAAAATAATTCCTAGGATTATTAAGATATTATTTGGCTCCCTTTAATCTGGCATTCTAATTACAATATATATGTATATATGTATATATGTATGTATATATATATATATATATTTAATAACTAAAAGTTGGTTTTTACCCGAGCCTTGTGACTCCTTGGTTTCAGTGTGATTCTGGGGAATACATTTTTATCATGCTCAATGTCACTTGAGCATCAATAAATGCTGGATTTTGAGCTGACTACAAGAGTATGCTGCCCTGTACGGCAGAGCCTGGCAAGCTACCCATGTCGTATTTGATATGCCAGATACTAGTAACAATTATAGACCTCATTCCCATGACCTGATGGTATGGTTTGAGGCTCTTTATGTTCCTGGAGCAAGAAGATGCCCTTGGGCTCTACTTGCATGAGACAGGTCATATGGAGATGTTACTGGTGCCCGCTCGAGCAAATCGACGATGAACGGAAGACAGTGACAGTGACAGAATGTCACTTGAGAAATTAATGTGTGAAAGATGAATAAATCCTTGAAAAAGAAGGCTTCTCCAGATAAACCAGGGTAACCCCAAATCTTCAGGAACCCATCTACTGTGAATAAAATGTCAGTTCAATAAACATATACAAAGTACCTCCTGTGTTCTAGGTGGGGTTCAGAAACCAAGGATACAGATGAGTCAGAAGAGATTCACAAGTTACCAAACCAGAAGGTTCCACTGAATATGTGTCTTTTAAGGAAAGGAAACAGTCTCAGGAGAGGTGATTAGGAAAGGAGGGCTACATAGTCTAACTGGGCATATGGGATCAGCCCCAGGAAGGATGGGATTCTCTGTCTTGACAGACAGGTGTTTCCAGCTCAGCAACCCAGTGAGAGAGTTCAGGGCAAGTGGAGAGCAGATGAAGTAAAAGAATATGATGAAACTGAGGATTAGAAGATAATCGTCTGGGTTTGGTATATGGTGCGGATGATAGGAACCAGGTGACACATTAATAATAACAGGCTGGACAAAATTTGAGGTTTGAATTTGAACATTAATTGCAGCAACCAAAAACCTTGACTGCTTTCCCTCTCTCTGTATCTCTCTCCTTTCGCCTCTTATTTTCAAATATATACACACATCAAAGGATTTTATAGCTTGAAAGAACAAGTTCAACTCCACAATTTATGATCCTTTCGACAGTATTATGATGCTGGGACAACAGTCAGAAGACTATATACAGGGATTGTGACTTGGAGATTTTTGTACTACTTAGGCAAGAATATGAGCAGCTAATGGGTTGTTATAAGTAGATTAGAGAAAAATTCCAAGTGAAAACTAAAACAGAAATATCATAAGATTATATAATTTGCATGTAAAAGAGAATGGGATCAGTTCTGGCTGCTATGTCAAAGTATACCACTCAATAGTGGTTTCTGAATAACAGAATTTTATTTCTCACAGTTGTCAGGCTAAAAATCTGAGGTCAGCATTGACTGTGTTCTAGTGCGGTTCTTTTGGGATATAGATTTCAGATATTTTATATTCTCATATATGGAAAGAGAGCAAGAGAACTCTCTGAAGTCCCCTCTACAAAGGCATTCACCTCAGTCATGAGCATGTCATTCCTGTGACCTGAAATCCTCAACAAGTCCACCTTCTAACTCCATCACGTTGGAGTTACAATCGCAACACAAGAATTTCTGGTGGCAGATGCAAAGGGATAGCAATAAACATTCAGTTCTATAAGAAGGGAAAGGAAAACTGAAGGAAATTCCCAAATTTTTGTTTTAGCTATCTGATGACTAGGTGGCGGTTTCAGCAACCAAGATGGGCATTCTGGTTAATCCATGCCCAGAATATTTTATTCATTGAAACTCATTTTATTAGACATAGCAACTAACTTTGTTATTTAGGGGGATAAACCACTCAGAGGGTGAAAGCACTGAAATCTACTTATATATTTACCATTGGAAAGGGAGCCACAGATAAAGAATCTGAAAAGAGTTGAGTAACTGCACCATGAGAGGAGATGGAGCCAAGGGGAACTAGGGAGGTCAAGTCAACTTTTCCTTCTGTGTATAAAAATGCTGGATTGATATTAGAATAGAGGCCTGTTGCAGCATGATGGATTCTTTGTTCCAGGGATAGTACAAGCATAGGCTGAGATGCCTATGAATTGTTTAGAAGAAAATATTGTTGGTTACTGGGCCTAAATGCCATAAAGGCCCCATCCAGAACTGTAACTTTATGGTTCTTCAAGTCTCTAACTACACTAATTAATCAATCATTTGGCCCTCTCTGCAAAGGAAGTTTCTCTGTCCTGTATGTGCACATGTGAAGCGAATGAAGAAAACCTACATTATAAATACTGCGGAGAATGGGCTTGGCTAATGTCACAAACCTTGTTGTAGGACTCCTCTAAGGGCCACTGCATCTGCTCTGAATTGCCGCCTGCAAATCACTTCGTAGATAAGGGGGTAGTCAAAATGTTGCAGTTTATCTGACCATGTATGCTGTACTAGCTGGTATAAATATTCTCCCAAGCTACCATAATCATCGTGGGACTAGCTAGATCTCACCAGCATATTAGCCTGGCCACGTAGGACCCCTAAGTAATTAGACCAGAGAGAAATGCTGTTTGCTTCCAAGCAAACAAGCATGGCTCCCTGATATACTCAAAGGCAACTAAAATATAAAACTACAATGAAGTAGAAGAGACTTATGAAGGCTTGGAGAAATATTTAACTGGCATTAGTATTAGTCTTTGGTACAGAGACATGCCATCTCAGAAACCCCCTTCTCTACCCTATAAAGGCATTTCCAGGCAGATCTTGGCTCAAAACATTAGCATACAAAAGGGCCTAGGTGAGGTGCAGGGAGGGATTACCTAAGGGCATTTGACCCTCCCTGCTTTCCATAACAGTGGGAGGAAGGTCTGAGTTGCAGGGGTATAAAACTAGCCTGGTTTCTCTCTCTGCGACTTCTTTTTGGGCTCTCTCTTTGTGAGCACTCACCCTTCTTGGGAGTCTTGTCTTCTTCTCCTTTTACAGGGCCTTTACACGTGGTGGCCGCCATCTTGGCCTACACGTGGCTGGGGTTCTAGCCTGGAATCCTAAGCACCAGGCTTTTCCTTTTGCTGATTTGTATGCCTGAACCTGTGATAAGTAAAGCCTTTAAAAACTGCACCGGATTCCTGAGTTTTCATCCATTCCTTGCCGGCCCGGAGGTAGAAGGGAACTTCGCTTCCCGGCACTGTCGGGGACCCCAGCAGCGCTCCCGACAAAACCCTACTGAGTAAAACCACTTTCCTTTTAAAAGGAAACTTTCAGTTTACATTGAGCAAAGAGGTTTTCAAAGACAGGGTCATGTATAACTAGTATAAAGACTTATACATTAGCAATACAAGTACTTATGTTCCCAGTAAGAATATGTGGGGTGAGCAGATTCCCTTACTGCATTGTTATTACCCAAATGGAGTATATAAGATACCGCTCTTTGACCACAAAGAGGGAAGAATAGAGTGCTTCTTTCTCTACATGTGGAACACGAGATTCCACCACACAAATGCACCTTAGATTATCTCTGTTCCTCCCTCCCATCCCTCCCTCCCTCCCTCCTCCTCCCTCCCTCCCTTCCTTCCTTCCTTCCTTCCTTCCTTCCTTCCTTCCTTCCTTCCTTCCTTCCTTCCTTCCTTCCTTCCTTCCTTCCTTCCTTCCTTCCTTCCTTCCTTTCTCCTTCCTTCCTTTTCTCCTTCCTCCTTCCTTCCTTCCTTCCCTCCCTCCCTTCCTCCTGTCCTTCCTTCCCTCCCTTCCTTCCTCCCTCCATCCTTCCTTCCTTCCTTCCTCCCTTCCTTCCTTCCCCTTCCTTCCTTCCCTTCCCTTCCTTCCTCCTTCCTTCCTCCTCCTTCCTTCCTTCCCTTCCTTCTCCTTCTTCCTTCCTTCCTTCCTTCCTTCCTTCCTTCCTTCCTTCCTTCCCCTTCCTTCCTCCCTCCCCGTCCTTCCTTCCTTCCCCCCTCCTCTCCTTCCCTCCCTCCTCCTTCCTTCCTTCCTTCCCTCCTTTCCCCTTCCTTCCTTCCTTTCTCCTTCCTTCCTTCCTTCCTTTCCTTCCTTCCTTCTCTTCCTTCCTTCCTTCCTTTCTCCCTTCCTTCCTTCCTTCCTTCCTTCCTTCCTTCCTTCCTTCCTTCCTTCCTTCCTTCCTTCCTTCCTTCCTTCCTTCCTTCCTTCCTTCCTTCCTTCCTTCCTTCCTTCCTTCCTTCCTTCCTTCCTTCCTTCCTTCCTTCCTTCCTTCCTTCCTTCCTTCCTTCCTTCCTTCCTTCCCACACCCAACTGCTCAGGAGACTGTATGTGGTATCTGGGACTGGAGCAAATTTGGCTGCTGCAAGTCCAGAGCTTTAGTTGCCGTAGTATGTCCTGGAGTCCCAAATACACCCACACTTTATATAGGGAGGTGTGCCTCTTTCATAGAAAGCCAAGAGAAAGATCTGTCTGTTGCTTTAGAGAAAAGTCAGGCTTCTCCTAATAGGCGTGAAACTGGATTCATTCATTCTGTGTATTTCAGAAACTTATCCCTTCATTTACTGTCACTCATTCAAAAATAAAGACTTTCTGCACTTTGCCCCATCTTGTTACTCACTCAACCTTCTCTTAACTTCCTCTATCGTTTCTTGCCTGGGCAATTGCAGTATCCCTAAAATGGTCTCACCATATCTGTTTTTGCCACCATAATCTATTCTCCATATTTCTTTCAAAGCAAGGACTGTGAAAGCAAATTGGTCTTGTGGATCTCCGGTCAATTACCCTTCAATGGCTCATTACACTCAAATGGAAAGATTCAACCCAAGAATTCTTTTTTTTCCCCATTCTTTAGAATCATTCTTCAACTCCAAGTTTCTTTTTTTTTGAATATGTAATTTTACTCATTGAAGCGACAATATCATTTTAGTAGACTTACATTTAGATTCATCCTGGAGTGGCTATTAGTATGAATGCTAATATAAATTGTCATTTTTCAACATTTTATTTATTTTTTTAATTTAAGGCCCTTTTATTTTATTTATTTATTTTTATTTATTTATTTTTTAACAATTACAAAAATGTTCATGTTTGGGGTTTCAGCCATATAACTCCAAGTTTCATTACCAAGCAGTAAGGGTTGAATTGTGCACCAGTGGAAAATCTTTATTTTGACACCCTGACCCCAGAAAATTCAGAATGTAGATGGAGTCAAAAGTAAGTAACAATGAGGCCATTTGAGTAAACATTAATCCAATATGTATGGTATCTTTGAGGACATTTGGCACAGATGGGTATAGAAAAAAAAGACCATGTAAGGACTCAGGAAAAAAATGACCATCTGCAAGCTAGAGAGTGTGACCTTAGGGAAAAATACAACCCTGTTCACCCTTTGAGCTTAGATTTCTAACCTCCAGAAATGCCAAAATAAATTTCTGTTGTTTGTCAGTGACTTTGTTATGACAACCCTAGCAAATAAACACATTGTTTTCCCAAACATGACAAGTTTGGATACACTAGTATTCCTTGGCTCCAATAGATACTCTCTTCTTTTTTTCTGTCTGCCTGGGTTCTTCTTCCACTTATATCAGATGGAAAACCACATTATTAGAAACACTTTCCCTAACTCCAAACTACACATATTTCCCTCCTCCCATTAGTCTTTCCCACCATCCTAATTCATTCCCTTTCTTGTTTCCACATTATTTACTAGTACCAATTTCTACATTGTAAGACTGTGCATCCAAGAAGCATACCTGCTTGTTTATTGTTGGAGTCCTAGAGCTAGCTCCTGGTGGTGCCCACTGCTTTGTCGAATGACTAAAATAGTAACAGAACTGTCCTGAGGTGCCACTCCTTAACCCAGAATAGGGAAGAGAGAGATGAAGAAGTTATACTTGTGCTCTGTCAGTATCAGATGTTTCATCCTACAGCTAAGACTGGTAGTTAGCAGCTAAGTATGATTAAGTATAATAATGTACGGATATAGTATTCCACACTTCACCAACGCTAATGTACCAGAGACATCCTGTGGTTGACTGGTAAAGAATACACCCTTTTGACTCTCATACATTGTAAGTGGGAATGTCGACTTGTACAACCTTTCTGGAAAACAATATGGTCATTCCTCCAAAGACTAGAAATTGAGCTCCCCTTTGACCCAGCCATACCACTCCTGGGAATATACCCTGGGAAGCCAAAAACACACAGCGGAAACACAATCCGCACTTTTATTTTCATAGCAGCACTATTCAAAATAGCCAGAACCTGGAAACAACCAGTATGCCAGAGAACTGATGACTGGATAAAGAAACTGTGGTACATCTACACAATGGAATACTATGCAGCTGTCAGGAAAAATGAAGTTATGAAATTTGCCTATAAATGGATGGACATGGAAAAGATCATGTTGAGTGAAATTAGTCAGAAGGAAAGAGAGACATAGAATGACTGCATTTATTTGCATGACATAAATATATCAGGTGGTCTTACCAAAAGTGGAAATTACTGCAAACATGAGGGAGGCAGAGGTTGGGTAAGTCAGAGAAGGGAACATGTGTGAATAAATGTCGAAAGGGCTGATACCAACATAGAACTGAACATTAAATACAGGCAAAAAAAATGCACATGATGGCTTCCAAGTGTATGTAGTGCAACCCACAATGTGTAGGGAGAAGGAAGGGAGAGAGAGAAGGAGAAAGAAAAGAGATAAAGAACCTGCCATTTAGGCAGGCTATGGGAGGGAGGAGGGAATTGGGGACATTGGTGGTGGGATATGGGCACTGGTGGAGGCGGGTGCTGGAACACTATGTGACCAAAACCTCCAAACATGAACAACATTGTAATTGTATATCTCACGGTGGTATAATAAAGTATTAATTAAAAAAAGAATACACCCTTTTGGAAAAAATTTTGTTAGTTATAATTGGTGAAATATTCTATGAAATATAATAAGATGCTTGTTCACTATAACAAAAAATCAACTTCAAACTGGTGGGTTTTTATCTGGGCAACTCCATACTCTCCTCCTGGGGAATTTGCAAGATTCCAATTCCCGAAGTATCACAAATGGAGGCAGCCAAAGGCAGAGGATCTATCTATTATGTTGGAGTTGGAGTTGAGGATCTCAGCCAAGAGGAGGCCAGGAAGAATTTACTCCCCCTGGAGGCAGATTGATTAGAAAGAACTGCCAGGCAATTTCCATTTCCATTTCTGCCTGCTTGGATTGGGGAGAAGGAAAAGGTTCTAAATGAGAACAGCCCTATCATTTTCTCTTAAAACTTGTACCAATTTGTCTCGCTGCTCCCAGAAGTTACTACCTTGCATAATCCAGAGAGCTAGGTCATCAGCACTTTGACTTACATTGGTTTGCCTGTTCCACTGATAAAATGGCAAAATTCACCTACGAAATTCGGCAGTTCATTATGGTTTGGTTTTCTCTTCCCTGTAAATCAAAGTCATTTTATCTCCTTCAGTGGAACTGAGTTCCAGAAACAGCATCTTTGCTTCCTTTTGCTTTCAATTATTTATATACCTTTGCTACAAAAACCCAGGCAGTGCCATCCATGGGTGAGTTTTAGCCCAGACTCTGCCAACCGCACACCAGAGCTGGGCTTGAATTACCATCAGTTACCACCAAATGGAAAACAGTCACCCAAAGGGAGAGACATGGCGCTGTAAAGTGCAATTGTGCTGGCGACACATATGGACACAAACTCTCGCACCACGCAGGTCTTAATTGAAAAATAAAACAATTAGCTTTTAATACTTTTGAAATAACAGAGGGGAGCACATTTATAGCTTGGCTGGGAAGAAACAGCCGTACTATTTCTTTTTAATAACACTGAGTTGTGTTCATTGCTAAGCTTATTAAACACGAAGAGAAACTTAGCAGGACACTGCTGATACCATTCAGTTGATTGTTTGTGAATGGCTCTGGCACCTTATGCTATTCTAAAAAAAAACAAAACAGAAAACATGCTAGAGAAAAGATTTCCTCTAAGTAGGGGAGAGTCTATGTTTTAATCTACCCTATGGGTTGGTCGCCCGAGGTGGGGTACCAAAGGCCTTTTGCCTTTCAAGATGTACAAAGAGCACTTGGACTTAGGACATAATCCGTATGTCTGTCCATCTGCCCATCAGTCTGTGAGATGGCTCACTGATATGTATGTAAGATTATCATAAGAGGAATTTCCCTCCTGGGTTGCAATCTGGAGAGCTGGGGTGAACCAGCCAGTCTATTTCCTGTGACCTTAACTCTTACGTTTTCCTCCTCATTCATGGGTGGCTGCATAAAGAGGAACCATAATAACTGAACAGGGATGTCTACTCTCTTCCTATAAACTTTGCTATTCAAAATGCATTTAGGGACCCTCCAGTGTTTCAGTTTGGCTGATGAAATCCTTTATGAAACTGCCCTTGTATCACCGTCTCCATTTCACACACCCCACCTGCTACAAGCCATTCCCAACCACACCTGGTGTTGAACTTTGCTTGTGTTGAGCGCTTTCCATTTACCTGTCTATGCACAAACATTTACCCTGACATTCAATTAGTTTTTTTCTCTCTTCTGGCAAAATCTTAACCATTTGCTTCCTCTGAGACCAAACCTCCAAATTACCGGGTGTCCTTTCCTCCAGTACTGGCAGTTACGTTCACGTCTCTCTACATCAATTATGGTCACTATCATGGTCACTGTTATGGTCACAAATATGGGGCTATGTCACTTCACTAGATCATCTTGAGAGCAGAGCAAATCTCAGCTCCAATAATTGGCAGGTAGCTTGCTTCTCCCACATTTATGATGAACCATGAGACAGATTAGTGCAGACTGCTGTGGGTGGGGCCTAGGGGGGGTGGTGTTGGGACAGGACCTAGGAATTCTGTGGATCGTTTCATCATTATTCTTATCCACTCTAGAGTTCTACTGAGGATATGATCAAAGGACAACATGGAGATGTTATTACCATTTGCCTTAAAATAAACAAATGGTATTAACAAAAATAATAGTTAGGCCCATTTCCACTCTGGAGTTTGGCACACATCTCAATATGACATGTTCTTTTTCGCTTTTCCATCTTTGGAGAAGCCTGTGTTCTCTCCTTTTGTATATTTTTTGTTGTTATTGTTGTTTGTTTTTGTGGTCACAGATGTCAATTCTCAGGGTTTACCCCTGGCTCCACTCAGCGTTTATTTCTCTGGGCTCAGAGGGCCATATCAGTGCTGGGAACTGAACCCAGTTTGGTTGCATGCAAGGCAAGCACTCTACATACCACACTACGTCTCTGGCCTAGCCCTATGTTCTCTCTTAAACATATATATCTCTCCATTTCTCTCCCCCCTCTTTAAAGGAAATGATTTAACTTTAGTAAAAATAATAATTAAAATATTTTAAATAAAAAGGTATATCATTCCAGTCTCACTATCCAGATGTCAATGACTTTATCTTTCAGATGCTTCTTGACAGATACATTTTTGCATAAGTACAGCTACAGTTATTTTACTTTCTTCACCTTTTAAATCGTTTATGGATTTTTCACTTCGCTGAGTTCTTCAAAGCCCTTCAAGCAGATGCCTATATTCTCTTTTCACTGTAGGAGAAAGTGCCCCTCCCTTTGATACTTATTCTTCACAACTGCCTTTCGAAAGAATGGAGCCATATCTAAAAGAGTGGGTTTAGGATCTGTCTGTTATATCCCAGCTCCATCATTTCCCAATTATGTGACTTTACTGAAGTTACTCAACTTCTTAAAACCTTAGTTTCCTCTTCTATTTAATATATGTCTTTTATCAAAGTTTTTAAAATATAATTGAGAAACATTCTAAAGGTAGTGCATTGAGTGTATTAGTAGATCAGTTTTAACTATCTTGCCATTAATATTGCATATTAAAATCGCATTAAATAAAACCTCATATTTATCATTTATTAAATAAGATTAGTCCTTAAATAGTGTTCTTGTTACTTGTCATTTCTGTTTGCAAAAGGAAAAAAAAGAGGGCATATCATTAAAGTGCATATATTTTAGAAAATAATTAAAGAAATATTAGTTCATTCCATTAGAGATCAGTGTGTGTAAAATCAGAGACAAATTTACACTCATTCTTAACCATTGCATGACAATGCCAAAAACTGTAAAAAGTACTTTACTGTGAGGGAAAAATTAATATTTTCCCTGTAATATTAACAGATGATAGTTTAGTAGAACAGATATATCTCCAAACACATATCAAGTGGTGGGTAGCCCTGACCCCATGTGCGTCTTGGTTTGCCTGACTATATCAAGATGAGTCGGATGACTGGCAAACCCTAACACAACACTATGTGCTTTCTTTCCTCTGTCCAGCCCTGATGTGACATTGGTACATGAATGGGTTTTCACTAAAAAGGGGGATTTTCATGCCATATATTTTTTCAGTGTTTTACTTAAGAAATATGTGGAGAGTTTTACTTTAAAATATGTGGGTAGAGGGAGGCAGAGAGGGAGAGAGAGAGAGAGAAAGAGAGAGAGAATGCTATACATGCTCAAGAGAGTATATGGCTTTTCCAGAGGGAAGAAGGCAAAATCACACATCTCAGATTAAGACATGTGTCACCCTCAGGATGAAGAATGCACCATTTTTCATCATATCATCAATGGATCGTGAACATAAATTTTCATAGGAACTTGTGCCATGAAGGTATTTGGTGTTGCACTAAGATACCTTTTGAAGATCTGTTTTATATATGAAAAGTAGGTCAGTTTGGGAGTTTACATTTTATATCATACTTCCTTAGGCATTATGGTGCCTTTGAGCTCTTGTAAAGATGTATAGCATATCCCATTAGGCATTGGGTGTGATGAACTTAGAGGATTGTACATAACCTCAGAGTTTATGAAAAAGCTCCATCATTACCTGGAAATAAGCTCCAAAGAGGGATTGCAGCAATTAATGTCTAATTTCTCTTAACTATCTCCGTTTTTTAAGCAAATGGGAAGTAGGTCTGCCTTGCTTCTCCCGGGAAACTGAGGCAGAAACAGAGGAACACACACACTACTGATTTGTTTCTCTGCAAAAATGCAGGGTATGTTATGATCATAGACCTAATCCATACATTAGCCCTTCAGTGTGCCACTAGCCAGGATTTATGTACCAGCCACCTGCTGTGTAGACAACAGTAGGCCATTATGGTGTGAAAGTTCAGTACCTCTCAAAGCCAAGGCAAAGAAAGGCAACTGTGTTTATTTTAAGTACACAATCCATCATAATCCTGTGAATAGCTGCTTTTCTATTAATGCCTTCATATATCATCTTAAGCCTCTTGATTCTACATAATTTTCTTTTGTCTGATTCCTTGCCTTTCACTTCACAGTTTTTTTCCAGGCCATAATATAGAATTGTTGCTCCAAACAAAGCTTTCTTCTAAGAGACAACATAGAGGAAAGCTTTGTTTGGAGCAACAACTCACAAACACTCCAGATACAGGCATGTGTGAAGCGGGAAAGTGATCAAAATGACTTTTGAGAGTGAGTGGTAGGCTTTGAATGTTGGCTTCGCCATTCGGTATCTGTAATAATAGGCTAACATTTTCTTTCTGAACTGCCCTGTTTCTCACCACAGAACACAGAAACCTGGAGGATCTTTAGTAAGACTCTAGAATTCATGAACACTCTTCTTATTGGAAATCCTATTGATATATTTTCTCATTTGCTTGACATTAAATCTATCTTGCCTCTCTCACTGAATGACATCTAAGTAAGTAACAACAGGAAGAAGAGAACAGGAAAAACTCAAATATATAACAAAGCAAATGGTTACAGAAAAAAAGTTTATAGGATGGGGAGTGTAGTTCAATGGAAGAGATTCTATTTTCAATGTAGGAAAGCCCTGGCTTTGATCACTGGCACTAAAAAAGAAATTAAATACAATTTTCAAAAATAATGAAGAATGGATGATTAGTGTTCTGTGTTTGCTACACTTGGCAGTGTCTAGGGGTCCTGGCTGTGCTCAGGGGCCATATTCAGTGCTGGGGATGGATTCCATGCCTGTAGCCTCCAAGGAAAGTAGCTTACCTATTGTACTCTTTCTCCAGGTGATTAGTTTTAAGCAAGACTTAAATGTATAAAGAACTGTTTTCAAATATAGAAAGTTGGTGGCCAGGTATTTTTTAATTTTGAGAGAATTCAGAAAGTTGGTGGTCCCATATATGAGATATATTTCCAGATTTAATGCCCCATGTGGGCCTTGGGGTAATTATTCAAAGTATCAACCCGCAGGCTGGGTTGTCTTGCGAACTGAGTTTCCTTCTGTGACGGTGTGGAGACATGAGCAGCAGCCTGGGGAATCCCAGCATGGGCGAGGGAAAGAACTTGATAGCATCAAAGGCTTTTCTAACTCTCAACATTTAAGTCATTATTATGATCTTTGACAACTCTTTGGTCAAACCATTGGCTGTGCTAAAATCTCTCAGTATGCATTTTATCCAGATCCTTATAGAAAGAGGTAAAAAATTCTGCCACTTACTGGATTTTTATTTATAAAGCAGCCATTAGATCTTCTGGCTATTTTAATTTTACAATTTCTAGTAGGAATCACAAATGTCTGTCAGAAAATGAAGGAATGAGTGATATACTCTGTCATGCATAATTATTATGCACATCTTACAAACGAGACACCAGTTATAATTAAGAGGTAAATCGTTTGAGCGGGCTTACCAAACATGCCTATAGCCTCAGATCTTTGAAACACTCCAGTAAGATACAGAAATCAACTTCCTCGAAATAGAGAGTTCTGGGTTGCAAACTCATCAGTTTAGAAAATCCAGCTGTTTATCAAAAGTTAGAGTGTCAGACATTGGCAGACAGGACAACTGGACTAATGAAAATGGATGACTTTCCATTATTAGGCCAATTTGCACAATGAGGTTGGAATTGAGCAAGCTGTAACAGCCAGAAGATTGGTATAAAACACTTGGATAATTTTAGTCTTGTAATTATCATAAATCTTTTACATTTTTGTATTTACAAATAGGCTTCAGAAAGAGGAAGCTTCTAGCAGGTGTAATGTTAATAACCCTGTATAAGTAATTAAAAAAAAAGGTACCACGGCCAGATGCTAACCTGGAAGAAATCCATGAGTTCATTTCAATTTCCCATAGCTTTAAAACAGCTTATTGAACTCTTGCTGGTTTTTCCATCACAGTGAAGAACAAGGTCTCCCAGACTAATGCTTATGGCCCTTGCCTTCAGAAAGTTCTCTCGTCTTTGAAGTTTACTACAGAGATGACTCTAGGAATTACTGCTAAATAAACTTCAGATCAGAATTCCCTTAATATGTAAACTAGATTAGAAACAAATAGGATATCTATGGAGTCCCACCCTCTCTGCCACATTTATCCAGATCTTTTCACCCAGCCCATATTAGCCCCAAAGTGTGCACAATATCAGACATACAGGCAACTGAAGCAAAAGCCTGCTGACTTACTTAGACATCATTTTTTTTCTTTAGGATCAGTTAATTCTATCTAGTCTATGGGATTTTATCTTTAAAAAAGATAAAAAGAAAAAGCAGAAGTCAGCTGATGTTGAAAAATGAATTTTCATTGTTTTTTCTAGAGAGAAGATGGACAGCAATTTGAGATCTAGAGTGAAAAGTTGACAGCGAGTTGGGGGAAATGGTGTTTTTGGTCATATATGAATTTATTGAGTTGTGCAAATGTTTAGTTTCTAATCAGAATGTTGAGTGTCTTTCAAAGGTCATTGGTACAGTCAAGAGCAAAACCCATGATTCTATGTCCTATGCAATTTTACCGGCTGAATCTTCCACCTTAAAATCCTCCACCTTATTTTCCCTGGACATTGCAACAAGGCAACCGGGCATTCAGTTGCTGTCCCTCAGTCACTGACCTGAGAATTTTTAATTCTTAGAAGAAAATTAAAAAGGATTAAGTGCTATCTCTCTCTCTCCCTGTCTTGTTCTCTGTATGTATGTATGAAGGTAGTGGAATCCAAAATCTGTACTGTCTTTTCTCATTTCTCTTTAATAAATATTTCAAGTACTGGGGAAATTGAAATAAAGACAAAATAATCTTTTATTTGAAGGCTATCAACCTGTTTGAGACAAAGATCATACCCACAAGTCAATGTGAATATACATAAAATAATTATAAAGGATAATTATGATGTTTCCCACATAGTATAAGAATGATTGGTCAACTAACTGTCATTGCCTGGTATTACAATACTTGCTTATTTTTAAGTATTTGGAGAAGACCCATGCAAGGAAAATGAGAAACTGATGACTTTATCAGAGAAGAGTGTTGCCTGTATATGGCCATGAAGTGGGGAAAGAGGATTCTTTTTGAGGGAATTCAAGACACTTCTTGGTCAACATTGAGTGGGATTTCAAAGACTGGATAGGTATTGAGACAAGAGTCACAATACAGTGGGTAGGGTGTTTGCCTGTACATGGCTGACCAGGTTTGATCACCAGCATACCATATGATTCCCCAAGCACTGCCAGGAGTAACTCTTGAGTGCAGAGCCAAGTATAACCAGGTGTGGCCCCCAAACAAAACTAAAGCAAAGATGAGGCAAGTGCATGCTAAATGAATATGAGCTTGTTGAGGTAATTCTAGGAAAAGGGTCCGACCGGATGAAGGAGAGCACAGGAGGTGAGGCAATTGTTGCATGTGGCTGACCCATGTTTAACCCCATATATGATCCCCAGGGCACAGCCAGGAGTGGAACCTGAGCACAGAACTAGGAATATTTTGTTAGCACAGCTGGATGTGTCCTGAAACAAGATTTAAAAAAATGAAAAGAGGAGGGTGTCAGAATAAGAGGCAGTGTGTTGGGAAGGAGTGTGGTAAACAGAAGAATAATTTGCTCTGAAGATATCAAGTGATAAGGGGAACTGTTAATAATTCTGCATGAGAAAGTACAGGCCACTTAGGGAAAAGTTTCAAAATGTGAACTTGATGCTTTGGATGACAGGCAGCCCCATATTCCCTTACATGTTGACATGCTCCACTGTCCAGTCAGAGAAGGGACAGGTTGTCCCCACCTCCACCCCAATGCTGGGGAAAGGAAGTTGATGAGAAATTAGTAGTAATCACCCTCCCAATTTGGCTCCTGTCATCTCTGAACTTTGGTCCTTACCCTTTTTCCCCTGAATTTCCATGCACACTGACATTAGATTTCTGTCATGGCCATGCCCATTGTCCTCTGGACCTTTACATTGAGAAGCACATGACGAGAATGTTCACTTTCCTCTGTAGCTAGCTATTTTCTCTTCCCTTGATTTCAATGGAGATGCTATTTCCTACAGAAAGTGG
Organism: Cryptotis parvus; assembly: GCA_021461705.1. Classification (NCBI taxonomy): domain Eukaryota; kingdom Metazoa; phylum Chordata; class Mammalia; order Eulipotyphla; family Soricidae; genus Cryptotis; species Cryptotis parvus. The sequence goes on along the minus strand of JAJIBD010001074.1, from coordinate 94,737 downwards.
TATTTACTTTAGCATATTAGATCAGACCCTTTTTTTGCCCTCTTTCCTGCTCCTTCTTTTGGGTAGGACTCCTCTCGGGTCAAGATTTGTTCCATGAAATATAAATATATTGGATCCAAGCACAAATAAGTAAATGATACACTGGGCAGAGTTGCTATCAGCTTGCCCTGTGTGCAGATGACCATGACACTCACAGAAGGGAAAGCAGGTCTATTCCTGAGCCTCACAAGAAGTCAGAGGAACCCCCACACCGTGAGGGCCACCATTTTCAACATCCGGACTCCGCAGCTCTTCAGAGCACACCCAACAGAAAAGCCCATCTTTACCGGTTTCACACAGCTGCAAAGTGGTTCATCAATAAATGCACGAGATAAGAGCCTACTAGTATCCTACTCACACAGCAGAGCCTGGCAAGCTACCCATGTCATATTTGATAGGCCAAAAACCAGTATCAATTATAGACCTCATTCCCATGACATGAATGAATGGTTTGAGGCTCTTCATGTTCCTGGAGCGATCTGATGCCCTTGGGCTACACTAGCATGTAACAGGACATATGGAGATATCACTGGTGCCCGCTTGAGCAAATCGATGAACAACGGGAAGACAAGTGATACAGCAACAAGTGATTTTAGATCAGGGCCTCTGAATGGGACTCCTCTGGCTCTTGGTTCTACTTCAACAAAGATATGCCACACTCTGTATCATTGTTTGGATGTTTATCTAGTCTGCCTCTTTCTCCCCCTCCATGGCACACATATAAATAGGCTGTGAGCATGTGAACTTAGACATCCTATTACTAAGTAAATAGAATATTCATGTAGGCTTATGTCCAAAGAGTTTAGTTGAAAAGATTTATACTAAAATTGGAGAGTACAATAAGTTAGGTACTTGCCTTACTTGCAGCAGACCTAGGTTCAATCCCTAGAACCACAGGTGGTTCCCTGAGTCCTGAGAGATGTTGCTCTTGAGTGAAGAGCCAGAAGTAAACCCTGAGCACAACTTGATCTGACACAACAAACCAAAGAAATTATGTATCTTTTTTAACTTGGGGCTAGGGAAGAGAGCTCAGTAGCAAGGGATGAATGCTTTGAACCAACCAGTTCAAACACAGCACAACATGGTCACTGATGTGGCAATGGTGGTTTTAGATGCTGCAGAGACCAAATAACTCTGTATCCTCTGGTTCTAGCTTTGAATCATCAACCTGGTTGACTAATACTTCCAGAATTGGCCTCAAGTACTCCTGAGCACTACTTGGGAGGCAAAACCACAAATTGATTTACTAATGTATTAGATAAAAATACAGGGTAGGCCTTTTTAAGGAGATAAAATACATGTGTGAGAAACATTAAGCTAGAAGGCAGTACAGAAATACAGATATCTTAAAATTTTTCATCAGGTTTTTGGTCTTAAAAATGGTAACAGCTGTCAAATCATGTGCTACTCAATCCCTTTCTAACCTTGTCATTTCTTGCATTCCCGCTGTTAGGACAGGACTTATAAGGGGCCTTTTCAAAGGAGGGGATCAAGAAGAGATTTACCAGAGTTGTAAAAATAGCACTGGAACTAAGAAATAGCTCATAACACAGCTACTGAAATGTAAGATGGAGAAGGGACAGAAACTTGCAGGAATGCTGAAGCAGGAGGAAAGTGGGGGCACCTCTGTTCCAGGGTCACCCTGAATGTCATTACCTTAGATCTTTGCTGTTATGGGTTGAATGCAAGAGTCTAGCTGGACTCTTTAGTCACTTTGGAAGCAGAGGGGATTTTTCTGCTGATATGCCTGTCCCGACTCCAGTTTGCAGGGGTAAGAGAAAGACACAGATGAGTTTAAATCTGCAGGAACCAAGAACCACATCTAAAACACAATATGAAAGTGAAAACTTTGAGGCCAAGTTGCAAGTGAGTGGTTAGACTTGAAAATGAGTTACCGTAGAATGCTATTGGCAACTATTTCATAGGGAACCCATAACTAGAGTTGCTTTTCCTGGCTTCCTCTTTCTTTGGTGCTATGTGCTTGCCAACGCAACAGAGGTGCCAAAAGAGTTCTGATTTTATGATGGATTAAACAGTTCCAGTGTTATTTTCCTTCTTTAAACACACACACAGACACACAGGCACACAGACACACAGACACACACACACACACACACACACACACACACACGCATTCTCTTCTGCCCTGCCTGAGTCATGGCATGGTTAGGTCAAGGTAGATCATCAATGAGTTTGATAATGATGGAATAGGAAAAAGTCTCCCAAGTCACATTTACTGCAATCATTATACAGGTCTCCAGGACAAGCAATCAATAGTCACAGAGTAGTCAAAGAAAGTCACAGGGGGGCAGAGCATCCAGGAGCATACAAGATGTCCCTCCTGGGATTGACTCGGATTGAATGCTCTTGTCTCGGGCTTTGCAGCTAAATTTAAGAAGCCAGGCTCTCTGGATGAAACATGACTCACAAACCAGCAAATTTCAGAGTCTTTATGGACGAGGCATCAGGAATATCCTTAAAACTACCGTCTGCATTAAAGGCCAACTTCTTAAATTGCGGGTCATAACCCCATAGGGAATGCATGCCTGAATATGGTGGAAATAGTTAAAGGTTTCTGAATGTACAATGATCAAAAATTAATCCAAAATCAATTGCAACATGAGTCTGAACTGTTTCTGGTAGGGCTTGCCTGTGCAGCCTTTCTCAGTCAAAAGGGGGCTCTAAGTGGAAAAGTTTAAAAAGCCCTGCTCTAAAGAAAGACCCTAGCCTAAGAGCCTATATATAGAATAATGAGAAACTCTCAAAGACCCTACTTATGAGTACTTAGAATTCAATTCTGCCATACTTCGTCCTGATAGGTATTTATGCTAAAGCACTTGATCACATATGAAGAACTAAATCATAACCAGACTCAATGGGGCCTAAGTGTTTCTCCATTCTTCAGACACATGGCTGTGAGTTTCTTAGATCTTTCTTCCATCTCTTCTCTCTGATGTTACTAAAAAGCACATAGAGAGAAGAATGCAATCCCTCCCCCTAGATTTTGGAGCTTTATCTACTTATTATTAATAAAGTAGCTTTTGTTTTGAAACTGTCTTATTAACTCTAATGCCTAGAGTAAATACACACAATTATGATTTTGCTAAGCAAAGACTCATCCTGGATGCTTGGAATATTCTATTACCCCAGGGTCTCAAATCCCTCTTCTAGTCTGAAAGACTTTCTTCCTCTAAGGAAATTGAAGAAGTAGCTGCTGATCAGGAAGGAGCCAAGATCCACATGTGGCAGAACAACAGTGGGAGAGCTGGAATACCCAATGCATGATGCTAGAAGCGAGAAGTAAGAAGCCTGAAAAAATGGTTGACTCTGAGAACCAAGACAGACAAAGCCAACACTGTTTTGAGGCAGGCAGAGGATAAGCAAGTGGATAGGTGGTAGAGACACTGGAAATACATCCCAGCAAGTCCTAAAGGGGGATGAAACCATAGTATAAGGTAAATGTACATGTCTGGCATGTGCTCAACTCAGACTTGATCCCCAGAATCACATGGTCCTTGGAGACCGGAATGGCACTGAAGGCCCCTGAGAACCATGAGGGAGACTCTGGTGGCCTCCAACACCGAAGGGCCCAAGTCACACAGCAACTTCAGGCACTGCCATGGACCATATGGCCAACCGACAGAACTGAGTATTACTGGGAGTGGTCCAAGTCCCCCTGAACATTGCTAGGGAAGCATTTACACACACACACACATGCACACACACACACACAAAGTCACAAAACCAGATATGATCTGAAAAGACTCACTCTGACCAGTACAAACTAGGAAGGCAGCACTCAGAGAAGAGGAGAGGAGAAACGAAAGGCCTGGTAAGATCAAATATACATCATCCAAGGGTCAGATCCTAGCTGGAAGGCCTTGGGGAGGAAGTGGGGCTCCCAGAGCAAGAGTCCAAGCTTGGGATCCATTGTGCCCACCTTTAGTCAGCAAAAGAAGCTTGGTATTACATTGTTTAGGTGGTTTTACTTAATTTTTTTTTTTTGTGCTGGCAGTATTTTGTTTGGTTTTTAAATGAGTTCATTGTAGGGGCGGAGCAATAGCCCAGCGGGTAGGGCGTTTTCCTTGCACGCGGCCGGCCTGTGCCAGCCGGGGTTTGAATCCCGGCATCCCATATGGTCCCCTGAGCACCGCCAGGAGTAATTTCTGAGTGCAGAGCCAGGAGAAACCCCTGAGCGCCGCCGGTGTGACACAAAAAAGAAAAAAAAAAAAAATGAGTTCATTTTATTTTTGGGGACTGGTCACCAACACGGTTTGCAAGCTGTCCCTCCCCCAGCTGTAGAGGCATGCCATGTCACAGCTGTGGCGCTTTCACCGACCTGGGCTAGAGCTTAAAGATACCCATAACACCACAACTTCAGGATTTCTTTAGGAACTATTTAATAATGCCATGCACTTTCATAAGGCTAGAGCATTTGTTTGAAAACATTTGTTTACATTCCATATTACAATAAAATCATATTGATATTGATAGCGGAAGTCCCCAAAATACTTAACTCAGTACTTTTCCTCTGGCAATGCCTTGAACACATTCATACCATACAGAAAGTGCCACAGCCAGGAGAACTTGGAAAGAACTTTGAGGCCAGCTTGGCAACAGTGCCATCTCTGCACCACTGCCTAATTCCCACCCCTAAATGCCTTATTTCCTTTCTGTGCTTCATGGGGACCCTCATAGTTCTCCCCTCCCTCTGGGAAAACCCATGGTCTCTCCTAGACACACTCTCTTATCCACGCTCCTTTGCAACAGACTTTTCTTGGCTTCTCTAGTTGTCTTTCTCATAAATTCTTTTCAAGGAACCCAGTAATTCTGGCCAGCAGCCAAGACAGCAGTTTCTTCTCCTGCCTCAGCCTGTGAATCCCGGATATTTGGGTAGTAGGACCAGCTCCCATACTATCCAAATGAAGTGGGTCCTGAACACACCCTGTCAGTTGCCTTAGTGGGGGTGTAGAATCTCAGTAGAAGCTCATAGTAACTTGTGCGCACTCTTGAGTCCTGCTCCCTCTCCCTTCTCCCACTCTACCTCCCCCATTGTGGTCATCTTATCCTTGTCTACGGCTACCCAACCCAACCACTACACTAGCAAACACAGGGCAACATCAAAACAAATTTCAGAGAGATCAAATGTAAAGAACACCCATTGGTCAGATGGATTAACAGAGAAAAGGAGGTAAGGGGTATCATTATTGCCTAAACTGGGCATCAGTCCCTCAGCAGCTATTTATTGAGGTACATTTGCATGTCTTAAACCAGGGTGTATGGATGATGTGATTCTTTCAGAGCACAGAGAGGACTTCTTACCTCTTGTGTGGCTCTTACATTCCAAACAGGGTTCCACAGGGAAGCAGGATGAAGTTGAGGTCCTATGTTGTTGTTCATGGGCCATGTGACTTTGGATGAGTCACTTTCCTGTCTGTAAAGTAGAGAATAAAGCAGTGAGACACAGACTTCAGGCAGCCTGCACAGGGCTGGCAGATGTGAGGTTCTCAGTTCTTGGTGACTTTTGTTTCTTTCCAGCAGGATTTCTAGGTCTGAGGGCAAAACTCTGGGCTGAAGAAAGATGTTTTTAATTCTCCATTCTTTAGTGGTCTATTAGCATACAATGCTATTGATTCACACCTTACTATTCCCCACCTGCCATTACTAGAGGCAAGTAATTCTAGGTGACCGAGGTTCATTCTGAACCACAATTCTTCACTACTTTCATTTCAAAGTGATGGCGTGACCCTTTTTTGTCCCCAGAATTTCATATAGTCTTCTGAGTTCTATACTTAGAGAACCCCTAAGCATAACAGTAGCCTCTAAGTAACACTGGGTGTGGCTCCCCCAAATAAGAAAAGGTAACAGTTATTGGACAAGTATTTAACGGAGCCATTTTTAGTAGCAGCTGTTCATTTACTCATGACTGCCAAGTATCACGTCTCCCTTACGGGATGGGTTTCATCCCTGTGGCATTCATGGTAAGATGACATCCTCAGGGATGTGGGCTTGAACCACAGAACGCAAATGTTCTGGGCCTTTAAATAGCAGCTCAATAAGACTGAATTCTCCTTAGGAATTTCCTGAGAAAACACAAACCTACCCGTTTTTACTTGGCTGCTTGTTTTCTCAGAGTCAATGATTCCATTTCCCTTGATGAACATTTTAAAGGTTTGTAAGCACTGAGAATCCTATGGGGTTACAGTTCTTACTAAACTAAATTTATGTCTTTAAGTTGACTTTTATTGCGTGGTTGTTGTTTTTACATGGAGAAGAGCATGTCATACACTAATATGGTCCAGCATAAGAAGCATTAGGGTAGGATGCTGTGAGATAGCCATGGTTGACAGCAGGCACTAAATTGTCCAGTATCTTATCCCTTTGGGGTTCTGCCATCAAAATGACATAACAAGGATCTATGTGATAAGATGGTGGTGCCGGTACATGCTAGGCAAGTTCTCAATCTGGATTTGATCTCTAGCATCACATGGGCCCCCAAGCATTACCACGTGCAGCCCGGAAGGCCCCAGCACTACTGTGTGTGCCCTAGGTTATTTCTAAAACTGCAGGGTCCAAGCATCATTGCAGCCTAAGGTCCTTGCATTCAACTGGTTTCTAAGAATCACCAGTGGAGCATCAGGGGTTCCTGAATACTAGATAGGATGACATCTCACTCCTTCTTGACATGACAACAAGAAGTAGAAGAATCACTTCTGCTTTTTATCCCTTTGGATTTGATCTGATCTGAGGGTACCATGGGAGTGTGGGAACCAGCTTGCTATAATGTGTTCATTTTTATTGGTGAACATTCAATGTCTTATCTTATGACCATCATAGACCTACACTGGGTGCAGGCTTTATCATAAACACTTTTTCCCTGAATTATCAAATTGAGAGAATAGTCAACTCAAAATTAGACCATAAACTGAGTATTAATATTTTTCTATCAACTAAACTAGCTTCTATTTCTCTGACTACGGGTTTTGCAGACACTAAATCACATGAAATCAAAACTTCTAGCAACCCTACAGAGGCAGATGACATTGTGGCCACTTGGTAAAGAGAAAAAGGAAGTTAAACTATTGCTCAACACCATATTCATACCAGGGAAACCCACAAAGTCTTTTAATCCAATCAACACAGGTGCCTCTTGTCTATGTACTTCAAATTTCTATATGACGATTACACAGAGCTTGCAAAGGGGCTTTATCAGTCTTGCGGCAATGGGTTTCTAATCTCCTCTGAGTCAACAATGTGATCGTGTTGATCTGCGCCAGAAGCCAAAAGCTTTCAGCAAGCTAGAATCCCCTCATGTGAATGATGAGACCAACCTTCAAACCTGCCTTTAATAAACTGAGCTGTTCGCATTTCTCTGTGGCACAACTTGACATTTAGGCTGAGGGTTTGTAATTTCAATAAATGTCTCTGTATGTGGTGTGAGTATGTGTGTGTGTATTTCTGTGTACTGTATGACTATCACATAATTAAAAGCTAAACCAATGAGGCTAAAATTTCATTAAAAGCCATTCGCTTTTATGTATTTAGTGTTTTGGGGACCTGGAGAGAGTACAAGTTAGGAATAGTCCTCCAGGGTACAGTTTTTTTACTCTATCTGGTGGAACCATATTAACTACTGGACATAAGACAACCTGATTGTCACATTTAAATAATAATAATAAAAAAGAATGTGATCATTTGAAGAAATCAGACTTGTGATTTCCCCCACACACACTACAAACATGCCTGAGAAATCTACTGGCCTCTTCTTTGATTAATAATGCTTGTAGTTGTTGCACACTGCTCAACTTGGCATTGCATTTATAAAAATTTGTGGAAGAAGGCAGGCATTGCCCTGTGAGAAGAATGACTGGAAGGATTCCTGTGCTTTGCAGGGAATATTTGGATCCCATGAATTCCAGAGACAGAGAGAAAGAGACAGACTGAAGGAGAGAGAGAGAGAGAGAGAGAGAGAGAGAGAGAGAGAGAGAGAGAGAGAGAGAGAGAGAGAGAGAGAGAAAAGATGGACTCAAACTTGGATGCCTGCCTTTTTTTTCCCCTCAAACGTGAATATTCCTTAGCTTCAAAACTTCTGCAGTGAGCTGACCAACACAGGTGACCTTTGGGGATTCCAGTTTCCTTTCTGTAGCGTCTGCTTCTGCCAAAGTCAGGAAAGAGAAAGGCTTTAGGAAGAGTATTCACAACTATCTGTTCCTGAATGCTGACTCCAACTGTCTGTTGTTGATTCATTTGTAGAGTGATTTTTTAAAAAAAAATTAGCACATTCTTGAGTGAGAGTCCAATGTTTTTGATTTAGGTGTTTAAAAATTACCACAAGTGATGTTGTTATACAATTAGTTTTGTAATACACCAATTTTAATTGTCAAGCTGACCTTCATGCTAGACACTCCATCTTTACCCAGATGGAGCCTAAACTAAGGGTCATTTTCTGACAATCCAAGTGTGATAGAGGTCTCTGCAGTAATCTTATTACAGACCTGAACTATATCATTTTAGGCCTCATACAATGGCCATCCCTGAACTGGACAGCAGCCAAATCCCCTAACTTTAATTGAAGGTTGCCACTGAAAGCTCAAAGAATGAATTCAACTTCTGCATTTGCAGTAAAATTTTGGCAGATAATCTTGACCTTCATATTATCCTGTGCCCTTTGCATAATGCTCAGAAAAGAAGTTTCATGAAGTTTCTCCTTGACTTATAGACTAGGAGGATTTATCATCCCTATGAAACGGACTGTTTCCCTCTTTATTTTGGGTGCCAGGAAGCTCTGAAGCTGGCTGTGTACATAAACATGGAAACCGCTGAATCCTTTCGATGGTTAGATCCACTTTTTCCTTTTTTAATGCAATTAGTTTCCTTTAAAATTCCTTCTTTATCAAGACCATTTAAAATAAACTATTAGAACTAGTTTTGGGAAAAAACATAAAGGATTTGGAGAATGAGGTATGATATTTGTGGGAAGAGGTGTCCAGTTTACAAACTATTTTACCAGAGACAGATCAGGAACCCTGGGCAGCTACACCCATTCTTCCTTCCTTTTTTTTTTTTTTGATCTGCCGCAATATGTCCCTGCTTTAAACTCCTTCCTGTGCCCTTCACAAGACTGTGTGATTGGACAAGTCTCCCCAGCACCATGCCACCTCATAGATCTTCTTAGATTGTGAATATTATTCATCTGCATGAGCTACGTTTCTAATATTTCAGGTTCACACACATAAAACTTTAAAATTATATAGGTCTATAGATTTCTCTTATTACTTTTTATATTCAAATCCATTAATATGAAAAATTTCAAAGCCATTTTAGATTGGAAGTAATTCAACCAGATACGATTTGAATATGAAGTCTGATTTCAGTTGGTTTAGAAATATTGAGAGGGTACAGCTTGGGGCTGTTCCTATTTCAAGAGCCTGGTGAAGCTCAAAACCATAAAGTTTGCCTTGAATTGCACAGAATTGCCTCGCTCTATGAAATGAAAGTGCTCACTTAGAGCACAGTCAGACAAGAGGGTCACTGCCACTCTGACCTTCCCCCCCCCAATACCTTACAATACAAACAAGCAAATGAATGAGTACGAAGACTACAATAGAACACCCAACTAAAAATAAACCCGGGAGTGAAATTGGTAATTTTTTAAAAGGAAGAATTTAGGAAGTTCCTGTCACAGGCTTCTAATCAGCAAACCTAGGAATTCTATTAATAGAATTTATTCCACTAACTTGTTGGAGATATTCCAAAAAAGAGAGGAAAAGTCAAAACCTGGTCCAGAGAATTTCTGGGTAAGAATAACTGATTCATGCAAGTTTTAGAGAACCCTCCATATTCAGGGAAGTAGGCGTGGTTACAAAATCTAGCATCCGTCCAAGCTTCAAGGGGAACGATTTTATTCATTAAGTTAGGAATATCAGGAGTGAGTAATTGTCATTCTGTTTGATAGTCATTAATCTATTAATACTGTTTGAGCAGGAAAGGACATTTTAGCTTTACCTTTAGGCTGCTGCAAAGATGCATCTCCACCTCAGAAACACAGACTCTGTTTTCACGATACTCAATTGAGGGAATGACTCTCCGCTTCTGGTTGGTTTCAGTCTGATGTGGCAGTGAGGTGCCTGGGGAAGCCTTAGGTGTTTATCAGTGATGGTCTCTGGTGTTAATTTTGGGATTAAGTCTCCACAAAACTGATAAATGTGGGTCAGAAAGTCAAAGCAGTGTCACTGACACTTTCTAAAAATGATGCTTTACCCATGCATTATAATCCATTGCATAGGAAGGCCAAAGATTCCAAGTTCTCCTTAAATATCTTCTAGAATCTATAAATGAGGGGGTCACATGTATAGGCTCAACCAAGTCACACCCTGACCTCACCAGTGTTCTGCACTCAATGACCTGGGGCTCCTCTGCCCTGATCTCTGCTGCAAGCCTGGTGGGTAGCTGGGTAAGTGGAATGAATAGGGCTGGAGGGAGCGGCCGAGAGTGCTGGTCCCAGTCCTGGAGCATCACTGCCCATCTCTGTTAGGGCCACTAAGACTGAACCAATGCAGCCCCTCATGGAGTCACATGGAAGCAAGTACTTTAGATTTCAATAAGCCTCATTTTGGAGGAAGAATAACATCTACACAGAAATATGTATGAATCATGGATTTAGAGTCCAATGACATTCCATACATGAAAACTCCTGTGCATACAACCTTTGTATGAAGAAACTGAACATTCCGCCTCCTTTTTGACCCAGTCAACTGCTCTGAAGGTCACCAGTATTCTCAGGGTTTAATCTTTTCCTTGAGTTTGTCATATTTTAGAATTTTGAAGTTACTTTGAAGAAAAGTAATCCTGAACACACGAATATTTGACTGCTGAGAATTCCAGCTCAGGCCTAGGATGAACTGAGTCTGTTATTCACCTGCAGCCCCTTCCCTGTCCCAAGCTTCAGGTGTCATCAGCAGTAAAAGGTTTTCTTTAAAGACCTTAGTTGAATGGTTCCCAGCCTGCTTTTACCATCCAAATCTAATGCGTCAGTCATCAGAGAGCAACTAATCTCCTGTGGGTGGAAAGAAACCATCACAACAGGCAAGTCTTCGAAGATTCCACTAGGGCAGCACACACTGCCCAAGGGAGTAGAGGTACGCAGAGGGAGGGAGCACTGCACTTCTCTTCAAACTCTCTTCCTTTCTCCTCACACAGTGGCTCATGAGTTGATCTCTTGTTTTTTTCCTTGGGGGCAGGGATCCTTCATGAGGTCCTAGGAAGGTGGTTCCCCAACTAGAACAAGGATAGATGTCACTGAGAATCATGCCAGAATATCTGGACAGAACACTAAGTAAGTTCTGGTAAGCAGAAGGTTCAGAATGAAGTCAGTTACTTATACAAGACATGCACTCCCTCACCCAGCACAGCCAGGGCCGCCCTCTGCTTGGGGTTACAACAGAGGCTCAATGATAATCACACTCATTTGGTGCTTGGGCAAGCCTTTCTCCCACACCCACACCACATCCTAGCTCTTAACACACATCCGACAGACCCTTCCCAGAGACTCTATGTCCATACTCTGATGTGCATTTGTCAGATTAGGAGCCTGAGACTAAGATTCTAAGCAACCTTCCTCAGGTTGCTCAACGAAGAAGTGACGGAGTCAAGTGTTAGGTTTGGGTTGTGTGATTTCAGAGACCACAGTTTTACCTTCCTATGACTTTGCTTGAAACTGGGAGAGACCTATGAAGTGTTTTTTCTTTCAGTGTAATGTCAAGATGTCCATCAGTAGGCTCCATTATATCTGGTATGGAGGATGGTATCAAAGGACAATGTGGTACTGTGAATGCCATCTACAAGTCTGCCCTGTTCATTTCTCCCAGTTCTGCTTCCCTCCTAGCACCTGAACTTTGTGTGTGATGGAAGACAGCAGGCTTGTTCATGTTTGAGGTGAACAAGGCAGAGTCCATATTAATGGGATCAGAACACCTTGTCCTCAAAGTCACACCAACAGGCCAGACCCAGCTGACCCAGAGCATTTAAAGTCAGGCTGGTAACAGGAAAGGGTGATTTCTGACATGCTTTCAAGTCCACTGTCATCCTCATTACCATTTCAGCAACAGAGCACCAGGTGGCAACTTGCTCTCTCTCCTGCTGATCCAAGAAGCTGGATGCTAGTCTTTCCTTCCTGGAATTGATGACTGCAATTTGTCTTTTGGGGGCTTCCACCACTCCTTGACCAGGCAGCAGCTGAGCCACAGAAGCCCTATTTTTGCTTCCTCACTCAAATCTGCAGATTACTTCTGGACTGGCCACGCTTCAACATCTTCTTGTTAAATACAGTATTGATTTCCAGGGGTTTGCCTTCCACACAGCCAGGACCCTAAGTTGGCTGGCGGAAAGGAAATGGGGAGGAAGGGTATAATGAGAGAGCAGCGCCATGGGTCTGCACACACCGCCTTGAGCTATCCAATGCAAATGATTTATTTTACTTAATAACTGTAATAAGACATGGCTGCCTCCTTAAGAAAAGAGGGCTCAGGAGGAGGGAACCTAGGGATGAATCAGCGGGTACAAGGAATAAATAGATGGGAAAGAGAAAAAAGCAGCTGCATTAAGAAGGCACCACAAGGTTCTGAAGGAGCGCAATCCTATTCCACTCTGCAGGGTTGACTGTGTCTCTCCAGCACCCAGCTGCCATTCTCTTCCTGCACACACAAGCCCTCCCCATGCATTCTTCCCTTGGGCCACTTCCTAATTAATTCTCTATATAATTGTCAGGAATCTTTTTTGGAGTAGTGGTAATGCAAATAATGTAAAAGTTACCATTTCAAAGTGCATGATTCAATAGATTAAATCTGTCCAACTACTGTGTAATCCTTACCATTCTCTAGTTCTGAATTTAGAATGAGAATTCTAATCCATTACTCCCAGAGGACACATGGCACTCCTGAAGTACCCCTTTCCCTACTTCTCTTTCTGCTCCTATTGCTCTCTTGACTCTGGGGATTTGATTACTACGTCCATTTTACTTAAACAGAACACAGAATTTGGAACATTTTATATCTGACTATCTCCACTTTTGCCTAATGTATTTAAGGTTCACCCATATTATGCAAAATAGAGGATGTGGAGTAGTGAGAAGCTCCCCACTCCCTCACCTTGTATGCATGCTCACACACACATACATACTCATACACTCACAAACACAGATGAAAGAAAGTTAATGTCACCATTATTGTCAGTGCCTAAAGATAAACAAGCACTAAAATAATATATGACCCAACAATTCTTCTATGTAAAAGAATGGGAAAAATAGTTTAAGCCAAAAAATTATCAGGGATGGTAACAGCAAGAACAAAAATTAAGAAACAATACAAATGTGTGCAAAACATTTATCAGTCACTTGGCATACACTTAACACACATTTGGTGCAAATAATAATATCACTACATAATACTATTACTATTAATAATACTTCTATAGTAATATTTATTATTAATTATTCACCATTAGAGGCTCCTCAAGTTTCTACTGCATAATGAACTGTATTCTGCCTGGATTTGAATCCCACCTCTGTCACTCAGAAAGGGTCTTGTTGTATTTTTTTTTTGTTTTAAGGCCATATCAAGCAATGCTCATGGTTTATTATTGGCTCTATGCCCAGGGATCACTCGTGGTGGGGCTGGGGAACTGTATGTGGTGCTGGGGTGCCAACTGCATACAAGACAAATGTCTTGCCTGATCTACTATCACTACACTATGGCTCCAGCTCTAAACTAAGTGAGTTTCCTTTCTTTCAAATTCTCTTCTCTCAGAGAACTCTTACTTTGTTCTTGGAGTTATAAGAAAGCTCAAAGAGGAAGAGAGTTGTTAAAGCTTTCTGGTCACCTGCCCTCTGGACTTAGCTTTCTTTGACACTGAGATTAGATGAGGCTGTTTTATTGCGGCAGTAAAAGAGCAAAAGTGGACTATATTAAGCACGTTAAGCAAACAAAATATTATCTACATGGTATATTTCCATTGTCAAAAACAATGGAGGAAAATATTAATATCACCCACACATCCACAGTAGCTATTCCCTAAAGAGTTGGCAAAGGTGACTTATTATTAACATTGGTGTTATTGCTTCTGCTGGCAGAGTTGGCCTGCCCATCTGTGTCTCCTCCAGGGTACACTATGGGCTGGAGTTCATCCCAGCTCATGGCTCTCCATTATTGCTAATGGTGAGAATGTTAGTGAGCCACCATTTGATTATTCCATTTTTTAAGAAAGTGTCTCCTATAGTCATATCAGGTGCTATGTTCTCCCATGAGGTGCCTTCCATTCAAAATTTAATGAAATAGCTGGACAGAGAAATTACTTCTCTTAACACTCTCTTTCCTTTCTTTAGCATGGTGAAATAAATGGGTTGGAGTCTGGAAGCATAATTCACTGACTTCATTTAAATTGAACTGGAGGTGATTCTATTACCTGGCTGGTCTTGTACTGTATCCACTCCCTGTTGCTTACCACATCACAGAAGGTGAACTCTAAGTCCCCAAGCCACAGATTCCTTATTAGAAACAGTATGTCCCTTCTAAGCTTGTTGATTTCAACATGTATGATTAGTGTGAAAACTAAAAAGGGCCAGAAAAATTGTACTGAAAATATTTATGAACATGGGTTCAGAATCTTGGACTTCAAATATTGAATACAAGTATAGTATTAAGGATAAATTACTTATACCCTTGGATTTCATTTATTCTCCTTAATTGCTTCATTCCAATAATGCTAATTTACCGGAAACCATGTCAGAACTGGGGATGAGAATTAACAATTAAAGCCAGATCTCTATTTTCTGGATCTTCTATCAAAGGGTGAGCTTAACACTACATGAGTCAAATACTATAATCAAGGCTTTTAAAGCACTCTCTAAAGATAAGAATCAGATGAGGAGTGACAATGACACTGAGATGACTTTGGGTTGAATGGCCAAAGTAATTTTCCTAGAATACTTTTGGGTGAGGAGGGGGCTAATGAATTTTGGGCACTTGAATCACTCAACCAGCATCAAAAACCCATAGATGGAAGTAAGAACACAAAGACCTAAGAGGCGGGGCAGAGAGGATCAATACATAAAGCAGGACTAAAATCAAATGAAAATAAATGGAAAGAGCCTAATTGGATTAGTAAATGCACTCTAATAAGATTGAGTTTGAAAATGAAAAATGATAAGACAAATTTTGAGATCTAAATTTGCCTTGTGCAGGGTGGAAAGGCAAAGGTAGGTTCAAGAAGTAGATTCTTACACTAGGATTCAGTTTCAAGTGTGTTATTAAGAGTATGCTCCCAGGAGAAACTAGTGTGGGGTAGATGCAAGGAGAGATCTTCTTGAGAAGATAAAGACATCTTATTCTTATTGTTGCTGCTGCTGCTGTTGTTGTTGTTGTTGTTGTTGTTGTTGTTGTTGTTGTTGTTGTTCTTCTTCTTCTTCTTTTCTTCTCTTCTTTTTAATCTTCCTTCTTCCACAATAAGGGTGCTGGTAATTGGGGTGCCAAGTTGTCTTGATATGGGGTAAGAGGACTTGCTTTCAGGATTTTGTAACCTTAAGTTTGTTGACCATTGTGGGACAGTCATATGAACCTCCAGGTGCCCCTTTGTTGGTAGGTGAAGGTTTTCTAATCTATTTTTCTAGTTATCAACTCTAGGGTCAACTGTTCATGGAAGACAAGAGAAGATCAAACAGAAATGGTGGAAAGATAGGTTGAATATGAATGGAGTCCCATTAGCACTCCGCCCGAGTACCCCTGTCACTTCTGCTTCAGAACAAGGGGGCTTGCTGAAGATTTGCAAACCAAGTTTATCAAAGTAAAGCTCAGGTACTTTGTAGAGCTTTGGTTTTGGGTAGACAGTAGTGGAGACTTAGATAAGAATAGAAGCAGAGAGACACAGAAGAAAGTTCTTTGCAAGTTCAGGAGAATGAGGAGGGATTAATAGGGAGACCAAAGGCAAGTTAAAGGGCAGACATACTGAGTTCAGATCAAGAGCATTTTGCCAATTAAAACTGAAGGGGAGAAAATGCCAACGAGGGCCTCTTGTGCCTTAACATTTTTGTTCTTAAGAATTAGAGAGAGAAGACACATATAGACAGTCAATAAATATGAAGTAGATAAAAAACCCCACCACAGTTTTCACTGGAGTTGGTGGGGAGAGAAGGTCATAGATATTTCCTGGGTGGATGTAATATTTCTGAACTGCTGACCCCATCCTGGTTCCCTCCCAAGGAGATATTCCTGACTTCTAGCTTTCACACCTGACTCTGGAAAGCAATGCGGCCTCTAAATTGACAGGCAATGAAGAAATGTTCCTCTAGTTTGGGAGGTTTTTTGTCTACTCTTTTACATATTCAGAAAATATACCAGATTCAGTGGAATTCCAGGACATCTTGAGACCCAGACTTGGAAACTGGAATGTACTGGCACATTGTATTGCCATACGGGGGGGGCACGGGGACACTCTTTTAATAGCATTAATTCTTATCAGAACTTGTAGACAGTTGACCTTCAAGCAATATATGGGTTTGGAACCCTAATGACCCAAAAAAAGTCAAAAGTCTGCACAAATATGCATATATATGCATATATATTTATATATGGAAAGATAGGTCTACAGCTGAATCTCAACAAAACAATGTTCATGAAAAACAAACTAGTTACAGATGCTCCATTCACTGTCAATGGAACAAACATCTCTGAATGCAGCTGTTATGTGTACCTAAGTTGAGAACTCAACATGATGAATGACCTAGCACCTGACATGCACAGGAGGAAGAGAGTGGTGTGGAATGCCTTCAAGAGCATCGAAGAAATAGCTAAAAACACAAAGAAACTCCAGCTCCGGGCACATCTTTTTGACTCCACTGTTCTCCCTGCATTAACATATGCCTCATAGACCTGGGCCCGACGAAAGCAGGATGAGAACACTATTCAGGTCTCCCAAAGAGGAATCAAAAGAGCTATGCTTGGAATATCACGCCTCACTCAAGTGAGAGAAGGAATCCGGAGTTCCTATCTCCATCAATGATTGAGAGTCAGGGATGCTGTCTCGTTTGCCAATGTGTAGAAAATCAGATGGGCTGGACATGTAATGCAACTTGGAGATGACCGCTGGACTAGAGCTGTTACTGACTGGATCCCACGGGATGTCAAAAGATCACGTGGCCACCCACCTACAAGATGGTCAGACTTCTTTGTCAAGACACTGAACAAACAGTTTGAGGCTCTTCGTATTCCTGAAGTGAGCAGATGCCATTGGGCTACACTGGCATGTGACAGGGACAATGGAAACGTTAATAGCACCCACTTGAGCAAACTGACCAATAACAGGATGTCAAGTGACATTATATATATATATTGCAGGGGATGCCTCTACAGAAAATCATAGGCCAGCTGGACTGGACTATTCAGTTTACTAGGAACACTAGCTATTTCAGCACTACTCTAGGCAGGGTATCTGTGGTTACACCAGGCTAATCTGTGGAAGAGAGACTTGTGATGCCTGATACTGAAATTAGGATTTTTGAGCTATTTCCCACCCCCCATATAAACTTTTGATTTTCCCCATAGAACTACTAACAGCCTGTGGTTGACCAGTCTTTCTAGTAATACAAACAGTTGATTTACACTCATTTTTGTGTTATATACATAATATAATGCATTTTCATAAGAAAGTAAGCTACTAAAAAGTAATTATAGGAGAAATACATTTAGAGTGCATATGTAGTGACTTAAATGGAACCTTTACCTGCATTTATTGAAGTGGTCAAATTCTATGCTGTCTTCTTAATTTTGTTAAAGTGGTGAATTTCACTTAACACATGGTAACTGACCTGTTCATTATAATTGCTTCTTTTGCTCCAAAATTATAGGTTATTTTGACATAGAGAAAAGGACAAAAATAATTATTAGACATTGCATTGCTTATTGACACATTAGTACATGGATTTATACTCTACCATGTTTCTTCTGGAAAAGAGAAAAAAAACATCAGATGCACAAAGACACACACATTTCATTCTCCTTCATTAAAAAACTGATGACAATTTTTTCTATGGCTATTTTACACTTGACTTTATTAATGTATCACTACAATAATATATAACATTTTTCTTGTGTTTTAACAGTTCGATACTATTGACATCTAATGGCAAGGTATTTTGCCTCTCTTGAAGTTACTTTTATGTGTGTGCAATATTGGACAATTATCTAAATGCTTTTGATATTATTGCTGATCATAATGTTAATTTTTTATTATGCCAAGGATTTTACTGAGGGCCTCATATATGTGAAGGAAGTGTTCTACCACAAAGCTACCTCCAAAAAACTAAAATGTATTAATTTTGCATATAAATGATAATCTACAACCTTACCCCTATTTCAGTACCATTTTTTAATGGCCTTACTCATCATTAAACCACCTATGAATAAAGTAAATACCCATCATAAGAGACAGTGTGACTTCCTACTTATAATAGAACAGTATTGGTGCTCAGCTAGCTATTGGTCCATCTCTGTACCAAATATAATCTGAAATAATTACTACAGATTTATATTAAACCTTTTTATTGTTATAATTATCCTCACCACTTTTTGTTCTTCTGTTTTCTACCCGTTTGTGCTAATTTTCTAGCATTTACCTAGTTATCTAAACTACCCTTTTGGTATTTTTTTTCTTCTTTAGATACTATGATTTACAAAGTTAGTCATAGTTGAATTTCAGGCATACCAGATGCCTACACCAATCTCATTGCTAGTATTCTCTCCACCAATATCCCCGGCTTCTTTCCTATCGCTCAGCCGACCTCTTCAACAGAAACATTGTTAGGTTTGGTTGGTGTAGTTTAGATCTTATGCTTTCAGTTTGGTTGGTTTCGTTGTTCAAATACACTCAATTATACATACACCACTCCTTATGCCACCAATATGTCCAAGGTCTTGCCCCTTGCCACTGTTATTGCCCCAGTTCTCTTCTTACTTGTCTCCTTACTTTCCCCCAACCCTGCAACTTATTTCCTTCCTTATCTTTCTCAATTCTATAATCTAGAGACCAGGATAATCTAACTATTCCTGATTTTGATGCCATTTTCTAAAATGAGATTTTGTTTCATTGTTTCTGAAAACTCACATCATAGTACATTGTAAAATGGTAAATCTAAAAGAATAACTTCTTCATCCATTGCCATGGTGTATTTTGCCTTTTACTCAGATCTTATTCTTTGTCCCTTAGTAATTTCTTATGAGTTTGTATTTCATAAACTTCAGTTTTTATTTTTTTCAACTAGAGGACATTTTTTATATTTGAAAAAATATTTTGTGTCTTTTGACACAAATCTATAGCAACCGATAAGCATTCATTAATTCTAACCAATTGCATTCAAATACTTATGTTCTTGGATTTATAAAAAAGTTATTAAACATATTGGAGGGCTAGAGCAATAGGACAGTGAATAGGGTGATTGCCTTGTATACAGCCCACCTGGGTTCCATCCACAGCACCCTATGTAGTCCCCTGAAGCCCACAAGGAGTGATGCCTGAGTGATACCTTAGCACAGAGCACTGACAAGTATGCCCCACCCAAAAAAATCCTTCTAATTCTTCTCTTTTAGTTCCCATTTTCCCCCTTTTCATTCCTTTCTTTCCTTCTTCCTTCCTTCCTTCATTGGATGGCTAAGATCAGCAGAAGAGGGTTAAGCCGAAGAGATAATACTAAGATTCAAAGGTTAATCCTTGATTTTATGAAAAAGTTTCTAAATCATCATCATTCGCCTTTTGTGGCAGGACACCTTAAAGCCTAGGCCTCTGCATCTGCCCTGGATTGCCTCCTGTAGGTCACTTCATAGATAGGGGGGATAGTCTGAATGTGGCAGTCTTATCTGACCATGTATTCTGTACTGGCTGGTATAAATATTCTCTCATGCTACCACAATCATCGTGGGAGTAGCTAGATCTTACCAGCATATTTTCCTGGCCACATTGGATCTCTAAGTAATTATACCAGAGAGAAATGCTGTTTGCCTCCAAGCAAGCAAGCATGGCTCCCTGATAACTCAAAGGCTACTAAAATACAAAACTACCGTGAAGTAGACGAGACTCTTGTGAAGGCTTGGAGAAATATTTAACTGGCATTAGTATTAGTCTTTGGTACAGAGACATGCCATTTCAGAAACCCCCTTCTCTACCCTATAAAGGCAATTCCAGGCAGATCTTGGCTCGAGAGATTAGGTGAGGTGCTGGGAGAAATAACCTGAGGGCATTTGATCCTTCCTGCCAGGGGAAGTTACATTTAGCTTATAGCTTCTCCCAGCTCTGCTAGGAGGCTTTTAATTAGCTCTGGGTCCTTGTAACCAGCCCGATGGTCTCCTGACGTTGCTACATTTCTATAGAGCTATTTTCCTGTTTTCATTTCCAGATAGCCCAGCCCAGGATGGGCTAGGCTGGGGAGTTTGGGCAGATTTCTAGCTATAAAATAAGCTGCAAGAAGAAAGAAGCTCTCTTTTTTCCCCTTTTTGCCATTTCAGCTTCCCTTGGTGTTTTGCTTCTCTGTCCTCTCCATTCTCTGTTGGGCCTCAACGCGTGGTGGCAGCCATCTTGGCCTACACCTGGCTGGGGCCTAGCTGGGATCCCAGAGTCCGGAGGTTTTCCCTGCTCTTGGATTGTATATTGGATGCTGTGATAGTAAAGCCCTTTTTAAAACTGCATCAGATTTCTGAGTCTTTATCAATTCCCGCTGGCTTTGGAGGTAGAAGAAAACTCGGTTCGAGGCACTGTTGGGGATCACGGAAGTGCTCCCCGACAGCCTTTGGTCAAATTAAGGGAGCTCCTTCCCATTGCAAATTTACTAAAAATTGTTTTGCTATAAATCATGCACATGCATTACATTTTACTCAATGTTGATATTGTTGTTGAATTCAATGTTGATATTATATAATTCGCTCATCCCTTGAGGGGATTATATAATCTTTCTCCCTGTGTCTCTTTGTCTGGCAAATTATTTTAAATTTCATTTGGAATTTGGGGGTCGACAGCAACATCAGTCAGACCATTCATGGGAACTCAATAGACATGTCCACGAAGACCATTCATGGGAACTCACAGTTCCAGAAGGCTGAAAATGTTTATTTTCCTGATCCCAAAAGAGCCCTTAATATGGCAGCAGTAAGAAAGGCGGAACAAGCAGTGCCTGATAAAATTTCACAGCCATCCTAGGCTGCCAAAACGAAGAAGAACTAAAATGACTATCTGTACTTTCAATGCACGTACACTGGCATCAGAAGCATATATTGAGGATCTGATGGTGCAAGCGCGAAAGATCAAGTACGACATCATTGGTGTGACTGAGATGAGGAGGCGTCAGTCGCATCATGCTGTATTTGACACCGGAGAAAGTTCTTCCTTGGAATGTGTGATGGAAGAGATGTCGGTGGAATTGGGGTCCTTGTCAACATGAACATGGCCGTCAACATTGATTCATTTGAATGCCTAACAAACCGGATAGGACGATTACACTTGAAGAGATGTGGCCCACTGCCAGAAACTTCTATCTTCATTGTCTACGCACCAACATCCACATACAAAGGAGATGAAATTGAGAAATTCTACATGGAAATGGAGGAGTTCTATAAAAAAGATCACACCTTCTACAAGATCATAGTCAGTGGTTTTAATGCCAATATAGGACCGAGAACATTGGCTGAAGAACTCCACATCCGGACCCATGGCCTAGAATGGAACAAACATGGTGAGAGACTATCTGAGTTCATCATGTCCACCAAGATCATTCATGGGAACTCACAGTTCCAGAAGGCTGAATCAAAACGTTGGACATGGGAATCTCCTGGTGGACAGTTCCAAAATGAAATTGACCACATAATCTTCAATTGATGGTTTTGTCTGACCGATGTTGCTGTCGTCCCCATATTCCAAACAGGATCGGACCACCATCTCCTTTGTACAAAATTCTACTTCCCACAACGGGGAGAAAAGGCTGCAAAGTTTAAGAAGAGAACTCCCAGAATGACCACCAACTGGGAACTCTTTGGCACCATTGCAGCAACATGGGAAGATACCACCATTGACAACATCCATGAAGAATACAACCGACTGGTTCAGCACCTCCATGATTGTGCGAAGAATGCACAAGAAGAGAGAGAAAGACACAAAAGGACACCTGTCTTCAAAAACTCTCGAGCTCATTCGCCAACATGGCAAGGTGCGAGCCTCAGGAGACCATATGCTAACGTCCAAGCTTGCTAAACAGTGTAGAGAAGAATTAAAAAGTAGACCTCAAAGACAGAAGAGAAGATATACTGGAAGATGCAGCAGAAGGCAGGAAAAGCGTTTGCACCACCCACCAGTCCTTCACCAACTATAAGACCAAGATGACTGCCCTCCGACGCCTGATGGATCTATCACATCTTCCAGAAAGGCAATGGAGAAGATTATCCAGGACTTATTTCAAATCTCTTTGATAGCCACCTCCACCTGCCCACATACCAAATTCCACAGGATGGATATGTCATTCCCAATGTTCTCCCTTCTGAAATCCGACATGCCATCTCGTTGGTAAAGAAGGGAACAGCACCAGACCCAGACAAAGTCAGACCCGAACACCTGAAGAATCTACCATCGGTACTCATCAATACACTAGCTCGGCTCTTCACACGCTACCTGTCTGAATGCAAGGTACCCTCCCAATGGAAAACCAGCAGGACAGTTCTATTGTTCAAGAAGGGAGACATTCACAACAACGGCAACTATCGCTCCATCTGCCTGTTGTCCGTCATCTACAAGCTGTTTACATGAGTCATCCTGAATAGGATTGGCAGAACACTAAATGAAGGACAACCATGTGAGCAAGCTGGCTTCCCGGAAAGGATTCAGCACAATCGAAAATATCCACACAGTAACCAGGATCATTGAGGTTTGCAGGGAGTACAAGATGCCGCTCTGTCTAACATTCATTGATTTACAGAAAGCCTTTGACTCTGTGGAACCTGAAGCAGTCATCAAAGCCCTAGCCAAACAGGGTGTTCAAACCCAATACATCAAGATCCTTCATGAGCTGTATTATGGATTCACCACCAGGATCTCACCATTCTACAAAGCAGTGATCATTGATGTCAAAAGAGGGGTTCGACAGGGTGATACCATTTCACCAAAACTCTTCAGCGCCACCCTCGAGAACATCATGCAACAATTAGAATGGGAAGGAATGGGGAGTGAAGATAGATGGTCGGCAACTACACCACCTCCGCTTCACTGATGACATCATTCTAATAACACCAAACATTAGCCAAGCGGCACAAATGCTGGCTGTCTTTGACCGAGAATGTGGAAAGATAGGTCTACAGCTGAATCTCAAGAAAACTATGTTCATAAAAAATGAACTAGTTCCAGAGACTAATTCACTCTCAATGGAACAAACATCTCTGAATGCAGCAGTTATGTGTACCTAGGTCGTGAAGTCAACATGATGAACGACCTAAAACCTGAGCTGCGCAGGAGGAAGAGAGCGGTATGGAATGCCTTCAAAGGCATCGAAGAAATAGCTAAAAGGACAAAGAACCTCTGGCTCCGGGCACATCTCTTCGACTCCACCGTTCTCCCTGCATTAACATATGCCTCAGAGACCTGGACCCTATGAAAGCAGGATGAGAATGCTATTCAGGTCTCCCCAGAGAGGAATCGAAAGAGCTATGCTTGGAACATCAAGCCTCACTCAAGTGAGAGAAGGAATCCGGAGTTCTGACCTCCGTCGCTATTCCAGAATCAGGGATGCTGTCTCATTTGCCAAGGCATCAAAAAATCAGATGGGCTGGACATGTAATGTGATTTGGAGACAACCGCTGGACTAGAGCCATTACTGACTGGATCCCACGGGATGTCAAAAGATCACGTGGCCGCTTACCTACAAAATGGTCAGACTTCCTTTTTCAAGACCCTGAAGGAATGGTTTGAGGCTCTTCATTATCCTGAATCAACCAGATACCATTGGGCTACAATTGCACGTGATAGGGTCCAATGGAAATGTTACTGTCACCTGCTTGAGCAAATCAATGAATAATGGGATTCAAATGATCAAGTGATATTTAACCCTTGCAGCAGCAATTTTCAATAAGACCTATTTGATCCTAACAATTTTAAATTCTTTATGCAGACCAGCCTATCACAGTCCGGCTCGGTTCATCATTAAATGCTGGACTTAGAGATGACTGCAAGAGTATGCTACCTGCACGGCAGAGCCTGGCAAGCTACCTGTGTTGTATTTGATATGCCAAATACCAGTAACAATTATAAACCTCATTCCGGAATGGATTGTGGCTCTTTATGTTCCTGGAGCAAGCAGATGCCATTGGGCTCTACTAGCATGAGACAGGACATATGGAGATGTTACTGGGACCCGCTCGAGCAAATCGATGAACAACGGGAAGACAGTGATACAGTGATGCTATAATGTTCTGTGATACCCCACCCTTTAGCCCTGGATCTTTACTTTTTGGAATTTCTCTCCTCTGTATAATCCATTTGCATATCTTTAGGTCAGAGCTTTATGCCAAAGAGATCTATTTCTTGTGTAAACACTAAAGGAGTATTTGGCAGGTACAGGTGAGTCAGTTTAACTCCAATGGCTCTTGGAATTCTGTCATATTTTCTACTATAAATCCAGTACTCTCTATATTTTATATATATCCTCATAGCCACATGGGTTCCAGTGTAGGACTGGTACCAAGAAGAGTCCACCCTGGCTATGATATGGGACCATACTCAGGGAAATTAGTTCTATAAAAGATCATAGAAAGTGTTATACTAGCTTTTTTAAGATAAGCTTGTAGGGCCTTCCAGTAAAAACTGAACAAGAGCACTTCAGAAATTGCCCTAAAGCAGAGTAGATGGAACAAAGAAACTTGTGAGGATGGAGATGTCAATCTAGCATGGAGGACATAGTTTTAATTATATGGCATGATTCTTCCCGTGAAAATACACCCTATAGATATTACATTTTGGGTGTAATTCAGTATGCCAGCCCCTTCTCTATGGTGTTCTCTATGGTATAAGTTGGTCTGGGGAGAAAGAGACAAGGTCTCACATTAACATTTTTTAAGCCTGACCCAGAGGTGCCACTCACATGGGATTTGCACCTAAAAGCTGGTATTATGCCTGCCCTCCCGCCTGCCTCCCCCCAAGTTAGATGATTTTTGCTTGGAGGTCTGATACAGACAACAACAACTTGGTTAAGCAACTTGGTACACACATGCATGAATGGGTGACTTCTTGATCTGAGCGCATGGTAAGGTTATCTGATCGGCAGCTCTCGGTCTGTGGAAGCCGGCCTCCTAGTGTGGCAGTGTGTGTTTAGCTGCTGTTGAGAAGTAAAAACGCTTTGGATTATTTGGACTGGACTCGTGGCTTTTGTTCATCAGTCATCGATCCCCCAAGCATGATAGGGAACCTGAAGGAGCCTAATATTGTTGGGGTCCCACACTGCCTCGGTAATATAAGAATTTGCCATCTATGATATTAAGACTTCTCTATAATGTTCTAGTTAAATTGTTGGAAACAAATATTTGCAGGTTTAATGTGATGACAAATACAAAAGACATCATACAACTAGGTGCTTTGTGGCTGAATAGCTATGATACTTCTACAATTCTGATGGCTACAAATGGAGGCAGATTTGAATTATAAAATCATAATTTTTCTTCTTTTCCCATTTAAACTTTCAGAACTTAGACCCTTTTACTTGGAAATTTGCATGTTTAAGGCCTTCAGGAAAATATGGGTACAGATCCTGAGTGCAGTAGGAGAAAACAAACCCTTTCATTCACGAAGGGTCTAATCTAGCCTCTGGGACATGCCACAGGCTATGTGCCAAGTGCAAAGATGGACAGGAGGTGCCTTAGAGAAGCCTGAAAAAAGATGTGAGGTTCTAACTGTGAGTATTAGTTAGACAGGCCCTGACTATATTGTCTGCTTTACTTCCACAGGGATTTCTGTCTCATTTTCAAAAAGTCTGGTTTCAGCTGTGCTTTAGGGGATTAGGAGTCTAAAGCCCACTTCTTAGGCTCTCTTGGCATAAACTGAGCATCACAATAAAAAGTGGTTGGCAACAGGTGATCTGTGAGGACAGGAACAACTGTCCAGGATGGATAAAGCAAAAAACAATATTAAAGATGGAGTGTGCCAGCTGATCAGAACTGAGCACACTCGTGGGTGTGCATGAGGCCTCTGAAAAAAATCTCTTATAAAGCAAAACAAGGAATATATTAGTTAACATAGTTGAAGCTCTGCAGATGACAAGCCAGCTAGCTACATAACATGCAAAATGTGAGAGTGGGCCTCTGCCATGGAAGACGGAAGTCAAGTTCCTGTTCCCATAAGCCGACTGTCCAATCCATGACTGAAGAGTTGCACGTGTCTTGAAGGTATCACAACATCTTCAAGACACACTCAGATCTCGAACCACAGCAGCACACATGCCTCAATGCTCCCACCTGGGTCAGGAAGGCCACCACCAGAACTCCCCGACAGGCCTCTTCCTTTTCCTCTCCTGGATTGCTTTTGGATCCTTCTTGGCTGATAGTGATTTGGTTTGCAGCCTCTGCTCCATCCCCTCTCCATGTCACCCATTCTGAGAACACAGCAGAGACTATAGTCTTGGAAAAACAACTAAGGGGCCCTACAGTGAACAGGAGACTGGATGGGGCCCAAGACATGGGGAGCAGGGAAGGAGCCATCAGACTTGTCCAAGGGAGACAGGAGGTAACAGGAGGCAGAATCATCCTTAAACCCCAGCTTCAGCTTCTGGAATGTCTTCTGGCCCACTTCACTTCACTTTAAAGATAAGTGAAAGCTTAGCCAAGACAGTGACTTCAAAGCATAAAATGCCAAGTGCGGAATCAGGTGCAACTCTATGAACCCATGGCTAAGAAGCCTTCCCTGGCAGGGTGATGTGGGACACTGGTCTCAAGAGAGTATAATCACACAGCCGCTCTGTTCTCTTTAAGTTAGAGTCTTTCTCACACACTGCATGGGGTTTTCTAGGCTCTAGTACTGAGGGAAAAAGGACACCTCACCCCTGAACATGAAAAGGAAGCAATGACTGGGACTGAATAGGGTTACATGTTCATCATAAACCTATTACTGGTCAAGGGGCTAAACTGGGCGGAGTTCAAAGACCTGAACATTCAGATGAAATGGAGGAATGCCCTGCTCCCCTCTCAAAAAAAACAGCAGAAAGACTTTGGTTTTGAAATGATGGGAGACATGGGTGGTATCAAACGAAAGTCTAGTTTTTAAAGCTGGGAACTCAGTTTGGAAGTTGAGATACTTTTCCTAAAAGCATGAAATATAGACAGCACATTAAGATACTTTAGGAAACTGGTACAAAAAGAGATCAGGTGATTTTTAAAGAATCCTCATAATAAATAAATGCTGATAAGACCCACTGTGTTTGAGAGAGACAGGGTAAAGTTTGACCTTTCAGACAAAGAGGATGAAAAACATAGAGAAGGCACAAATCAGATCACAAAGGCTATTGAGTGATGATCACTGGGTATCATATCATTGAAACCCATTTTGTTGAATTTCTAGGAGCTACTGCATGAAAATAATTTTATTAGTTCCATGGGCTTCATACATTGAATCAGGGGTATCTTAAGGCTTGTTAAGACACAACCAGAATCTTGGCCACCGGGACTGTAAAGAGCAAAGGAAGGTTCAGACAAGCTGCCATGAATAACAGGCTACGCAGATAAGACCATTCTCTGGAGAATAAAATTCTAGAAAGCATGCAAACAAATTATGCTTCTCATATCTATCTATAAATAGATTGCTTCTGCACAGACATTTAGCTTTTTCTCATATCCTTCAAGGTCAAAATATTCTAATGCTTCAAAATTGGTTATTATTATTATTATTATTATTGTTAAAGAAAGGAAGATGTCCAACAGCTGATGTTTATCAGGAAATTCCATCTTAGTTTCCTCCTCCTGTTTTTCTTTCTTCTAGTAAGGATTAAAGGTTGAATATGTAGAGAGGAACAAGACTATGGCATTTGAATCTTTCCTTGCTACCCAGCAACTGTGTTAATTCTGGGCAGTTGTCTTAATGGCTGCAAAATTTTCTGAATTATGACCTATAACGTGTGAATCAAGAGACTTCTAAGGTCATTTTGAGTGTTAAATACATTTTTTTGCTTTTTTTTAAAATGCAATTTTAATCTATAAAATTCTCAGCATGCTGACTTTCACATAAGATTGAATTTACAAGCTATTACATATAAACTGACTTTTACTTTCTGTTTTGAGATTTGTTTGACCATGAGTTTTCTGGATAAACTTTGTCTTCTGTCTCAGCTTCCATTTACTTCCAAGTTAATATCCCCCCTGTTGCTACTGGAGAAAAGAATCCAGTTGGCTCTCTGAATGATGATGTTTTTCAGGAGAGCAAAGAACTTAGGCAAACTGGCTTCTCTGTTTGTAGGGTCAGCTTCCTTCTTAAATTCTTCAAAATAAACTGACTTCATGGAAGCATGAAAAGGGATGCTGGAATTTTTGTGCATTTTCTGGGCATATCTCTTGCCTTTATTCCCCCTAACATAACTCACCCCCATTCCTATAAACTGTACATAAATCTACGGGTTGTGTGTTTATTGTTTCCTTTTTTTAGACAACAACTTGCATTTCAAAGGATTCTTTTAAAAATGTAACTATATTATTATCGAAGTAACATGGTTTGCAATGGTGTTAATATTTATGCTTCCTGTATACAAAGTTACTGCATCTTCACTATCATCTAAGTGACAAGGATGCCTCACCAAGTCCTCCTCATATCAATTCTTGTTGGCCTCCTCTCTTCTCACCCTTAGCTCTCCTTGGAATTCTGTCTGACACTCGGTAACCTCAGCTCTGTTGTCACAGTCCAAAAGCTTGTTTTCATTGTCCATTCTAAAATTAAAGGGATTCTTTAATCCTTTGGCCCAGGGAGAGAGCTCAAAGGGCAGGAGTGCCTGTCAGGCACACACTGGGTTCCTAACTCCTGACATCTCACCACAGGGCCTCCCCTTTCAGGCTGTGTGTAGCTCTGGGCACTGTGGGGGAGGCCCCGGACAAACAAACAAAATCGAGATCCTTATCCAAGATGCTGGAATTAGAAAAGAGATTTCTGGAATTTGTCTTCTATAAATTCCTGGGTTAACTGACTAACAAATCTATTTTCTCTATTGCAATTGTTAGATTTGGTGTTTTCACTGTTATTGCTATTACTGCTATTATCATTATACAATGTTTTGTCATTGCTGTTGTTGGAGGTGGTGATATTTCATACTGGTACAATGTGCTAGGACTAGCTTTTTCCCTTTGATTTTGACAGACATTCCTTCAAGAAATGAAATGTTGCCATACCAACTGGCTTGATTGGCAGGAAAAATACACCATCACATCAATACAAATAGTATTAAAAATCACAAAGAATTCAGGGGTGGAGAAAGTCATTTTTAGTTTATGAATTTACTATATAAAAACCTTGCAATGATGCCTCTCTTTATAAAAATGTAAAAAGAGCAAAACATATTACTGTAATATTTATCCTTCTCTTAGGCAGAGAAATGGCTTTAAGAACAATTTGATGATATTTCAGTCTTTCATTGGGTATTTTTTGAGGAATGTGCAAACACGGTACTATCCTTTTATTCCTATCATGTCGGCAGTGTGCTTGGAAAACAGATGGAACCACCTTGTCCCAGCCCATACAAGGGAGTTCGGAGACTCAAGAAAGTGTCCAAATGCAACCCCAAGGTAACTGTGTCTTATGTTCCTGCGGTCCCCACTCTCTCAGCCAGTTCTAATTCCTATAGCTCAGCAATCCTTCATTTTGCTCCATTTTCTTCCTCCATTGATACTTCATTGGCCCTTCTGAAAAATCAAATTCTGCATTTAGGGTCTTCTGCTTTGACAGAAGACCCTAAATGCAGAAGGTCTTCTGCACTAGTGATTCTTTTAATGATAAAAATACCAATTATTAGACATCTGATTTTTATTTTTTTTTATTTTTTTTTATTTTTTTTTTGCTTTTTGAGTCACACCCGGCAATGCTCAGGGGTTACTCCTGGCTCTGCACTCAGGAATTACTCCTGGCAGTGCTCGGGAGACCGTATGGGATGCCGGGGATCGAACCCAGGCTGGCACAGGCTGGCCGCATGCAAGGCAAACGCCTTACCCACTGGGCTATCGCTCCGGCCCGACATCTGATTTTTAAAGAAACAATGAAGTTATGGATACTTGAGGATAACTGGCAAGACCATATGCAGCTTTGTAGCAGATGCCCAGGTGAAGTTTAAGCTCAACTCTACTCACTCGCCCCACTCCTAAAGGAGACTATGATAGCTTTTAATTGAGGGATATATTTGAGAAAAGCACATGGTAAAATGGGTAGGTATAGATATTCCTACTAATGTTTTCTCATCAGTTCAACAAAACCACAGCCAGGATTGGGCTGTAGTGAATATTGTGTGTGTTGTGTGTGTATGTGCACTTGTGCATGTTCTGTCTCAGATAAACTACATTCCTTGAAAACCCACAGTGAATAGAGGGCTGGGAATGTGACTCAATGAAGGATGCCTGACTTGTGTCTGTAATGTGCTGGGTTTGATCCTTAAATAAACACAAGCACCAAAAAGCAAATGAACCAGAGTGAATGAATTATCTAAAACATCATTTCCAAATATTTGCTTTTCTAATACAATTATGTTATTTGCAGGTGGTGTTTTTGGGGTTGCAAACATCTTTCCTTCTCTTACTATTATTGTTCAGTCAATTGAGGAGAAAGAATGATAATCTCTTATAAATTAAAGCTTATTAGAAATTCATTTAAGAAACATATTTCTTTAAGTCTTACTTTTTGTTGTGATTCACCTTGTATTTCCTCTCTATCATACATATTAGTTTTCAAAGTCTGTGTGTATAAGTGCAGTTTGTCATATTCAATAGGTAGGAGACAGATAAGCCACGTACAAGAATCTGATAAATAGAAATGAACCCCTTCTAAGCCATTCTGGAAAAACTCTGTTTATGTTCCATTTCTATGCAAAGCTCTTTCAAAATGAATTTTGGACATTGGCTTTAAAGCTGATCATACTAATATAGGAATGTGTAAATGGTCAAAATCTACTGGACAATGGTAAAATTTGATGTTTTCCTATTATACCCCCAGAAAAGATCCAAACCACTTTTATGTGAGACATTAGTAGAAAAGTTGGCCTGAGGACTAGATAACGTGATTATCTCTGCCAAATATGGAATAAATAAATTAAAAGGAACCCTGTATGCGAAGATATAGATGCTTAGGAGTAAAACAGCTTCACCGAAGTGATAGGGAGAGATATCAAATGGTTCAACAAGTTCCAGAAAAATGATGGTAGAGAAGAGATCATTAGTTTTGGATAGCAAGGGGGTTATTTGTTATATTTGAAAAAGGAATTTCAAGGTTGTGGTAGAAAGTGATAAACAATTGCAAGTGATTGCAGAATGATTACAAGTCATCTATACTCACAACTTTTGCTGAACTCCTCAAACAGTATTCCAAGACAAGAAATGGTTGCAATATAGGGCTGTTTGGAATGCCAAGGCCAGTGGTAAAGCTAAATAGGTCTATTAATAACATAAACTGAAGACATAGAGATGAAAATGTTCTGTGGTCAACCACCAGTCAAGCCACCATGTCCGTCCAATGAAGAATAAAATTTTAATCAAAAGAAGAAAGAGAAAAGGAAGAATAAAAATGCAGAGTCAGAGAGATAGGACAAAAAGGTAAGACATTTGCCTTGCATGTGACTGACTTTGGATCTAGTTCCTGTTCACCACATGTGGTCTCCCCAGTACTGTGTGGAGTGATCCCTGAGCACAGTCAGGAGTAAGCCTTCAGTATGCCCGGTGTGGCAAAAGGCAAATAAATAAAATAGCATGAAATTTAGAACTGAAGGCCAAAGATAAAAGCCTCTAATATAAATTTTCATACTCATCTCTCTCTCTATGTATGTGTGTGTATGTGTGTAGTGTGTGTGTATCTATACACACATGCATATATGAATTTGTCAATACAGGAACTTGTCAATATATGAACTTGTCAGTATATATACAAAAGGCAGATGTTCAGGCTTTTCTCACAGGTATTTTATTCCAATGCTTAATACTTACAGGACCTTTGAAAAGATATTATTGAATGCAATGTGCCTTAAGAAAATAGTAGGGGGCATATAGTCAAAGTATTTATACTGCTCAGGAAATTATGTCCCCTCCTCTGCTTTCTTGGTACCTGCCTTTTTATTTCCCCATGGCGTTCCCATGTATCATCTCCATCATGTCTGTTTGGAGACACAGAATATCCGTTAAAGTTGAGGGCTCTGGTCGTGGAAGCTCTGAACACCAGATTTACAGTTTCCTGCGTGGACGGGCCTCTCTAAAAGGCCAAGTCTGGGTATGGGGGATTTTATGCACCTGTGAAATGTTTAGTGAATGTTCTTACCTCATAGGGTGCTGTAAGTTCTTAAATGAGGTGAGCTGAATAAAATGCATATTGGGGGCTCTCATACATATTCAGCACCTGTCACAGTGCCTCTCATTAACATCCCCCATAAATCCTTACCTAACTGGCAAATGCAGGTGGTTAGGTAGGATCCTTTATGTCATATTATGCCCTTTTTATGATTCTCAGAATTGGATCCAGTCATTTAGGATGGTGAGCTCAGACCTAGAATTTTAAAGATCTTTATTTTTTTATTCTCTGATTCATTCTCTTATTTTTAAGTATTTGTGACTCTATGATAGGTATTAACTAAACCCTGTGCTCCACAGAGTCCATCTTTTGTCCCAAGGAGAGCACAGCCAAGCGACAAATGACCCATAAGTGACCGCTCTGTGCTTCAGCCTCATCAGTAGTTTTACACTAGGATTGCTTTGAGAACTAAATGTTTATTAGTACATTCAAGATGCTTGGTAAAGTATCTGGTCAGAGTATTTGTGATATAAAATCCAGCACTGCTGTTTTACAGTTATTATTATTGCTATGACTAAAATAAATGTAACAAGAGCTAGTGAATACATATGAAGAAAGTGTCAAGCAAATAAACCATCACTGTATTACTGTATCACTGTCTTCCCGTTCATCATTGATTTGCTTGAGCGGGCACCAGTAACATCTCCATATGTCCTGTCTCATGCAAGTAGAGCCCAAGGGCATCTGCTTGCTCCAGGAACATAAAGAGCCTCAAACCATTTTATCAAGTCATGGGAATGAGGTCTATAACTGTTACTGGTATTTGGCATATCAAATACGACAAGGGTAGCTTGCCAGGCTCTTCCTTGTGGGTGGCATACTCTTGTAGTCACTTCTAAATCCAGCATTTATTGATGAATCTCCAAAAAGAATATAAGGTAAGGAGACTTGAGCAATAGCACAACGTGGAGGGCTGATGGTATATAATCACAAATAACTAATTCAGATTAAGATATGCAAAAACTATTCTCAGGTGATGGTACCCTTGATGTGGAGTTTAACAAAGATGGTCATTTTTTTCTTATAGAGAAAAATATACTATAGGATTAGTTATAGCGAAAGTAAAAACATTAAGATTAGAAGAGTATGTAATGTGCAGAAAACAATTAATAATATGAAATAATTCTGTAATTTCATCATTTAATAGTATCTAGCATAGCGTTTGATATATAATTGTTTGATATATGGATGGATGGATGGATGGATGGATGGATGGATGGATGGATGGATGGAAGGATGGATAGAACTATTTTTTCTGGCCTCTATCTTCTTTCAGAGATTCTTCTCAGAAATAAGTTTCAGGTGACTTTTTGGTATCTATGTTAGAATTAATCATCTCCTCCCAAAGCTTCCTGGACCCTGCTCAAATATAACAACATTAACTGATGAAGATATCTGACCTACACACATTAAACTGCGTCAGTGCATGAAAAGGGCCTTTGAATTTGTGATAATACTACAGACTTCAAGACTCCCATAATGAATCTGGCTGTTAAATTTTAGAGGTTGCCAGAACTCAAGGCAGAAAGGGATCCTGACTTGCCAGGAATCTCACCTAAGCCTTAATTCTACCTAAGAATCAGTCAAGCTCAGACAATTTTAAACAATGACCTCACGCCCTTTCCATTGGCCTTGCCTAATAGTTACCTCTTGTTAACAAAAGCCATCAAGGAAAGAATCTTTATTTTGCTGTATTTTGTCATACAAGCTCTTGAAAATGCCTCCTGCATGGACAATGCTAAATGCTGAACATAGGTTTGTTTCCTTCCCCTTCTTGTTTCTTTTCCCTTTTGATTTTTTTTAAAGCTACCTTTTGGATGTTGGTGCCAAGTTAAAAAAAATCAATAAGTCCAAACATTACAGCAGTGAGTTTAATATAGCTCACCTTCCTGGAACAGGCCTCAGGGAAGCGAGAAGCATCACGTTAAAGTAGTGCTGAGCTTACATCTCGAAAGATGTTTGGGATGGAAGGGACTTGCTCAGCAAGATTTTGATACCTTTGGATGCAAATGAGACAGCCCCTGCAGGACCAGGCTTGGCATGGGAACACAGTGAGATGTTTGTGGGGAAATGATAGTCCAATAGGCTGCCCATATGAGCACTCTGAAGGCAGCACATAACACAAGGAGATCAAACTCGCACCATTGCTGAAGGTCTGCTGGAAGG
This sequence comes from Cryptotis parvus, assembly GCA_021461705.1. Taxonomy (NCBI): domain Eukaryota; kingdom Metazoa; phylum Chordata; class Mammalia; order Eulipotyphla; family Soricidae; genus Cryptotis; species Cryptotis parvus. The sequence goes on along the minus strand of JAJIBD010001074.1, from coordinate 59,958 downwards.
ATAAAGAAAGACTCGTGGCTGGAGCCTGCAGAGACCTCTCTTGATAGAGAACAAATTGATGCAATCTACCCCATGCAACAGCTTATTATATGAGGCATGGGCCATACGCTCAGTCGTGCTATTCCTTACTACTTGGGAAGGCAAAGAGATGGGGAGCATTTTGACTATTACAATACTGACTCTATTCACTGATGTGACAGATATTCAGTGCAGACCCAAATTGGGATTATGTGTTCTATTGTCTGATAGAAATACCATGGTGGGCTAAACCAGCTGTGGAGCTGCCTTCAGAAGGCTTTTGATCTGACAGGAAGAGATAGCTATCATAATACCCAAACCAAACTGAAAGTCTAATTAAGATAAATACCACAAAGTAGAAAGGTTAAGGCCAGTCTCATCTGTATTTATGCCATTAGGCTCTTCATATACTGTATCATATTAAATATCCCAATGACACTTGCATTTGATGGGTTCATCCAAACTCTATTCTCTTAAATAGTATTAATCATAGTCACTGTAGAAGAAAGGGAACTTTGATATCAGAGTGGTTTATATATTACAGACACAATGTTGTCTTCCCATCCTTAAGTAGTTTTGTCTCTAATTTTGTGGAAAATCATGATTTACTAGTTGCTGCTGACATATAAGGAGTGAGACATGCGAACTGCTCACATCTTCACTGTCCCTGGTCTTTGCCTCTTATGGGTTTGGTGCTAAGTCCAATGCAGAAAGTAGACAAAAACCAAGCAAATCAAAATTTTTTTCTTTGTCATTCTACCTGATTCTCTGGGTCTCTGATGAGCAAAATTGAAATAAAGATAAGTGCATTTCTATAATTACACTGTTTAGAACACTCAATCACTTTAGCCCACAACTATTAATTTTTATGTAAAGGGTATGTGGATATCCTTATTTATTTTGCTTATTTACTTTACAAAATATTTATATAGCTTGAAAGGAGAGACACTTTGTAAATAGGAGTTTCCATCACTACACTGATTAGTTGGTTCAGCACTTTCTGCAATCGGCGTTTAATAAGTCATATTATAAATCATCTTTTGAAATGTTAATTAAGTAGTAAAACATTTGCTGAAAGTTAAAAGTTACCAAGAATTTAATTATAACCTTGCATAAGCCATTTCCATTTAATTATATACCCTTCTTATATTCTTGATAAACCACAAAATGCACCCTGTTAATGATCAATTGGTATTAAATTAGCTGGAATTAGTTTTTATTTAATCTAAATTAGATTTTTTATTTGCGATACAATAAAATAGTACACCCAGCCTTTGCCACTATGATTTGGGATATTTCTGTAGAGAGTGATTACCAGATGTCTAATTGGGCAATTAATAGATACAGTTTCCAAATTAACATAATTGGGGGAACTAAAAGAAAACAAAATGATTATTCAACCAGCAGACCATCTTCCTGCCTGTTGCCATTCAGTCAGGGATGTCAAGCAACCCTTCAATCTTTGGGAAAATCATGCTTCTAAAGGCTGGCTGCTCAATACAAGGTCACAATGACCCAAACTTGAACAGTTTCAAAGTGCTCAGCAGTAGAGCAAGAGCCTGGTGGATAGCACGCAGAAGGGCATCTCAAAAGATGCTATTTCCTGCGTATGTTGCAGGTGAGGGCAGGTACAGGAGTCCAAGTGGAGTTTACAGAATGGCTGAGATAACCAGCTAGATAATGGGGTGTTTACACAGCTGACAGGAGTCCAAACGCGCAAGCCCATCTCCTTCCAAAAACAATTTGCCAGATGAGTTTAGTTTGATGTTCCAAAAGCTTTTTCATTTTGCCACTTAATACACCACAGAAGGGATAGAGACTTAACCTCTCCATTTCTGCCATCAACCTAAATCCCTTTATAATTGCTTCCCTGACATGTTCAGTGCATAGTTTCAAAGTGTGTTCCCTGCCATCTGTGTTCTCTTAAGAGATGGCCTTTCCCCCAACCCCCAATCCCACATGTAAAATAAGCTACTTTCAGATGTACTCTCCAAAGGGGGTCTCTTCACTCCACACACCCAATCTTGCTATCTGATGCCAGTTAAACCAAAAGTCTTCAAAATTCAGGATACTGCCCCAGGAAACTAACAACAATTAGTAAAAAAAATAAAAACAAAAAAAAACATGCACCTTTAAAATATATTTTTACAAAGAATGAATTCAAACTAATGAATTGCCTGCAGTGGATCAAAAGGAAGTAAAGAGATCTTGCAACAGAACTGCCAGTCTCTGGGGATCCGTCACTTCTGGAGCAAGAAAGAACAGTCTGGGCAGGACTGACTTTCACATTCAGTGTGACCTTTATTATTGGGATCTTTTTCTTATCTGCTTCTAACTCTATGTTGGCCTCTCCCATTCTTTACTGGCTTAACGGGATCTGAGTTTTCATCACTTCTCTCTTGGAAACTCATTCATTTATTTAACCAATAAACATGTACCATCTCCTTTTCATGGCTGTGTACTTAGACATCAGGTACAATAACAGACAAGACTGATAACTGTCCCTAATATTCTTTGGGTACCATTTAAGTGGGTGAAACAAGATCAAAAAGAGTTAGAAATTGGGGTGGGGGTGATAGAACAGTGGGTATGGTGATTGCCTTGTGTTTGGTCTCCAGCATCCCATATGGTTTGCCAAACTTTCCAGGAGTGATCCTTCAGCTCAGAGTTAGGAATAAGCCCTGAGCACTGCTGGGTACACCCAAAAGCCAAAAATAGGAATTAGAGATATAAATATAAATAGGTAGAAATATAAATGTAGAGACTTAAAATTATCCCAAGTATCCAACCTGGCAAGAAGAGAAGAGAATGAGAACTTTACGTAAAATAACTCTCTTTTGAATCAACTGAGCATGATAGACAGCTTTGAGCATTCATGAGCTAAGCAGAGAAACCCGTAGAAACTGTGCTCTGGGCACAGGAAACACATAAAACAGACTCCCAAACTGGTAGGAGCTTGGTTACTTCCTAACCAAAGAAACAGAGGGGAAGTGGATGAGGAGCAACACAATCATACAGTGAGGAAGAAGCTTAGGGCATAAGTTGAGAACTGGGAGGCGATCAGAAGTGGCAGGCACCAGGGTGACCGAAGAGCACAGTATCTAGGAGTGGGTGTTGCAAAACGTTGAAGTTAGGTCACAGAATGGGCCACTTTTTGTGGGCTGTAAGAATATTATCTTGCTGATGCATAGAATAACTGGGGATTCATCACTTCTAGAGCATGGATGAACAGTCTGGGAAGGACTGACTGGGCAGGAATGGGGGAAAAGCTGGCAAAAATTACTGAAATTCTCTAGGAAAAAGAAAGACAGTGGCCAGACTGAGGAATGGACAATAAATGGGGATATTATTCAGAGGGTCTTTTTAAAGAACAAAATGAATAATGTATATAGTGCTAAGGCGAGAGAAAAATCAAGAAGGCTCCTAAATTTCTTGCTTGAGCAACTGAGTTTATTTGTGCATTCAATATGCATTTCTTGAACACTTACTATAGTGCCCAAAAAACTTGCAAAGTTGAGCCAGACAGCAAATGTTCATAAAGTTACTATCCCTGGAGAGGAGAGTTTAGAGGCTAATTGCAGAACATTTCTTCTCTTCAATCATTCAAAGTCTGACTTTCAGAGTACAGGACTTTCATCAGATACAATCTTTTCCACAGTTTGTTTTGACAATGAGTATGACTTTCTCTCATTTGATATGAATTTTGTTTTCTCCAAAATAACTTTGCTTCTCTCCTGTTTGTATAGGAAAGACTTCAGAGACCTCCTAAGTGTCATATTTTTGCCAGGTCTAGTCTCATCTCTATGGATATAAATGGGATAATAGCATCAAATACCTTTTGTTTTCACCCCAAGCTGCTGAAGGCACAAGAAAGATTTCAATGGGACTTATCAGTGATTGGTCAAGTGTCCTTTGACACAATATATTCCCGCGTTTGTGTTTCAAATAAAATATGGTCCTAATTATTGTAACAAAATAATTTGCATTTGCAAAATCTAAAGAAAAGTTTGGAAAGTATAGTCATCAAGCCTCTTCCAATTTTATACAATATTTTATACATTTATTATACTTAATATAAATGAATATTTGACTATAGAGATTGATTTTAAATTTATTAATAATAAATATTTATTTTAAAATGTTTTCCATATATTACAACTTTCTAATAGGCTGGTTGGCTGATGGGTCAGAGAGCTAATGGACCAATTCAGGGTCTCACATACCTTACGCAAGTTCTCAACTATTCAAGCTCTCTCCCTGACCTTAGACAACCAATTTAATTCTGGGAACATGTGAGTTATTTTCAGTATATCACTTTCATAAGTATTATTTCAATCAAGGGCTCCGTGCATGAACTTCCTCTGTTATTTTGAATCCTAGAGGTAGAATGGATAGGTCAAAAAGCCGGCATGATATAAAGGATTATGATACATATTGCTAAAACATTCCTAAAAGGGTTATGCTAATTAACACCCCCTAGAGAAACACAGAAAAATAAGGTAGGCCGAACTCTTTCAAACATCATTTTTTCTCCTCTCTTGTCTTTTAAATTTTTTAATGTGTGTTAATTGGATGGGTGATAAATTGCCTCTTGTTTTTCAATTGCTTCTTTTTTTAAAAGAAGAATTTTTTAAGATAGAGGCTGAGAATCCTACCTTCTCTCTTCATCTGCCTTTTACTCAATTTTGTTTCCTCTTATATGAGTCAAACTGTCCTTTTCTTACCAACTGGTATCTTAATTTCAGGACTTTTTTCTTTACATATTTATCTCAATCTTTACAGGATTCTCTTTTCTCTTTGGCTTTTTCTTTATTTTAGCTTCACCGTTGACGTTGATGGTTGTCTTCAGGTGAAGATGGGGCTCATTAAATAACAATAATTAATGTAAGAAAGAAAAAAAGTAGTACTCTATGTTTTTAACTTAGCTATTCTAATACTGAATAAAATGAATCAAACCAATGTCAGAAGACAATGTCCCAGAGAACTGTAGGGAAATAAATTTGTCTGTCATTGCTAAGGATCTCTGTCATTGCTAAGGATTCACTTTCCTTCTAGAATAGAACATAAGAAGACACAACTGGTCTGGAGCACTGCTTCGCCAGTGTTGATCATAAGAGCACACAATTGAACTGAGAACAGTCTGAGGAGAGGGTAGAGCTATAGGAGATTAGATAAGGCATTTTCCTTGCACGTGGCCAACTTGGGTTCAATCCCCGGCATCCCATATGGTCCCCCAAGCACTGCCAGTAGTAATCCTGAGTGTAGAGCCAGGAGTAACCCCTGAGCATCACTGATATGATCCAAAAAAGACAAAAAAGTAAAGATATAAAGGAAAAAAGAAAATAGTCTTAGGGTGGAAACAGGAACGGAAAGGGCAAAAGTGATATGGCTCCTGGACAAGCTCCACAGAACATTTTATATATTCTGTTTCTCTGGATAATCCTGAATAATACTTTCCTTTCTTTTCTTTTCTTTCTTACTTCCTACACTCCTTTCCTTTTTCTTCCCTACTTGTATTGGCTAAAACAACTTTTAAACCTTTATATCTCTTGGTGTGATCTTTAAACCTTGTTCTCTCTGTCCTTCTGTTTTGTGAAAATGTGTTCATAAAAGCATATTCTTTTAGTGCTTATATTTTATGACACTGTTTCATTGTGATAAACCAGGTGATAGGAGGAGTAGGTTACCTCGTGGCACTAATAATGGCACTAACTCCATTCATAAATGCTTCACCTTCATGTCTTCATTCACGACCAACTGTTTTTCCAAAGTCCCAGCCCCATCATGATGGCATGGGTTTTCACAATGTGAATTCTAGAGGTTCACCAACATTCAATTCATAATACTTCAACAGGATGCTAAATTTCATTAAAAATAAAAAGAAACATGGGCGGGAGAGATAGTATAGCATGTAATGCATTTGTCTTGCACATGGCTGAAAACATTCTATACCTGGCACCCCATATGGTTCAATAAGTCCTGCCTGCTGTGATCCATAAATGCAGAGCCAGGAATAAGCCCCTGAGAACTGTTGGTTGTGGCAAATAAATAAATAAATAAACCAAAAAACAAATAAAGCCCAGAAGAAAGAAAAGCAACAATCTATGTTTGTCATGTGTCACTTGTCTTGCCATTGTTCATCTATTTGCTCAAGCGGGCACCAGTAACGTCTCCATGCATTGGGAATGAGGTGCATTATTGTTACTGTTTTTGACATATCGAATACACCATGGGTACCTTTCCAGGCGCTGCTGTAGTTCTGGGTTCATCCCAGGGTGTCTGGTCTTTTTCTATGTCAGACCATCAACCATCCAGGGCCCATGGGGCAGAGCCCTGGGTGTAGACAAGCCTGTCTCCTGTATGCCACCGGCTGATACAGCCGGGCACCAGCCATGCCTGCAATGCAGGAATCTAAGTTTAAGATAGCTAATTAGGGTGGTTTCCTCAATATCATTTGTGCAACCATTCCAAGGAGTAAGTCTTCCCCTTGTGAGGCTGTCTGGCTACTAGAGAGCCAGGACTGAGGAGAATGCTTCACTACACGTTGTAATCTATTTTTGTGTTCCCACCTCCATGGCTAGCCTAAGCTCATCAAATAAAAGTAAAGATGGTCCTATAAAATAAATTAGTTTGTTGTTTCTACTATAAAACATTACCATATTTTAGTAACTTGAAACAACACGATCATTGTTAGTTTTGTAGTTTGAAACTCCAAAACAGGTCTGGAAAAAGGGTATTGGCAGGTATTGTTGCTCTGATTTTGGGGAGAATCTGTGCCTTTACCTTATCTGAGAGGCAGCTCACATTTTCTGCCCTCCATCAGCAGCAGTACTACGTCCCTGAACTCTTCTTAGGGCTATTTTCCCCCCTGACCACAGCCAGGATGGTCTCTCTAATTAGAAGAATTTATGTAACTGGATAGGACCCATCTGAATCAGCCCCTGTAGTCCATCCACTTCAAAGACCTTAATTACAGCTGCATAGTCCCTTTGTCATGAAAGGTGACATGTTCAGCTTCCCTGAATTAGGATGTGAGCATCTTGGTGAGAAGTGTTTAATGTATCTATCAGTTTTCATCAGTCCAGGGTACAGGAGCAAAATACCATAAAATGGGTAAGTTATAAACTACAGAAATTGATTCCTTGCCTTTCTAGGGCCTGGACACTTAACTTCAGGCTGGTAGTATTGCTGATCTGGTGAGGGTCATTTTTCTGGTCTGCAGGCTTTGATGAAATCAAATAGATTTGATTGAGATGCTCACTGTGAAATTCCCTGCGGTGTGGTCTTAGGAGAATGACTCCATCTGCCTGAGGTGCTTATTTCCTTGAGTGGGAGAATAAGCCTGCTGGAATGTTTGAGCATAGTTATCGCATCAAAAATGCCAACAGCTCCCATCAACCTCTAAGTTTCTTCAAACTATTCTGCACTGTAAGACACTACGCACACATACACTTGTTCTTCCTAATTTCCTGGAGATGAGAGTGGTAACATTGAGCATTGGTGAAAATTTGAATGTACCTTGAAATCTGCACTTCTTAATACTTACTGACTATTCAAGATCTCAAGGTGACCTCAAAACCATCATGTCCATAGCCAAGCTCATCATCTTTCCCTTAGCTCCTGCTGATTGCATGGTTCCCCACGGAAGTTTCATTTGTAGTACAAACAATCACCTTTAACTTCCACTGTCCATCCAGCTCCTAAACAATGGAACATTCTACCACCTTAGAAAATTCCTGGTCTGAATAGACACTGTCACTTGTTGCCTTTGTAACTTCGAACGTGATAAATTGATGATTTTTTTCTTCTAGATCCACTTCCCAGTAAAACCCCGAGGCTAGGATGATCTTTACAAAATAACAACCTGGTTATCTTTGCCTGAAATGAGTCAATACCTCTTCACGAGGTGGCCGGCCCTGCTGAATATGGCCTGGATCTGCACTCATCTTCATCAAGGTCCCTTAATTCCAAGCTTCTAGAGTCCCAAAGTTGTTGTATATTTCACAGAATGTCCCATGTTCCTCACTGTCACTGTATCACTGTCTCCCTGTTCATCATCGATTTGCTCGAGCAGGAACCAGTAACATCTCCATATGTCCTGTCTCATGCAAGTGGAGCCCAAGGGCACCTGCTTGCTCCAGGAACATAAAGAGCCTCAAACCATTCCATCAAATCATGGGAATGAGGTCTATAACTGTTACTGGTATTTGGTATATCAAATACAACACGGGTAGCTTGCCAGACTCTGCCGTGCGGGTGGCATACTCTTGTAGTCACCTCTAAATCCAGCATTTATTGATGAATCTCCAAAAAGAATATAAGGTAAGGGGGCTTGAGCGATATCACAGCGTGGAGGGCTGATGGTATATAATCACAAATAACTAATTCAGATTAAGATATGCAAAAACTATTCTCAGGTGATGGTACCCTTGACGTGGAGTTTAACAAAGATGGTCATTTTTTTCTTATAGAGAAAAATATACTATAGGATTAGTTATAGCGAAAGTAAAAACATTAAGATTAGAAGAGTATATAATATACAGAAAACAATTAATAATATGAAATAATTCTATCATTTTGTTATTTAATAGTGTCTAGCATAACGTTTGATATATAATTATTTGATATATGGATGTTCCTCACTTGAAAAAAAAATCTTTCACACAAGCTGTCCCCTCTATCTGTCCTCTATCCTGCCCTGTCAACTCCCCATTTGCTGCCTCTATTAATGCTCTTTGTTAAAAGAACACTCGTCCTTAACACCTTGAGTCTAAAATCTAGTTATGGACTTTTGTCTTCAAAATGGATCCGAACCCACTCCCCGAGACCCTCTGGTGCCTATGCATCTCACATAGAGGAGGGGAGCGGTCTGTCAGTTCAGGATTTGCCTAGCACCAAGCCCAGCCATGGCATACAAGCAGGGCCTCTGTGATGTGTGGATTATGTATCGTTTGTCTAATAAATGCATGAAATTCGTAGTTCCAACTCAGGTTGCCCTATTTCACCTTCACATGCATTATTCAAACAGCTTCATAATTGGTTTCCCATTTCCCCAAGTTTCTCTTTCTGTCTCCTGATACTGTTGCCAGGATGATCTCTCAAATACACAAATCAGGGGATGTCAGTGCCCTGTTATTGATGAATACATTGATGTATACATTTATACAAAGGCATGGTTTTCCCCTTGCCTCCTGTGAATGTTTGAATATCCTTCATTGTATTATAGCCCTGGAGAATGGAAGCATCTCTTTTCCTTTCCCCTCTCCACACCTATCATAGATGTCCGTTTAAGCTGCTCCCATCCAGCTGGGGCTGAATGGTAAGCTTTCTATATCGCCTTTCTCCTCTACTGTGATTATGGTCATCCTTTACACAGGGCATTTCCTGGGGTTTCTATAGCCCAAACGCACCAATGACACTTCTGTTCTCTTCTTCCCCTGTTCTCTTCTTCCTTTCCAAAATGCTCATACCTGACATCTCATCATTTAGTGAGGAAGGATCAAAGCCTCAACATGTCTTATTCCTGACTCCTTTCAGCCAGTGGGTTCACATTCATTAAGCACCAGCAAATTTAGTTATTCGCTAGGTACTGCGATTACCGAGACATGTACATACAAATTCCTGTCCTCCAGGAACTATGATGAGACTAACCTACAGACAAGAAATGACTTCAAAATATTATCATTATTCCCAGATAGCCCAAACTGCAGAAGAAAGAAAATTCCTATCCCTTGGCATCTCTTTTCCTCACATGTATTTTGATGAAGGAGTGTGGGTTTAACAATAACAGAGTCCTTTGGGGCTTGTGACAGAAAATGTGACTCTATCTAAATGCAAAGACCACAGTATGTTATAAAGTACTGAATATTAAAAAGTATTTCTGCATCACGAATGGAGCCAGCCTCTGTCCCTGAAGACCTATCCCATGTCTGTCATTAAGAGCCAAATGACTACACTCTTTACTCAGAATAATGAGCAGCGATGCTGATTGCCATTATAGCATAGGACAGCCAGAGCCCTTCCAAGAGGCACTCTGAGAATATAGCCTTAATGCAGTGCGCTCTTAATCAAACACTTCCTTATTGATTGCTTATGGTTTTAAAAAAAGTGATATGTTTTCACAACTCCCCCTAAGGGAGAGGGTTAGCGCCACAACTTCATTATCCCTTTGTCCAAGTTAACCTTGATCCTACTGTCAACATTTTTAGAAGACTAATAACTGTATAAAAATAGCATTAAAATATTATGTGTTTTTATTATCAAAATATAAAATAAGAGACAAAAGGGCAAAAAAAATCAAGAAAAGTTGCTTACAACAAATGTGGGCATTGAAACAGATCCTTTATTTCTTGTATTTTCTAAGCACACATTACCCTACCCCCCAGTACCCTTTCTTGCTGTGCTCAAGGCAGACACATGACATTTGTAGTCCTTACCATGCATAGTATGACAGCACTATTCTTCTTAAACTCACCAGAGCCTTACCTAATAGCCTTGTGAAGTCAAGGATAGAAGAAGCCCAGTACTGCCCCTCTCTATCTCCCCTGAATTTTGTTGTGGGTGTCAGTCTAATGAAGATCTCATTCCTATGGGTTGGAAAATTAACGACTAAGTTTGGGAAAAGGAGAGATTACTCCAATTCTCCACCAGAGATAACACCATTTTCTAGGAACCATTTGAAATAAAATATTTAAAGTCATTAATAAGCAATGATAGCTAACACAATCACTAGTGAATAAACATGGTATAAAAATGATAATGTCAAATGCTGTAGAACTTATAGGAAAACTGGAATAGATAACCCACAGTAGTAGCACAATGATATGTAGAGTTTTATTTATGCTAGGGAAACAAAATGGAAATGAACTAGTAAAACATGGTATATCAATCCAATAGAACATTCCAGAACAATTAAAATGAATAGTTATGAAGACTATTCTGACATGAAACAATTTATGAAATTGTGTATTTCATAATGCACAAAAGCTGCAAAGAAATCGTTTAACTGTGGATGCCGTTACTATGGGCAAATCTTTAATATGCTTTGTTTTTATTGCCATGCTCTACTGCTTCAGCATCATAAAAATTGATCATATTTTTTAGGGCCATGTTCGAAAGTTGCATATTAAAATATGACATGATCTCCGGCAATTTAATTTTTGCATAGCACTGTGACTCAACACATATTTTTAATTTTGAAAATACCCATTTTTTTCTTCTATATGAAAACAGTATATCTGTGTTTATGGCTCTATGCAATTACGATGAGTTGACCATATTTATGCCGAAAAGAAAAAGGTTCAGGTGGACTCGGTGAAGACGGTTGATTGACATACACATGTCTCGTGTGTGTGTGTGTGTGTGTGTGTGTTCGTGTGTGTTTTCTCCTCAAAATACTTTTAAAAACATCATTTTCTTTAAAACATACGAATAGGTCATGAAAGATAGGTAGTACAGTGGATAGGGCACTTGTCTTGCAACCAACCAACCCCGATTCACTTCGCAGCACCCCATGTGGTCCTCCAATCTCCACTGGAGTAGCTTTCCAGGACAGAGCCAGAAGCCCTGAATTTTTGGCCCCTAATAAGTTAAATAAGTTAAAAATGACTTGTCACTTGTCTTCCCTGTTTTTCAAAGATTTGCTCGAGCAGGCACCAGTAACTTCTCCATTCATTGGAATGAGGCCCATTATTTTTACTGCTCTTGGCATATCGAATAGGAATACACCATGGGTAGCTTGCCAGACTCTGCTGTGGCTCTAGGTTCATCCCAGGGGACTCAGTCTTTTTCTATGTCAGACCATCAACCATCCAGGGCCCATGGGGCAGAGCCCTAGGTGTAGACAAGCCTGTATCCTGTCTGTCACCTGCCAATGCTGGCAGGCACCATAGCCACACCTGCAAAACACCTCTGCGGAGCAGGGAGTTAAAATGAATATAAAGAAAATCTAATTGAAAATGATAGAGGGGACAACATTTCAAACATTCAGAAGCTAGATGCAAATAGATAAACATACCAGTAAATAATTTCAGTAACCATATATTCACCAGAGAATTCCCAAATAAAACTGAATTAACAAAACCTCTGAGTGGAAGATGGTGTTTTGAAGAAGTATCTTTGTTGAATGAAGGACTGAGAAACAGCTTGATTCCTGAGTGAGTTTCCTTACTCCATTGAACAATGCATTTTCTCCATGCCAACAGAGGCTAGAGTTCCATTCTCTATAAAAGATATAGAAGAATTCTGATTTGCAACACATCGAAACCTATCAATTAAATATGTACATTTCCCTTTTAGAAAGATTTCCCCAGGGAAGGAAGTGTTTGAAAGATCATAGCCCAGGAGGCTAGGAAAGCAGTGAGTCAAATTGTGAAAACCAGAATGATCATTTAGAGTGGGAAGTGCTATAGAGACATTTTTTCACTTGATCACTTGAATTCCATTATTCATCAATTTATTCGAGCAGGCACCAGTAACAATTCCATTGGACCCTGTGGACGTGCCAATGTAACCCAATGGCTTGTGGTTGATTCAGGAATATGAAGAGCCTCAAACCGTTGCTTCAGGGTCTTGACAAGGAAGTCTGACCATCTTGTGGGTGGGCCGCCACGTGATCTTTGACATCCCGTGGGATCCAGTCGGTAATGGCTCTAGTCCAGCAGTTGTCTCCAAATCGCATTACATGTCCAGCCCATCTGATTTTCGATGCCTTGGCAAAAGAGACAGCATCCCTGATTCTGGAATAGCAATGGAGGTGAGAACTCCGGATTCCTTCTCTCACTTGAGTGAGGCGTGATATTCCAAGCATAGCTCTTTCGATTCCTCTCTGGGAGACCCGAATAGCATTCTCATCCTGCTTTCATAGGGCCCAGGTCTCTGAGGCGTATGTTAATGCAGGGAGAACAGTGGAGTCGAAGAGATGTGCCCGAAGTCAGAGGTTCTTTGTCCTTTTAGCTATTTCTTTGATGCCTCTGAAGGCATTCCATGCTGCTCTCTTCCTCCCTGCTCAGCTCAGGTTTTAGGTCATTGATCACGTTGATTTCTCAACCTAGGTACACATAACTGCTGCATTCAGAGATATTTGTTCCATTGAGAGTGAATGGGGCCTCAGGAACTAGTTCATTTTTCATGAACATAGTTTTCTTGAGATTCCGCTGTAGACCTATCTTTCCACATTCTCGGTCAAAGTCAGCCAGCATTTGTGCCGCTTGGCTAATGTTTGGTGTTATTAGAATGATGTCATCAGCGAAGCAGAGGTGGTGTAGTTGCTGACCTTCTATCTTCACTCCCATTCCTTCCCATTCTAATTGTCGCATGATGTTCTCAAGGGTGGCGCTGAAGAGTTTTGGTGAAATGGTATCACCCTGTTGAACCCCTTTTTTGACATCAATGATCACTTCTTTTGTAGAATGGTGAGATCCTGGTGGTGAATCCGTAATACAGCTCACGAAGTATCTTGATGTATTGGGTTTGAACACCCTGTTTGGCTAGGGCTTTGATGACTGCTTCAGTCTCCACAGAATCAAAGGCTTTCTGTAAATCAATGAATGTGAGACAGAGCGGCATCTTGTACTCCCTACAAACCTCAATGAGCTTGGTTACTGTGTGGATATGGTCGATTGTGCTGAATCCTTTCCGGAAGCCAGCTTGCTCACATGGTTGGCCTTCATCTAGTGTTCTGCCAATCCTGTTCAGGATGACTCGTGTAAACAGCTTGTAGATGACAGACAACAGGCAGATGGGGCAATAGTTTCCGATGTCGTGAATGTCCCCCTTCTTGAACAGTAGAACTGTCCTGCTGGTTTTCCATTGGGAAGGTACCTTGCATTCGGACAGATAGTGTGTGAAGAGCCGAGCTAGTGTATTGATGAGTACCGATGGCAGATTCTTCAGGTGTTCGGGTCTGACTTTGTCTGGGCCTGGTGCTGTTCCCTTCTTTAACGATGAGATGGCATGTCGGATTTCAGAAGGGAGAACATTGGGAATGACATATATATCCTGTGGAATTTGGTATGTGGGCAGGTGGATGTGGGTATCAGAGAGATGTGAGAAGAAGTCCTGGATATCTTCTCCATTGCCTTTCTGGAAGATGTGATAGATCATTGGTCTGACTGAGACGAGGAGGTGTCTATCTCATCATGCTGTATTTGACACCGGAGAAGAATTGTTCCTTTGAACATGCTACGAAAGAGGCGTTAGTGGCGTTGGTGTCTTTGTCAACACTGAACATGGCCATCAACATTGATTCATTTGAATTCCTAACACACCCGGATAGGACGATTACACTTGAAGAGATGTGGCCCACTGCCAGCAATTTCTATCTTCATTGTCTATGCACCAACATCCACATACAAAGGAGATGAAATTGAGAAATTCTACATGGAATTGGAGGAGTTCTATAAAATAAGATCACACCTTCTACAAGATCATAGTCGGTGATTTTAATGCCAAGATTGGACCGAGAAGATCAGCTGAAGAACTCCACATCGGGAACCATGGCCTAGAATGGAACGAACAGGGTGAGAAACTATCTGAGTTCATCATGTCCACCAAGACCATTCATGGGAACTCACAGTTCCAGAAGGCTGAAGCAAAACGTTGGACATGAGAATCTCTTGGTGGACAGTTCCACAATGAAATTGACCACATCATCTTCAATAGACGGTTTTGTCTGACCGATGTTGCTGTTGTCCCCAAATTCCAAACAGGATTGGACCACCGTCTCCTTCATGCAAAATTCTACTTCCCGCAATGGGGAGAAAAGGCTGCAAAGTTTAAGAAGAGAACTCCCAGAATGACCTCCAACTGGGAACTCTTTGGCACCATTGCAGCAACATGGGAAGATACCATCATTGACGACATTGTGAAGAATACAACCGACTGGTTCAGCACCTCCATAATTGTGCGAAGAATGCCGAGAGAGAGAGAAAGACACAAAAGGAACGCCTGTCTTCAGAAACTCTCGAGCTCATTTGCCAACGTGGCAAGGCGCGAGCCTCAGGAGACCAAATGCTAATGTCCAAGCTTTCTAAACAGTGCAGAGAATCGATAAAAGACTTCAAAGACAGAAGAGCAGAAATACTGGAAGATGCAGCAGAAGTGGGGAAAAGCTTTAGCACCGCCCGCCTGTCCTTCACCAACTATAAGACCAAGATGACTGCCCTCTGATGCCCCTGACAGAGACATTTTTTATTAAGTGGAAATCATGGATCTTACTAAGTGGTTGGATGCAGGAGAGAGGTAAATAGAATCAAGTCCAGGAAGACTGGAGAATGGGTCACTTCTACGAGATCTCTTTCTCTCACCCTTCTAACCCCACTGTTTTGGGGACACAAAAACCCTGTGGCACAAGTCTTCTTAGGAAGGAGTAAGAAAACGGGCTTTTTGGCGATTTTTTCTGTATTTCAAATTCCATAACAGCTTTGAATTTCAGGAGATTGGGAGGATCCAAGAAATTACCTTTTAGTTAGGAGTCTGCTGAGAAAAGATTTCATGGGGCCATTTAATCATTTGTAGAATAACAACTCAAACTAGCACAATACAGCTCCCAGTACCTCTCCATTCAAGTTGCTGAAAATTCTTATTGGTCAGTTTTTCCAAAGGGCAGTGCACACTGGGAGAAGCAAAGGTTAAGAGAATTCTTTTTTTTTTTTTTTTTTTTTTGGGTCACACCCGGCAATACTCAGGGGTTACTCCTGGCTCTGCACTCAGGAGTTACTCCTGGCGGTGCTCGGGGACCATATGGGATGCCTGGGATCGAACCCTGGCCGGCACAGGCCGGTCGCATGTAAGGCAAACGCCCTACCCGATGGGCTATCGCTCCGGCCCTGATCAAGAGAATTCTTGCTTGGCTTCATCTGTGCAGCACTTTTCTTGAATGACATTTACTAGTACTTGGCAGTCTGAGTCACTTTTAAAATATAGGATACCTTATTTTATAAAACATCATTTTCTGTAGTCACACTTCTTTTCTGTAATTACAAATGGAATCAAGAGATAAAGACATTGCCCTTTGAGACTGGTTGAGTGTGGCACCTATTGAGGGTAAGAGTATGTGCTTGAACCCAGGCCCTCGACTAGAGTCTGAGCTGTAGGGTGTTCAAAGAATTTACCAGGAGAGTGAGAGAGTTTAGACAGAGCAGTCAGTTTAGACTGACCCAGTGGAGGCCCCCAGAGATACCCTTTAAACATTCTTAGGGAACACTTTTTATGGCTGCCTTGGACAAGAAACTTCTTCTATAGATTTGTTAGTTCTGGGAAAGAGTAAGTAGGAAATAAACATGTGCCCAATTTGGGGGAGGAAGAACTTTGAATACAAAAAATATTCTAAGTCAATCACATAAAAAGGTAAGGAATATAAAATTTGGATCAAGTATGAAATGTTCTGATGGAAAATTACATAAAATAATTTAGACTTATCCTGAGAAGGGAGTAGTGTTAATAGGTTTATCCTAGGAATCAGGGTGGCAAAGCCATAGGAGGAATACCACACTGGGTCAAATTGTAAGACGACAGTGGTTTCTAGGCCGGTTCTAGAAATTGGGGAGGAGGGGGCAATGACAGGGCCTCTAGAGCCTCCTGGGCACAGCTCATTAACTTAGTAAGGATGGCCTTGGCCTGCCAGTCCTTTGAAATGGGAATTTAAGGTAGGTCTCTTTTAAGGGGATATTTTTAAACGACTGCAACCTAATCTCAGTTTATCCCTTGTCAAGTCAACATGTCTCAGGAATGTGGCCAACTCATGTAAGCCACATGCAATTTGACCTTTAAGGAAAAAATAAAAAGAAGATAAAATCCCTGTTTCATCCCTGAACAACTGTAGAATATTTGCGTGGCTAATGCTGCTACATCTTTTTAGCAGAACAGCTGGTAGCTCACTCAATGGCTCTTTCTTTAAACATACACACACATACACGCAGACACACACGCACACACACACACACAGAAATGTGTCTATTGCTCTGAAGTTATAGCAGGAGGCTGCTGTCTCATCATCAAGTCATGTCACATAGTTTATGGTGCTAAACTTTGCCGGAGGAGTTGAGAAACAAAAATGAGAGAAAATTGATGCACAATAGAAACAATGCCAGTGAACAGAAAGTGATGGGTGGCCATAAACGCAGCTTCTCTGGAAAGAGCCCTCATGAACATAGGGACGTTGAACATCTCAACCATTTCTGAAGCTCAAAGGAAAAATAATGCTCAGCAGAGGGGTGTTGTTGGTGGTGTGGTCTGATCATGGGGTTCAGTAATGTCAGGAGGATGAAGTAGGCTGAGAATGAACTCACATGAAAAGGCTTTGATGCCAGAATACCGGAAATGATGCCACAGAGTCCTTAGAAGGGGAAAGGAGTCAACTAAAACACTCAGCGCATGATCACTGGCCTGACTGTGACAAAACCAAGTGCCCTAATGTGGACAAAGATTGAGCCTTCAGTTCTCAGATTTTAAAAAAGGGGTTGGCACCTCAGAGTAATTATTGAAAAAGTATTCACATATTGGGTAGCAAAAAGTCGTTACAAATAAGAAAGAGTATCTTAATGATACCTTAAGCAATGACACAAACTCTGAATATAACAGGGAGGCAAGAATCCTCCCAGTGAATAAGCATTTAAAAAGGCACAGTCGGAGTAACAAAGAGCTAAGCAGAACAGCCAGGAGATATGCTTTGCCTCTGCCATTTCCATAGAGCATAACAATACGAAAGGTGCACTGGGCCGCCTCGCCTTATCCCTCATATTCCTGATGACAACTAATTGTTAGAAATCTCTTTTGGAAGCCATTTGTCACGAATAGTGATACAACCCTATGTGGTAATGGATATTTGAGACTCTCCTGACTTTAATAATCCAAACTATTGAGGAGAAGGAACATTAACAGCATGGAGTTCTTAACTTATGTAGCATTTTTTTATATGTTTTCAAACATTTTATAAAAAATTTAATATTGGAGGCAGTCTTCATACCTGATTCAGGACAGGTGAAATAAATGATGATATATTCATTACTTAAAATTTAATGAAAACAAGTTTTCAGCAACATAAAAATTATTTATAAAACATCCAATTAGGTGGAAAATAAATAAGAATATTTAATGAGAAATATATGGTGGTTTCAGCCATTAACAATTAATAGCTAACATTTATATGGTATTCTTTATGGCCCAGCCACTTTATTAAACACACTTCACATTGATTATCCCTTTGAATCTTTGTAATAGTCTTGTGGCATGAGCAGCCCATTAACAGAGTAAGCTCTGACTTGACAGATAATATCTTGCCTAAGGTGATGAATGGAGCTGGTAAACTCAAACTAGCAAATTGCACTAGGTGAGTTTTTTTTTTTTTTTTGGGGGGTGTTTGGGTTATAGCCACCTAGCCATGTACAGAGGCTATTCATGGCAGTTCTCAGGGTATCAAATGTAGTGCTGAGAATTATATCAGGGTTGGCCACATGCAAGGCAAATTCCCTACCTCCCATATTACCTTTTTGGTCCTGGCTCTGGAATTTTTTAAATCTATAATAATGCAAGTTACCCTGAAGAGCTGAACAAGAATGTGAACTAATATATTAAGTCTGATCAGCTGGAGGAATTTTCTTCCAAACTTCTTTGATATGAGATATTCATTTAAATAATAGGAATTATTCTCTAAATATCTATTTCTGATGAAAAGGAGAAGTATATAAAGGACTGCAGCAAATGGATGTAATGAAAGAAAAAGGCAATTTGCTCTGATATATATTTATATACATATTATTGATGTCACATGTGTTCTTAGCTAAGTTGCTGGGCATCACTGCAAATCAACATCTGTATACACTATTATAGTGGTCTTGTTTCATCTCTGTCAAGAACTTGTAAAAAAGAAGCTTCAGCCAGCAAGTGATAGAGTGAAGGGTGGATCAGCTAATTACTCTACTGCAAGTACCTAAATGGCATTTTCTGAAATGGATGACTTTTTGTGGGGTTGTTTTGTGAACTGTGGGTGTCTGGCAGCCCCCTCAGCCACTATTCATTAAATACCAGTTGTGTCAACCAAAAATGTTTCTTGACCTTGGCAAATATTCCCTCATGGCAAAACTGTATGCCTTTCACAACCACATTTGTATCCCTATCTCACACCATATAAAAAACTTAATTTTAATCTCACACCATACAAAAACAACTTAATTTTAAACAGGTTAAAAACCTTTAAATTAGAGCCAAAGTCACTGAATACTTTGTAAAATAAAGACTTTCAAATTTAGAAAAAGATCACACACATATAAAAGTAGAAGTAGTTTAGAGTCGCTGCCATGTTGACTCACCTACTGCCCTACTCTACCAATTCCCAGCTAAATCTTCCAGGACTTGCATGTTAAGCAGCTAAATTTTATGGAAACACCAATCCTCAGGAGCTGAAAACTCCAGAGCACCTTCTGGAGGTGGGTGGGTCAAATACTCTCCCAGCTAAAGCCCATGCAGGTGCACACCATATCAGACCAACACAACCATGCCAAGGGCTAACCTCCACTGCTTCACAAATAGTGTCTGCAGAAACGCCAAACTGAATAATTCTAGGTACCTGGTGCCTTTATCCAAGCTGGTACTCAGGTATTTTTCAAAAACGGGATGGGTAGCCTCCATGCTACCGTCCATACTTCTAGAAGGTCCCAGTAGCCAAACTCACCTCCCAAAGTCACCTCCACGTCAACTCATTGGCCCAGACCATAGATACTGAAAAAAGGTGAAAGTTCAGAGACTTCAACTTTTTTTGAAGTCTCTGAACATTTCCTAATTTCTCGATACTGAAATTCTAGTAGGAGCACACCACATTAGATGGGAAAGTAAAAGATGCCAATAAAAATCAACAAAAAAACAATAACACAGGTGACTCAACTAGCAATAGACAGCTTAATAAATTCTTAGACAAGTACTTAACAATCTCATGATCAGATATAAAAATGTTCACATAAATTCATTTTTATATTTATTTATTTAAATTTTATCTTTCTTTTTAAATTTGTTTTAATATTAGAGCTATCTTACCAATTATAATTCTAGAATTGTACAGAAGTTGTGGCTCTTTTCTACATTAAAATAAATTTAAAAAATTTAAAGCATACAAGTAGTTCTATAAACCCCTATATATATCATTTAGTATAGCTATTCCTTATTTATACCCTAATTTACTTCTCTTACCTTCATTCATTTTGAAGCAAGGCGCCAATTTATTTCATCTGCAAATATTTCATCAGGTAACTCTGAAAACAAAGCACTATGATTTTAGCAAAACCAGAGTGCAACTTCTCTCTGCTTTCTCTGTCTCTATACACTCCTCACACATTTCTTCTCCTCCTTTCCCTCTCAATATCCTCTACTTCTTCTATCCCTTTGTATCTTCCAGTTAGTTTCCACTTTATTTGTTGAAGGAAACAAATCATTTGACAGAATTTTCCCATATTTTAGGTTTTGTTGGTTGCATCTCTGAAGCATCACTGAACATGTTCCTCTCTCTCTTCCATTTGATCTAAGTTGGAAATTAATCCCAGAGGCTCGACCAGATTCATATTGATTTGTTTTTGCTTTGGGGCCTCACCTACCTCAGCTTAGGACTTACTCCTGATTCTGATCTCGGGGATCATTCCTGGTGGTGCTTAGGGGGAACCTATGTGGTGAAGAGAATCAAACCCAGGTTGTTTGTGTGCAAGACAAGCACCCTACCTGCTGTTCTATCAGCCCCTGATATTTGATATAGTTTTTGCAAGAAAACCTTGCACATAGTGTGTATATTGATTAGGAAGATTTTATCAATTAATTAATTTTTGCAGCATCCCATGTGGTTCTCCGTGCTTGCTAGAAAATTCCTGAGTACAGGGTCAGGAGAAAGCCCTGAGTACTGCCAGTTTGGCTCCAAAAAGGATATTTTAAATGTCTGATTCCCTTAATTAATATTAACTAATGATAACTTCTTCAAGTGTATTGTTGCCGTAAGGTAACAAATTGCTAAGATATCAATCCATTTTCATTTATTAAGTGAAAGCTCTATAAAAAGAGATGATCTTTCACCAAGCATTTGGCTTCCCTAGATAAAGTTTATATAAGAGAAAAGATTTCATTTATTCCCAATTTTTTTTAACCAGTGTTCAAAAATAAGTCGGTATGTTCCCCAACACTTTTTTTTTTTGCTTTTTGGGTCACACCCAGCGACACTCAGGGGTTACTCCTGGCTCTTCACTCAGGAATTACTCCTGGCTGTGCTCAGAGGACCATATGGGATACCGGGGATCTAACCCAGGCTGGCAGAGGCCGGCCGCATGCCAGGCAAACGCCCTACCCACTGGGCTATAGCTCCGGCCCCCAACACCTTCTTAAGGTAACCAAAATGTTGCTTTTATTTTTTTTCCTTCGGGTGTTTAGTCACACCCAGCAGTGGAGCAGATGTGCTGCTGAGGATCATGCTGGGATTGGTTGCCTGCAAGGCAAGACCTTACCTGCTATACTAATTGTCAGTGCAGTGTTATCTTTCTGAAATATTATTGTAACTTCATGGAAAGTCATAGGTATTCCCAGTAAATTCTATTTCTTTGCAGATATTATCTCACTAGCATTAGACTAGCAGAATTAAGTTGGTGCCTATCATTCTGGTAGTGCTTGGGGACTTCCTTGAATAAGATGTTTCTGACTCCTTTTTACTGAGTCCTTCATATTTTCAAATGGTAAAGTGTTCATAGTCAACATTCTCTATATACTGTGAACCAGAATATAAATTTTCTATGAGTAAAGTTCACTGTAAACTGATAATCATTGATAATGAATATAAAGCCAAAACTTTGATTGCTTTGTGTATCTTGAATATTAGTCCTTTTATTAAATATAAGGTGTGAAAATATTTACTTCTGTTTATCACAGTATCTTTTAATGTTAGCCATAGTTTCCTTAGCATGGCAGACATGTTTTAGTTTGATATTGTATCATTTGTTTATTTTTGCTTTGTTTTCCTTACCAAATGAATAGAGTCACTGAAGACTCCTCAAAAGTCTACATCATACAGTCTTGCAACTTTTTTTTTGCTATTTTTTATGACTTTGGCTCTAGTTTAAAGGTTTTTTAACCTATTTAAAATTAAGTTTTTTTGTATGGTGTGAGATAGGGATACAAACCCATACGTTCACATCTGACTAGCTAATTTTCCCAGTATCATTTTCTGCAGTGACTTTTTATTGCTCCACTTAATGATCCTAGCTCCCATACATCCCTACATACATACTGCAAACACATCTGAAGACCTACTTCTGGGCAACAAAATAATGATTTTTTAGAATTTTAATAATGCTTAGAATTTAAAATATTGAATCACTGCTTTATAAAGATATTGAAATGATTTCTGTCTGTTTTAATGTCAACGACATTAACATACCATTAGGTTAACTTATCTTAGTTTTACACTGCTGTTGAAAGTCCTACTTTAAATTGAATTCTGTATTATAATTAATTAGATGGTCACGTGTTTCTAAAGTCAAGCCTACAGAAAGAATATTGATTTCAAAAAGTTATAAATTTCATCTCTGAATTTTTTCTTTTTCTTTTTTACAGTTTCTATAACTACATAATTCTCCACTTCTGTAATCATACACACATTTGTTTTTATATTTGTCTTCTTTCCTTTTTATTTAATATGGTCTTATCATAATCTTTTTTTTAAAATACATTTTATGTGTTATACTTTTCTTATACTTGTGAAGCCTAATCTTTATGGTCAATTACCCAGACTCTCGCTATTATAGCGTTGTGGAGAATGAACTTTGGCATATTTCTTCTCATACTTTACCTTTGTGTCTTTGAAATGGATACTTAGGAGTGGGGTTGATGGGTCAATGTTAAATTCCTGCTTCACTTTGTTAGATAATGCTAAGCTCTCCTCTATACTAACCACACATCTTGGTGATTCCTCTAGTAATGCTATTCCATCGGGGCCTCTATAAAATGCTTTCATTTGGAACTTTGTCAATATTATAGGTGAAAAATAGTTTCTATGTTCAGGTTCTTTGGAAAATAATTCATAAAACTAAAGTATAATGAGAACTTCCATCTGACCCAGCGATTCCACTCCTGGTCATCTAACCTTGTCACTTGTCACTTATCTTCCCATTGTTCATTGATTTGCTTGAGCGGGCGCCAGTAATGTCACCTTTCATTGGGAATGAGGTCCATTATTGTGAC
The DNA here is from genome assembly GCA_021461705.1 of Cryptotis parvus. Lineage (NCBI taxonomy): Eukaryota > Metazoa > Chordata > Mammalia > Eulipotyphla > Soricidae > Cryptotis > Cryptotis parvus. The sequence continues at coordinate 36,738 of JAJIBD010001074.1, read as the reverse complement.
CAACAGTAACAGTAACAATAATGATCATCTACCCTAAGGAAAAAAAACATAGCATTTCTGTTGCTATATACAATGTTAAACATTTTTCCATATATTTCTCAGACTTTACATTTTTTGTACTTTGTCCAATTATATTTCTTGCTCATAGTTCTAGAATAATTTTTATTATCATTTGCAGGTCTTAGTTCCCCTGATCACTTATAGAAATTTTCTCTATGCAACTATTATATTTTCCTGTGTGCCCTCAAGTTCAAGTATATTTTCTACTTTGATACATGACAACCTCTTAGTTTTAATTGCTACTAACTTTTAAATTTATTTTTTATTGTTATAGTTTACAATAGTATTGAGATTGTGACTTTATAACTGAAGACCTACTAAACCAATCCCTCTCCATCAGTGTTTTAATATTCCTCCACCATTAGTCCACAGGCTTCCCCCAGCTCCTCAGCACTATTGATCATACCTCAGATCTTATTCCCATTGTGGAATTTTCCAGTCCTATATTTTGTTTTCTTATACTCTCATATGAGTGAGATAATCTGCTATTGATCTCCATATTATTTTATGACTCACTCCATCAGCAAGACACCCTCAAATTCCATCAAAATTGATGTCAACTGCAGAACTTCATCTTTTCTCATAGCTGAATAAGTATATCATAGTATACCATCTCATCCAGAATTTGGCTTCCTTAATAGTTTTGTGATGAATATATATATTTTTCTTTTTATTTATTTATTTTTCCTTTTTCAGATTGATGTTATTGTGCCATATGGAAGTTCTCATCATAATACTCTAAAAAATTCCTAAATCATTTTTCAAAGAGGCTGAACAATACAATAGCTCCACCACTTAATTATCTTCAAACCAGAAAATCAATGCATAGTTTAAGTGAATAAGTGAGTTTTATATTATTAATTTAAGACTGATATGTAGTTGCTAGGGTAAGACATACTCTTAAACGCTCAAAAAGTAAGTGCCCTGATAGAGGTGATTGTTTTCTTTTTATAAGCTACTCAAAACTTTTGAGTTCTACCACTTTTAATACATTGCTAAGAACAGAAAAAAAGGAGAGTTTTATGACTCCCAAATGACAACTTTGAAAGAATAAAATCATAATATAGTGATCTATAATCTATACATTATTTTCAAGTCTTTAAAATCATTAACCTTTGTACACCTGGAAATTTACTTTTGGTAATTAACCTTTTAAAATGAATTGTCTATTTACCCATGTGCTTCAAATGTCTTGGAACATCACAATAGCTACAAAAATGTCTAAATTAAGAGCATAAAGATGGGACATAGAGAGGAAAGGAAGTAATTATAAACAAATAGAAAGTAGAAAGGATGTGAAATCAGACACTTTCTCGGGTAACAGGACATTTTACCACCAAGACACAAAAATTAAAGAAAAACTATATTTTATATCTCTCCTGTTATTTTTTTCTAAGAGAACAGCATCATGGCAAGTCCACATGTGCAAGTCATCCATTGTTGCAGGACTCCTCTAAGAGCCTCTGCATCTGCTCTAAATTGCCTCCTGCAAATCACTTCGTAAATAGGGGGTAGTCTAAATGTGGCAGTTTATCTGACCGTGTATTCTGTACTAGCTGGAATAAATATTATCTCATGCTACCAAAATCATCGTGGGACTAGCTAGATTTTACCCGCATATTTGCCTGGCCACGTTGGATCCCTAAGTAATTAGACCAGAGAGAAATGCTGTTTGCCTCCAAGCAAGCAAGCATGGCTCCCTGATAATTCAAAAGGCAGCTAAAATACAAAACTACCATGAAGTAGACGAGACTTGGAGAAATATTTAACTGTCATTAGTGTTAGTCTTTGGTACAGAGACATGCCATCTCAGAAACCCCCTTCTCTACCCTATAAAGGAATTTCCAGGCAGATCTTGGCTCAAGACATTAGCATATAAAAGACATTAGGTGAGGTGCTGGGAGAAATTGCCTGAGGGCATTTGACCCCTCCCTGCTGGGGAAGTTACATTTAGCTTATAGCTCCTCCCAGCTCTGCTAGGAGGCTTTGAATTAGCTCTGGGTCCTTGTAAACAGCCAGATGATCTCCTGAAGTTGCTATATTTCTATAGAGCTATTTTCCTGTTTTCATCTCTAGATAGCCCAGCGCATTCTGGGCTGGGCTGGGGAGTTTGAGCGGATTTCTAGCTATAAAATAAGCTGCAAGAAGAAAGAAGCTCTCTTTTTTTCCCCCTTTTTTGCCCATTCGGCTTCCCTTGGCGTTTTGCTTCTCCGTCCCTCTCCATTCTCTGTTGGGCCTCAACACGTGGTGGCTGCCATCTTGGCCTACACCTGGCTGGGGCCTAGCTGGAAACCCAGAGTCTGGAGATTTCCCCTGCTCTTGGATTGTATATTGGAACCTGTGGTAGTAAAGTCCTTTTAAAACTGCATTGGATTCCTGAGTCTTCATCCATTACCCGCCGGCTTCAGAGGTAGACGGGAACTTGCTTCCCGGTACTGTTGGGGGACCCCGCGGCATCCCCGACAATCCATAAGAGGAAACTACACAAAAGTGCATAATTATTTGGGTCTGTGGTATCTAGAAGGGAAGCTGCTCTTTAAACTGGAGTAGATACAGTTTTGAGTCTGGGCATAACCATTTCTGCTTGAGAGAGTTTGTCTCTCTTCATCTGTCAAGGACTCTAGCCACAGATTAAATATGGGAAGGACCTTGCTGAGCCTGGGAAGGTGAAAGAGAGGATGACCAATGATTCATCGAAGGGTTGCTCATGTGAGTTATGGAAGAATGTTTTGCAAGATGAACGGTTATAAGTGGAGGAAATAGATTGATTTTGAAGGGCATTAGATATGAAAGAAAGACTTAAATTCTGGATGAACTAGATACCTACAAATACACACATATGTAATATATGTGACTATACATTAATTAGCATATAAATACATAGGTAGAGGTTAAAGAAGAGAGAAATTCTCCTTAAAAATCCAACACAAATTATGCCATTAAAGCTCCAAAATTAGAGAAAAGAATAAATATTGAGTGGACAAGTCATATAGGAACAATTTTGAATACTTGTTTTAGTCCTTTCAAAGATGCTATAAGAATGAGCTCGTTTATAACTGGGGGTTAAAGTCTCTCTCCATGCAGTTAAATGATTTTCCTAAGTTGATTCACTGGGAGCAAGGAGACTAAAATCTAAGGCCGAATCTACAGCCTTTGATTATTTCTGTTCTACTATACCGACTTTAAAGTAAATTAATAGTTTCTTACAGTATTGCCATGGATTGTTGTCTAGAATCTATTAGTTTTTCATAAAGAGCCACAAGACACCGAGAATCTGGACCAAGTTTTGTTTTTCATTAAGTGGAGTTACAAGAATAAACAAGAAATACTGCTAACATAAAATACAATACACCCCTCTGTTCAGGAATGTATTAGAAAGCCAAGGAAAAGCCAAATGGTGCCGTGAATTATAACCAGATTTTTTCTTTCCTTCTTTTTTTCTTTCTGTTTTGGCTAGAGCAACAATACAAGGACTGCTTTACTATTGCTACTATTCTTGGGATTGAAACAGAGCCTAGGAAATTTTTGGATTTTTTAATAGTACTTATTCCATACCAGAGACAGAAATCTACTTTCTACTTGTAGAGCAAACTATTTAACTCTAGTGTGACTCTAAAATAATCTAGGAAGCATTATTTTAGCATAACAGTGAAATAAAGATGCAGCTTGAATGTGCTCCATTATGGTGCAGAACTTTCCTCTACATAGAGCATTTTTGTGAATAGAAACTTGTTATTTATTTGGTCATTGACAAAAAAAAATCTATCTCTAGGTATTCTCTAATACATGACTCTCCCCAATTTTTAAGGGTATGGTGGGGGTTCCAAGAAGGGCTCATGGGGCCCATAAGTCACTCCTGAAAGTATGGAAATACCTGGAAAATGATGCTGTAAGTTCAATGTGAGGGAAAGTTCGGTGTGTGGTTGTGGTGCAGCTTGGTGAAGTGACAGTTACCACTAGGGTTGTGCCCAGTGATGTTGGTGTCAGGGGGCATGTGGTGCAGGATTGTGGCTTGGTTTTGCTTAACCAAGCAAGCACAGGAGTTTTCCCAAACTCATGAGTTATATCCCAGACCAACTATTTATTTTATTTTATTTTATTTTATTTTATTTTTATTTTATTTTATTCACTTTTTGGATCATACCTGACAATGTTCAGAGGTACTCCTGGCTCTGCACTCAGGAATTATTCCTGGCAGTGCTCAGGGGACTATATGCGATGCCAGGGATCAAACCCAGGTCAGCCATGTGAAAGGCAAATGCCTTACCCACTGTATTATTGCTCTGGCTCCCAGACCAACTATTTTAAATTAAAAAAATTATTTGGACATAGATTAAAAACATTTGAAATATATGTTGAACATAAAGGCTGAATACTTCCCAAATATTTCCAGACCTTTTGAAATAATAGAACTGAGATTTAAAATTTCAGGCAGACTAAAATACAAGTCTAATTTTGTATCATAAGTTTTTCCTTGACCTCTTCAATTTTGTGTTTTAATGTTCTTTCTTTCATATTGAAAATCCTGCTCCCAGATATAACTAACATTATTAGCTCATTAGTTTTTCTATAATACTTACCAGTCTGCATGAAGAGCTCATTACCACCTTTATATTATTTGATTTTGTAAAAGCCACTGGCACAGTTTTGATCCTCAAAAGTAAGAGAATCATTCCCAGGGGTTTTGTGATAAAGTTATAGATTGATACTCAGGAGACCAATGGGACACCCCAAGTCTTACCACTTAGTAAGACTGAAGTAACTGATCTGAATTCCAGTCTTCTGTCATTATACAAACCAAACATATTATATAAAAGCTTTGAAATAAAGGTAGTTCTGTTAGTAGGTATGATAAGCTGCATTTTCTCAGAATACTCTATATATCTAAATTCATATTTAAAAGTCAATTAGTTAACTGTAGTCTTTACATAGATAACTTGATTTAATCATGAACACCATTTAATTTTGCTTATTCCAGAAACTATAATGCCTAGTACATAACCTGGTATAGGACAGTATCTTAAAATCGTACTATTGAGTAAGGAGAAATATTAATCAAGCAATCAGTCAATAAAGAATCAGTATTTTTTGGATGCAATGTACATCTGTGTGAGCTGAAGGGAAACGACAGGCTGTTGCAATGCTCTATTGTAAGTTCTTTGAAATAGTTGCTTGTTCAAACTGGTTCAGCTTTACTCCCAAAGAGCTATAGAATCTGAAATAGTTTTAAGTACAACATAGATGCTCAATCAACATCTTTTTTTTTGCATTGACAAGGATTGAACCCAGGGCCTCACATGTGCAAGGCAAGTGCTCTACCATGAAGCTACTTCCGTCTCTAAATCAATTTGTAGAGTGAATAATTATTTCCATTGATGTATTGCTAAAAGAAAAGAGAATGCAGACTTTTTTAGAATCATGTATTCCCAATCTGTGCACCTTGGAGATGCAGAATAAAACCGGTCTTGAAGAGGAGGAAATGGAGAATCAGCAACCAGAACAGCATGGAGAGGTGTTTAAAAAGTGGAAAAAGAGGAGAATGGACTTCTCAGAGAAGTACAAAAGCCTTCAGAGAGTGACAGAGAGTGTCATGGAAAGAGAGGTAGAATGGTAGAGAGTAGAGTCATGCAGCTGGGAGGGTCTTCAGCGCTGAGTAGACCTTCATCAGCTCTGTCATGGAGTGATAGATGGGCTGAGTCATTTAGATTCTCTGAGTCTCAGCACTTCTGAGATGCCCCATTTGCAGCCCTTATCACAGAGAACCTTGGAGATGACAGTGTTTTCAATATTTTTGAAACATGAAAATTGCTATTTCAAATCCTTAAATTGTTTTCTGTCTCTCAGATTTAAATTTGCATTTATCATTTTAGCCAAGTGCCTATTTTTTTTGACAGAGATAACTTTAGGGGTCTCTGAGAACTTAAAGGCCCACCCAAAGATCCTGAAGATTATGGAAACATTCGGCCACTTGAATTGAGGTTATTTAGGGACAAAACAAGTCTCCAAAGCTGGGTAGCTGATCATACAGAAGTTTGGGGGTAGGGAGAGAATTCATTTTCATTACATAGGTAGTCATTATTTTAGAATTCTGGGTGTTCTTTGACTCGCCGATAGTTATAGATGAAGAATACTGCGGCACATGCTTTCTATTCCCATAAAAGAGGGTAGCACCTGAGGCTACATGATTATGTATCCCTTAAACACAAAGGATTTAGTCTTAGAAAGTTGGAAGTCTTTGAAGGTGGTTAGGAAATTTAATCATTGTGTAGCTGTCACTGAGTATAATTATGCAAACCTTGAGAGACAAGTTTACCACTTTCCCAGGCCCTACACAGGGTCAACTTCATAGATGCAGTCCATCGTTGACCAGAATGTGTGATAGTGAAACTTTAATGTACTGAATTTGATATGACTCACCATAGATTTAAAATTTTAAGATAGGGGCCGGAGCAATAGCCCAGTGGGTAGGGCGTTTGCCTTGCACATGCCCTATGCTGGCCCGGGTTCGATCCCCAGCATCCCATATGGTCCCCAAGCACCGCCAGGAGTAATTCCTGAGTGCAGATCCAGGAATGACCCCTGAGCATTGCCAGGTGTGACCCAAAAAAGTAAAAAATAAAATAAAATAAAATAAAATAAAAGTTTAAGATGCAAACTACTGTGATACTAGTTAACAACAAGTAAAGTACTAAGATGTCACCATGTTTTTCAATTGTGTGGAGGGGTTGGGCTTTCTCAGAAGAATTGAATATTACCATTGTGGCTGCCTGGCAAGAGGTTGAACCACAGCTGTGACTAGAACATTACAACCAAGGGAAAATCTGGTGGTTGTAAATTCCATGATGAAAGCACTCAGTATGAGTGAAGAAAAATCACTCTCGTCTTTCTGATACTTATTGCCTTTGGTGCCTGGATCCCTGTAGAGCAAATTTGCTTAGTACAATGCTCTTATAACACAACACTTAATGTTAGCTGGAGTCACATCAATTGATGTTACTGCCCTTACCACTACCAGTGAAGTTTACAGGAGCTGTGCTTAAGAGCATGGATTTGGTCACTGAAGAGATTACAAAGGGTTTAAGGCCTGTGCCTTGAACACTGTTGACCCTGTAACACCCTCAATACTGCAAATGGTCCCTCAAGCACCACTGGAGGTGATGCTAGAGCATAGAGCGTGAAACAAGCCCTGAACATCATGTAGCCCAAATTCTCCCCCCACCCTCATTAAAAAAATGTGAAATTGGAAATCTAATAGGGCTAAAATAAAGGCCTGAATTGAAACTTCCTAGTTGGAAAAGTGAATATATTTCTGAAATTTTATTTTGTCATGTGCCAAATAAGGCTAATGATAGTGTCGGATGATAAGAACTTCAAGGCAGTGCACTTAAGTTCCCTTACTGTGCTTTTCTTTCTTTTATAGCATACACCATATATAATTTATAATTTGTTTATATATTCTGGTTTAAGTGTCTCTATCTCATCATGGGAAAGAATATAAATTCTATGACTGCAGGTATTTCTGACTTATCATTAAGATAGAGATACTCTGCATTAATCATATTACCAAAGCTGGCCCCAGTAGGTAGGTACTTCCTCAAAATTTCTTACATAAATGAGTTGTTTAAAAGAAGGGTGCACAATAAATATAAGCAGTTATTATTTGTCTCTCTCTCTTCTCTGTGCTTCCCATGGAATCTATTAGACTTTTATGCATTGGAAACTGGTATCTTGTAAGTGATAGGAAGCCCAGGACTACCTATTTCATGATGAGACAGAGTGCTCTCCAAGATGAAGTTATCCTAATTGTGATATCACTACAGGAGAATGATCAGATATCACTGGAGTCCCATAAAGCACTAAAGATATGACTTATATAAGTAATGCCTGAATATTTGCCATCTATATGTAGGATGGGATAGAAAGTTAATATTGCCTTAATATTTTTTGACCAAAGCTTTGAGCTATACATAAGAGAAGGATTAACAACAAATAATGCGGACTCACAGACATAGGGCAGAGCTGCTACTTGCTCTCCCTTGCCCAGCCACTCACAAGGCACCCGAAGGGAAGGCGGGTTCTAGCCCTGGCCAGCTACCCCTGCAGAGCCTCGCAACAAGCCAGATGAACCCCTACTCCATGAGGGCCTTCATTTTCCACATCCGGTCTTCCCCTTGTCAGAACTCCGCCCAGCAGACCAGCCTATTACAGCCCAGCTCATCCAGATCCACCCTGCAGCAGTTTTTTTTTAAATCCGGCCCAGGTATGCTGATCCAGAGACTCACAGACATGGGGCACAGCTGCTACTGGCTCTCCCTGTGCCCAGCTGCTCATGAGGCGCCTGGGAGGAATGGCAGGTTCTAGCCCTGGCCCACCACCCCAGCAGAGCCTCGCAACAAGCCAGACGACCCCCCACTCCATGAGGGCCTCCATTTTACACATCCGAACTTCCCCCTCATCAGAACTCCGCCTAGCATACCAGCCTATCACAGCCCGGCTCATCAAGATCCACCCTGCAGCAGTCTTTTTTTAAATCCTGCCCAGGTATGCTGATCCAGAGACTCACAGACATGGGGCAGAGCTGCTACTGGCTATCCCTGTGCCCAGCCACTCACAAGGCACCTGGGAGGGGATCGCCGGTTCTAAGCCTGGCCTGCAATCCCAGCAGAGTCTTGCAACAAGCCAGATGACCCCCCACTCCATGAGGGCCTCCATTTTCCACATCCATACTTCCCCTCATCAGAACTCCACCCAGCAGACCAGCCTATCACAGCCCAGAGATTAGAGGTGACTACAAGAGTATGCCACCAGCACAGCAGAGCCTGGCAAGCTACCCGTGTCTTATTTGATATGCCAGATACCAGTAACAATTATAGACCTCATTCCTATGACCTGGAATGATTTGATGCTCTTTATGTTACTGGAGCAAGCAGGTGCCCTTGGGCTCTACTTGCATGAGACAGGACATATATAGATGTTACTGGTGCCTGCTCGAGCAAATCGATGATGAACAGGAAGACAGTGATACAGTGAATGTGGACAATATATACTGGGCACTTCCCACGTGTCAGCTCTAAGTGCCTTGACTGTCTTCACTCTGAATTTTGCAGGGACATAATGGGATGGTCCCCAAGCCTTCTTGTGAGAGCTCTAAGTAGCCTTGAATTCTGGGGGAGTGTCTGGGATTCATTTCTCAGCCATTGATTTTCAGCTTCTGTTCATTTCCTAAAAGCTCCATGGAGGGAATAAAAGGTGCTCTAAGGCAGGTTTCTCAATATTCCCCCAACAAGCTTGACTCCTAGTCAAATAATTATCACCTGTACACCCCTCAGAATATCTTGGGGACTTAGGCTTAGTGGGATGGGGACTATGTAGTTTCTGGTGGAGAATGGTGCTCTAAAAGACTAGGAAGGAAATTCAAGGGGAATAATCTCTCTCCCCTCATTTTAGTCTAAACTAATGATATTCTGTCTGTTTTATTTTGTAGACTCTGGAGAAAATAGCACCTCTTTGGACTGAAAGGTAGCCCAATGAACTAAAGTACATGATTGCATGCAGGAAGTGTTGATTTGCTCCTGAGCACATCCTGGGGCCTAGAGCACTACGGAACAGACTCCCTGAGCATGGAATCAGGAGTACAGCAGTGAAGTGTGACCTAATATCCAAAAAGGGGAAAAAAGAGAATGACTAAAGAAAACATTACAGTCTTAATTTTCTTTGGTCTACAAATAGATTAGAGAGGTAAAATGGCATGGTCAATACTGAATTTATAAACTTAAGATTTATAGATCTGAGAATGTATGTAGAGTTAAATATATATGGGCTCTGAAAGGTTTGGAAAGTAAGTGGGAAGCACAAAGGAGGAAGGAAGATGCCAGGAGGACAGAGATGTGATATGTGAGCGGACTAAGGAAGACTGGATAGTGGGTGCGGGGAAGAGTTCGGGTCTGGCTGCACTCAGCTTCTGATTCATCACAATTGCTTCCTTTTCTGCATAGAGTAGCGAGTGTTCCCAAGGGAAAGACTCTGCCCTTGTTGCACACCCAGCATGTATTTCCAGTGAGGTCAGACCCTGACAAATTTCTTATGACTTAATATGACTCTTCCATGACATCATCTAAAGTTCAAATTTTAGACAAAGTAGAGACAGAGGTGCCTTTGCTTTTGACATTAACTTGACAGGAAACTGGGACTCACATCTAGACAGCTCTGGGGGAGGGGGGGGCTGAACCCAAAGCAAAGTGATTCAGCCAAAACAGAGTCTTTGCTACTGGAAGTCTCCAGTTTCTAATCCTGCTTTGTCTATTTCTAGATGTGGCGCTTTGGGGAAAGCTTTCTTAACTTTTCAGCATCATCTGTTTTTTGAGGGGTGGTAGTGGTGATGATGATATTGTTTTGGGGGCCAAACCTGGTGATGCTGAGGAGAAACTCCCAGTTCAGAGCACACAGTGGATCAGTCTTGGTGGTACTTGTGAGATCCCTCATGCAAAGCATACCGCTCACACCTATGCCCAGCTTCCAGCACCCATTTTCACATTTCTAAAATACGGGGAAACAATATATGGCCCTCTTCAAATATTGTGATGATAGACTGTGATCATTTGTAATGCTCAGAACTTGGCTGAACTATTCAGTAAGGACTAGGCAAATAACATCACTCTAATCCCCAGCAGACCACGTTAAAATAAACTTTTCCCTCCTATACCCCTGTCAGTGTCCAAGATCACAAAGATAAACATCTGATAAACATCCTTAAGAAGTGTTTGTGCGGTGCAAGGTGATCATTGAGAGGGGTAAGGACTGAGTTCAAACCCAGGCGCTACATGGGCCCTGATCACTGTTGTCCTGATGATCTCTGGCCCCCATGACCTGAGCAGTGCTGCATCTTGAGGCCCTAGATTGAAGCACTGGGTTCCACAAGGCTGAGTATTGCCAGCTCTGGCCTTGGGGTCCCCGAGCACTGTTTAGGAGGCCAAATAATGGCCTCCGCCCAAAATAAAAAGGGAAAATTTATAAATGTGGGATTAGAAAATTAATAATAACATTCATGTTATTACCCAAAGTAGGTGACAACATGATATAATTCAGCTAGATCAAACTATGAATGAGGGTTGTGTTCGGTTCAGTATTGGGGGAAAGTGAAAACATTCAACTATAAATGAGAAAAAATATCCCCATATATGATTATTGGTGTCATGAAGAAGGTCAGGAATCTCAATGAATTAGGGTCACTTCAGAAAGGACTTTGTGTTTTATTTCATAAGCATTTAAGAATAGTAATATACTTTAGTGATGATTTTTACCTTCACTTTCATTCTCTTAAAGTAGGGTGCACATCTATATTTATTAGCCTGCTTCTGTAAAAAAAATGAAAAAGGGTAAAAACTCAGCTTCTTGATTTAAAAATTATAATGGTGAAGTAATTGGAGGTGAAGTCAAAACTCAAGGATGTAATACCAAGGCTATTTGCAATTTGCATAGGCGACAAAAGTAATCAATCTTGCATTGTTTTAAGTTCAATGAGTACACAGCACTTGATGACTTTGCCTGGGATAATCCTTTATAAATGTTATTTTCAGTTCAAAAGAGCCTGCTGAGTAATATTAGAATTTTCTGAGCCAAACAATGGTGCACTGCCCACAGAGGGAGGGTTAGCTGTGGAGATGAAGAGGGGGGGTATAGTAGCCAGAAGGACCTGAGATCCCAGCAGTACTCCACATAAATGCAGAGAAGGCATTCATCTGCTGAGAGGCCTGCATTAAGGTTTCTCTAGGCAGAATCAAGGCCTGGAACTATACAGGAGAGTAGAGAAAATCAGAACAGGATTCTCTTGTGATTTGTTGAGGCACCTCCTTCCCCTTCAAGGTGTTGCAGGTGTGGCTGCGGTGCCTGACTGCATCGGCAGGTGGCAGACAGGAGACAGGGCTCCTGCCCCATGAGCCTTGTATGGTTGATGGCCTGACATAGAAAAAGACTGGGTCCCCTGAGATAAACCTAGAGCCATGGCAGAGCCTGGCAAGCTACCCGTGTTGTATTCAATATGCCAAAAACAGTAGCAATAATGGACCTCATTCCCAACAAATGGAGATGTTACTGGCACCCACTCAAGCAAATTGATGAACAACAGGAAGACAAGTGAGACAACTGACACAAGTGGCTCATATTGGCTTGGGAAATTCAACAGTTTAGAGATCTAGTTATTGAACTGTAGGTAGTATAGCAGATGTTTTACACCAGGGAAATAGACAAACCTTCCATTAAGTGTCTAGGTAAGAATAGAAGAAAGCTGAATTTTGATTAAGTCTTAAGCACTAGTAAAAAAAATCTTGAGAGGTGTTTGTTTCTAGTGAGATGATTCTGAGCAAATTAGTCCAGGATTATTCCCTGCATACGCTAGAACTTCCCTGCTCTCTTGACTCTTGAAATCAAAGGGAAGAATCAAATCTTTCTCCTTGACATCTTACTAAAGAGGATTCAAAGTCACATTGCCTGACCCTATGAAGGGCAGGTAGGTTCCACAATGGCCATTTAGATGCTATTTCTGCATTTTGACAGAGTTTCTCTGAATATGATGTACCTTTGAAGAGAAGTACCATCCCAGATGGTATTTTCAATGCTATTTGGATAGCAGTTAATTCCAAATCAATCTGATTACTCAAAATGAGTCGTGTTTGCAAAGTGCATCTGTGGGCGTTCCCAATAGCAAGCTTGCACAATTTAAAGAGGAGAGATGTGGAGAGTCTTTGAGAGAGCAGCTGCAGGGTAAATGGTTATGAGGATGAGAGGGGTAGAACAACACACTTGAGTTGTCTTGCACTGTATAGAACCATTGAATCTCCAAAATGGAAACTGAGAAATCATTATTTTTATTCATGTTATTATTCTCTTTTTTTTGCCCAGTTAGCTGTTTTTGAGAATTAATGGCACTGTATCATATACTGAGGATGGAAGACTGGAAAAGAATATATGGATCTTGCCCTGAGAGAGTGGCAAAATGGAGAAAATTGCTACCAAAAAAACTATGACTTGTCATTATTTAATCCCACTGTAAGAGGTGCTACAGGAAAAACTATGGGCTGCAGCCAGAACAAGCGTGGAAGACTCACCTACATCTAAGTGATCACAGAGGGGCTTCTTGGAGGAATTATCACTGGGTAGTGATCTAGAGGAAAGGGTTATAGTAGATGAAAAGGGATGATTGTAAAAGAGGTCTGGGAAGATGTCTGGGAATCAGAAAGACCCTCAGTATGTTAAGAGAGTGAAGTGAGCCAGTACAGTTGATTATTGGTGATTATTGTCTCAAAGTAAGGGAAACTACATAGTACATAGTTATATTTGTGGTATGTAGTTGGTGTAGTAAGGGAAAGGGAAAGAACATGGGAAGAGCAATACTTTCTGGTGAGATCCTAAGTTCAAGTAAGGAAAACAGAAAAAGGCAAGAGAAGTATGTGAATGAGCCTAGATTCTTTCATTTATTTTCACCCATTTATTCACCAATTCCTGTATATTCCTTGCGACCCTACTTTCTGCCTTCTCTTGGCCAGTCTCACACATTTATAAGATGGTGTTATATAAGCAGAAGCATGCGCCAAATAGTAGAGACATAAAATTTTAGAAACTGTTTACCAACTCCTGATTTATTTTTCCTCTAAGCTTCATGACACATTGATGCAGATTCTTAATGCCTTCTGAAGACTGTTGCCTATCTTGTTTCTGTTGTGTGATGGGTGGAAATGGGTGGAAATGAGTTATACAATTTTTCATGAAGAGATCCAGAATTCCTTTCTTCCCTCACATGCCCCACCACTTAAAATACTTCCATTGTGGCTATTCCCATGGAGAAACAAAGTGTCTCTGCTCATGGAGGAGACAGCATCTCAGCAGTGTGCACGGTGGTGAGTGTATTCACTCAACACTCCAGCATCAGGCTAGCTTAGGGGGATTTGAAGATGAAAAGGCTATTCCTGGTCTTTGGGGAACTCATTGTCTAATGGCCCGTTTGATCATCTGAGACACGACACAAAGGCACCGATGAAAGGAAAGTCAGGGTTTTAGAGGAGCAGAGGGAAAGAAACCAGCAATGAGAGTTTCTCTGGGAAAATGGCACTCTGCTCAAGCTTACCTCATGTGTAGAAGGTAGCAAGGACAAAGTGAACAGGACCTGGGGGAGGGTCCACTGGGACATAGGTAGAACTATGGAAACACTAGGCTCTGGGGGTCCTGATTGCTTCTAAATTAGTTCATCAAGTGCATTTAACTATCTATCTTTATATTTCTTCCTGCCCAGGAGAGAGTCAGTTTTGAGGAATATGAAAGTATTTCTTCCATAGTTGTACTCTGAGGCAGCATGTAGATGTTAGAGAATGCTATGTGACTTACACAGGACTTAATTTGGTTCCACCTTCCCCACTGCCTGTGTTACCTTAGACCAATCACTTGGAACCTTTCAACTTCAATTTTCCCTTCTGTAGAGTTGGCAAGAAGATTTGAAATGTCCCTTCCAGGAGATACTGTAGGCTGGAGCTTCAGCTGCCAGAGACATGGAATAAGTAAAGTGGATGGAAGTCTGGGCTCTCCCTGATATTTCTGTCTGTATATTCTCCTGTCATGTTTCTGGTGGTGAACGCACAGTCCTATTAAAAACAACCTTGTAAGTGATGTAAGAATAAGAAACAACCTTCAGGCAGTTGCTTATTTGTAGGAGAGAGATTAGTTTAGGTGTTCTCACCTTTCAAACATGAAGACAATTCAGACAATCTAGGAAAGTTTTCATGAAACATGATAGCAAATCCTACCAGCAGAGGGGTCAGGAGAAAAAAAAGAGATTCCCTGGTTAAGTCGTTATTAACTTTTCCTAGGGAGCTTCCCAGTAAAAGGGTAACACACACTTTTGCTGTATAATGTTTTAATTCTAATTTCAGTAGAAATGGAACTTTAAAAAGTCTCTAAACATTGGATATTTACAGTAATTGCTTGAAGAAAGGGTATAGGTCATTCCTCTAATTGGTTCTACATAATTGATTTGGGAATATGTTTTATAAACTTGAGTTATGACATTTATGCCCAGAACAAATTATATTTCTTTGTATCCACAAATCAGCAATTTTAAGGTGTTTTTTATTTACAACCATAAAAGAAATTTGCTGCTAATTAAACCACGACATGGTTATTCCTTAACAGCGAAATTTGTAAACTCACTGAGATATCTCCATTAGACTTATTTAGATGTGTTTTTGTCATTTATGACTTCTGCATAAATTTTTAACAGTGAAATAAATTGGCTAAGGTTTTCTAATAAAATTTCATATTCCGTATCGATATCTTTCAGAGCACTTTTCCCTTCAGATTTACTGATATAGAATTTTTTTCCCATACCCAGAGCATGGCGCCATAGCACTTCTTGAAATTGTTGAAATTCTGATGCCCTGCACCAGCCATTAATATTCATCCTGGAACTTTCAATCCATATGGTCAGGCAATGACACCTACATCAAGATTTCAGAACAACAGAATTCTAATTGTGGAGAAGTTAAAATGGAAAGGAGAAAAAATGATGTCAAATATATCTGAGCATTGCTGGGAAAATAAAAAGTAGGAATGTACTCAAGATTCATCAACTGGTTTAGGACATAATTTGATCACCAGGAACCCGGATAATTGCACAGTAATGAACCAGAAGTTACATTTTTAACTGTCACACCAATATTTCACTTCATGAAGTTAGAAAATGTCCATCATGACTGTTTTAGTGTTTCTGTTGAAGTTCCATTCTGGACCCCAAATTCCAGCATCACTTAATACTGATCAAATTGCACCTTGGGGACAGGCCCAGAGCCACCTGACTCTTCCAAGGAAATGGGAACATTCATTTGGCAATAACAGTAACTGTAAGAGTCCATCTGATACAAAGGAAAGTCCTTTTTTCCCTCAGATTTTATATTTCATCTCATCAATTTCCCCCTTCTATTTCAGTTTGAAAATTGCTGTACAAATCTCTGGTGGAGCTGTGTGTGTTAGAAAGGCTTTTTACTTACTTTCAGCTCTTACCATTTGCGCTCCTATTATACACCCGACAGGCCAGGTAACTGAACTGGCCTGCATAAGGGGCCTTTAGGGAACAACCTGGGCATTGGGGCAACCCCTAAAACAATAGCCACATTACCCTGTGTCTCTCTGGTGAGTTATCCATAACTTTCTTATTAGCACACTACTTATAGCTTCCTCCTCTATTATGTTTTTGAGCAAAAAAGTACAAAAGACCTCTATATGGTTAACTGGAAATAGTGATAAAAGGAAATACCCTTGCCTTCTATGAGTTCAGGGTCTACAATAGGATATATAAGGAACTGAAGAAGTCAAAGCAGTTACATAAAGCTAAGGAAAACATGTGAGGAGAGGAATATTAAGTAAAAAAATAGTATGCATTAGGTACATACTGTGCAGAGGGGAAGTTGGGAGATTGTCCATAAGGGTTAGCTCTCATGGCTGACATACAGAAAGTCCAACTTTCATCCTACCCCCTGTGCTGAATATTCCCTTGAGTATTTTAGGTTGCTTTTTTGGGGGTCATACCAAGCGATGCTCAGGGGTTACTCCTGGTTCTGCATCAGGAATTACTCCTAGCAGTGCTCAGGGAACCATATGGGATGTCCGGGATTGAACCCAGGTTGTCCACAAGGCAAACACTCTACCTGCTGTGCTATCACTCCAGCCCCTCCCTTGAGTATTCTCATGCACTGTCTTGGTGAGCTCCAGCACTGGTGGGCCCAAGAAGCACTGCATGGCAGGAACTGAGTATTGAGGCAATAGCCAGCTTGAAGATAGCTGAGAGAAGGCCCTGGGCTCCTGATCACTGTCTCAGAGGCCCCTCAAAAGACCCAAAGTGATCCCATACACATATTACTCAGTTCCCCCAGTGGTGACATCAATATAAGTAGTGTGCAAAACCAGAAATCAATATTGACAAAACATAATAACTAATTGACAGAGCTAGTTTTAAAGTCACTGATTTTTGCATGTGCTAATTTTGTCATTGAGTATAAACCTGTACAGTTTAATAGTATAATGCAATTTGAAGAACATTGGGAGAAGAAAATTTCAGAATTCAAGCAAGATTTCATTCTTGTTCATTTCTCAGTGTTTTTTCCCCTCTATCCAATAAACAGAGGGGCTCTTCCTCCACAGAGTGGCAGAGAGACAGGAGACACACAAACTCTGTGTGATCAATTCCAACTCCAGCCGGGTGGCGTGCTACTGTCAGGAAATGAGCCAGCTGTTGAGCTCTGGCAATGACATCCGGCATCATTTGTTTGATAATATATCACCGGTGTCAGCTGACATTAGGTTTCAATTTGAATTTCGATGAAAATGCTAATCCAATAAAGCAGAGAGGTGCTTGGGCTTTGGGGACACATCAAGTGGAATCAAAATCCTAAATGCGGGAATAGGAGACAGTATAGTAGTTAGGGCTCATTCACCCCATTTGAGTTTGATTCTCGGCACCAAATCATCCTCCAAACACCAGTGATTGCAACCTTGGAGGCATCCAAGGAGGTCTGGGTAATTCTGGGCACCCGAGCTGTATCACATCCCCAGGCTTTTGCTCTGAACAGCTGGTTCAGTTGGCAGAGAATTGCCAGTGTGGTCTTTGGGCCTTCTGAACACCACTTGGGAAGCCAGAAACAGAATTTCAACTGTCATTTATCAGTTCTAGAACCTGTCAGTTATTTCACCTCTTCTGAGTGTTAACTCCTTTGTGGCATCAGAAAGCAAAGAGTCCCTTGCTGAAGGAAGGAAGTCTAGCAAACAATGCCCAGCAAAGAGCAGGTGCTCCATGAATGGGGGCCATCTAGCCATTAATAATTCCGCACAGAATCATGATTCTATTTTGCATGAACATTCTGAGTGAATTTGCCAGAATTTCACATTCTAAATCATAATGATAAGACTCAGTATTTGCCTTTTTTTTTTGTTTAAATGATAGAGTGCCTGAGAGTTAGAAAGATGCTTCCATATCCGTGTTTCTTATTTGTTCCTCTCAACACTCTTGTCAGATTCCTAAGGATGACTCGCCTGAGGTTACACAGGTAGTAAGTGGCAAGGGCCAGATCTAATCTCCTGCCTAATGATTTCAAATTCCATGTTCTCCCTTCTGTACCCTGCCATCTCCCAGGTGCCAAAGGGGCTGTCAAGATTCTTCCGAGTTAGAAAGCTGAAATAGCTTTGGATAATTTAGGGGGGCCAAAGAAAGAAAGCTTTCAAGTTTATAACACAGCCAAACGTGGAGTGAGAGTTCAACCCCTTCGGGGAGGCACCGGAGCAGCTGACAGTGATATTAAGTTTTGTTTTGGTTTATGTGTTTCCTGTGGCAGCACACAGGAGATTTTTGTCCTTTCTTCTGTTCTCTGCCAAGTCATCTGTTTGGTCTCCCATTAACCGAGGATAGATGTGTGTTTCTCTTTTCCTGCTGAAACTCCATGTTGGAGTGACAAGGAACAGGATGCTGGAGTCCCTTTTGGCTTTCTGAGGAGAGCCTGTTCTTTATTCAGATTCGCGACTGGTGTTGAGCAGAAGATGAATGTTGAGTCACTAATTATGTCTCCTAGTTAGCGAGCAGCAGTTGCCTTGGTCCTTCTGGGAAGGGAAGATGGATTATGGACAGTAAACACAGCTCACAGCTTGTCAGCTCACCTCTCTCACCAGGAGACAGTCCTTATGGCGCCTGTTCCAGGGCACCAGCAAACAGAGCCGGGATCGTGCCAGTGGTCCAGCACTCTGATCTGTCTTCACACTGTGGTCCCTGACAAGGACTCAATTCAAATATTACTATAGTTTTCAGCGTTTGTTTTTATATTTTCCCTTTTCTTCCACTTCCCAAATTTTATTCAGGCACATTGATCTACAATAACACAAGATTTTTCACTTGTGCTCTCATTTGAGATCTCTGGGGAGGCCTTGGAAGTGGGGTGGACCAAGTCCCTACCCTTCCTAATTGCTGGCACATCCTATTGCTATATCCAGTCCAAGGGCTGTATCAAGCGCCAGGGCTCAATTCTACCACATTGCTAATTCTTTCCACAAATACCTCAAACTTCAAAATATTTCAGGGACTCTGGTGATGAGGATGAGAACTTTGGGGTCTTCTCAGAGTGAAGGCGGGCAGCCTATGCTCCATCCCCCTTCACTTCTAGAGGTACAGCAGCTACACCCAGCTCCCACAGATGCTTCCATATCATCTCATGGGCCAAGAGCAAAGATCCTGAAGTTTCTGAACTGTATGATACCTTCAAGTTCCTCAATACTTACATTTCAGTAACAAATTAGTTGGGAATGTTAACATAGAAACTAACTAAAATCAACAGACATAAATAATAACACCGAAGGCTCAACTAGCAACAAAGCTCTTAGTGATTTTCTAAAATTGTTTAAGGAGTCTTAGACAAAAACTTTAACAATCCTGTGGTGAGATTGTTAATAATCAAGTGAAAATTTATTTTTAACTTATTATTTTATATGGAGTTTTGTTATCTAATCAATTTCAATTCTATGATTGTATCAACAATTGTGGCTTTTATCTACATTAAAAATTAAGAAAAGGGGGGCAGAACTATAGGACAGAGGGTAGGGCATTTGCCTTGCATGCACGGTTGACTGAGTTTGATCCCCCCATATGGTCCCCCACGTACCAACAGGAGTAATTCCCAAAAGCAGAGACAGGATTAACACCTGAACATTGTGGGGTGTGAACCAGATGCAGAATTAAGTATATAAATAAATTTGAAAGAATAAAGAACAAGAAAGAAAAAAGAAAGAAAGAAGGAAGAAAGAAAGAAAGAAAGAAAGAAAGAAAGAAAGAAAGAAAGAAAGAAAGAAAGAAAGAAAGAAAGAAAGAAAGAAAGAAAGAAAGAAAGAAAGAAAGAAAGAAAGAAAGAAAGAAAGAAAGAAAGAAAGAAAGAAAAAGAAAGAAAAAAGAAAGAAGGAAGGAAGGAAGAAAGAAAGAAAAGAAGGAAAAGAAGGAAGGAAGGAAAAAAAAGAAAGAAAAGAAAGGAAGGAAGGAAGAAAGAAAGAAAGAAAGAAAGAAAGAAAGAAGAAGAAAGAAAGAAGGAAGGAAGAAAAGAAGAAGAAGAAGGAAGGAAGAAAGAAAGAAAGAAAGAAAGAAAGAAAAAAAGAAAGGAAAGAAGGAAAGGAAGGAAGAAAGAAAGAAAGAAAGAAAGAAAGAAAGAAAGAAGGAAAGAAAGAAAGAAAGAAAGAAAGAAAGAAAGAAGAAAGAAAAAAAAAGAAAGAAAGAAACAAACAAACAAACAAACAGGAGGGGGAATGGAGGGGAGGGAGGGAGGGAGGGAGGGAGGAGGGAGGGAAGAAGGGAGGGAGGAAGGGAGGAGGAGGAAGGAGGGAGGGAGGGAGGAGGGAGGGAGGAAGGGGAGGGAGGGAGGGAGGGAAGGAGGAGAGGAGGGAAGGAAGGAGGGAGGAAGGAAGGAAGGAAGGAAGGAAGGAAGGAAGGAAGGAAGGAAGGAAGGAAGGAAGGAAGGAAGGAAGGAAGGAAGGAAGAAAGAAGGAAGGAAGGAAGGAAGGAAGGAAGGAAGGAAGGAAGGAAGGAAGGAAGGAAGGAAGGAAGGAAGGAAGGAAGGAAGGAAGGAAGGAAGCAAGCTATTCAGGTCTCCCAAAGAGGAATCAAAAGAGCTATGCTTGGAATATCATGCTTCACTCAAGTGAGAGAAGGAATTCGAGCTCCAACCTCCGTTGCTGTTCCAGAGTCAGGGACGCTTTCTCGTTTGCCAAGGCATCGAAAATCAGATGGGCTGGGCATGTAATGCGCATTTGGAGACGACTGCTGGACTAGAGCTGTTACGTGGCCGCCCACCTAAAAGATGGTCAGACTTCTTTGTCAAGACCCTGAACAAGCATTTTGAGGCTCTTCATATTCCTGAAGCAACCAGATGATATTGGGCTACACTGGCACGTGATAGGGTCAAATGGAAATATTACTGGTGCCCGCTCAAGCAAATCGATGAATAATGGGATGTCAAGTCATCAAGTCAATTGGCTACACTAGCACATGACAGGATATATGGAGATGTTACTGGTGTCCGCTGGAGCAAATTGACAAACGGGAAGACAAGTGATACAACTGATTTATAAAAGTCAGTTCCAATATTCCCTTTACAGGGCTCACCTAAGAACTCAATAAGACTGTGTTTGTTAAATACCTAAAATAAGAATCCGACAAATAGTACATGCTCGATAAATGTCAGTCTCAATTCTTTGTGAGATGTTTCTGTTTGTTCCTGACAGGCAAACAATGAAGAATAAATCTATTACGACTAAGATAGCTCCATGGAGGATGTCTGAATACCTACTTATCCTATTTGAGCACCTATGATGGGCCATGCTTATCTTAACAATGACATTCCAATTCTCTTTCTGAAGGAGTGTGAGCTACCACTTGGGAAAGACACTAAGCCCCTCTCTAGCTCCTGTACCCTAAGCCTTTGTTTCAACCCACCTCAGAATGGATAGAAGCAATTCTCCAGCTAATTTGCCACTTTCATGGAAGAGTGCTTCCCAAATCACAAGGCTGTTGTGATTAAACTGGTAATTACCACATGTAGCTTTCCCAAAGTGTTCACTTGTCTGTATCCAACACTGACTGTCTGGGATTTCGAGTGGCCTTTGAGCCCAATTTAAATGGTAGCAGATATGAGTAAACTTGGCAATAGGAGAAAGGCTATTGATGATGGCATGGAACTTAGCCATGGGGGTATGGAAAGCATTAGAAAAGTTTGCAGACCTTGAAAAACTGAATCTCTTCTTAGCAGGGAGAAGTCTAACCCTTCCCTACCTGTGACAGATACAGTCTGCCTCATCTCCTTTCACTCAACTCTCATTAGATGAATTCATCCTGATGGAATCACTAAGGGCAGGCACAGAGTGCTCCACTATCCCTGACAGTTTATTTTTTTGCTTTTTGGGTCACACCCGGTGATGCTCAGGGGTTACTCCTGGCTTTTTCACTCGGAATTACTCCTGGCGGTGCTTGGGGGACCATATGGGATGCCAGGGATCGAACCTGGGTCAGCAGTGTGCAAGGCAAATGTGCTACCTGCTGTGCTATTGCTCTAACCCTTGTCCCTGACAATTTCTGATGACCATGTGAATTGTTTGCCAATTCCGGTTAAGGGTTTAAGTCCAAGGAGGCTGATCCTGAGTGACTGTGCCAGAACCTGCTCGCATAGTAAATGCTTAGTAAAGACTGAAAATAGGAGAAAGGCATTACATGATTTCTCAAACTTCTCTTGCTGTTCTGTACTGTGACTCACTCCTTCTCCTCCATACTACCTAATTTATTCCCCACAAACCTCTTATGAGAATAACTCTTGATTCCTTCAGAGGGAAAGTGGATTGGAAAAAGCCTTCTTCCAACAGTCTTTTCTCTGGCATTCTTCCCATTGTCCTGTTACAATTTAGCTTGCATACAAGGTGGCAGGGATACCAAGACAGTCCTAGCTCTCCCCCACATAAAGGAAGATGGAGATACATAAGGATTCTTTTCTTTGGGGAACATAGAGAGCCAACTTCTATGTTTGTTCCAATCACATCTTCAAGGACACTGGATTCTCAAAGATGATACTCAAGTTGGAGCAGGTGAGAGCAGGTGCCAGCCTGCAAGAAGGAAGACAGGCAAGAGAAAACCCTGAATACAGTTACTGGTGGAGTGGTTTCTCCTTAAAACTCACTCAGTCTACATCAATCACTCCCAAACACATGTCTTTGGTCAGAATACAAGCACAAGGTGGAATCTGGTACTATGCGAGTCTCACCCAAGTTCAGGGTTTTATTATGAAGGAGTTCAGAGACACAGCACTATGAGACGGGCATCTGGCTACCACAGTCTCTGAGATAAAAAGAAAAGAAAACCCATGTTAGTAAAGGGAGTTGCATTTCCCTCTTCTATAAAGACTCAAACCCCTAAATGCTATTTCTCCTGACAAGCACAATTTCAGATGTTTATCTCAGGGAAAGAGAAAAAGACAAGGAAAAATGATGCCTTCTCAGTTTCATGGAAACAGCCCAAAGAAATCTACCAGCAGGAAAGAAGCAAATATGTATTAATTTTCAACTTGCCCCAGGCACAGGCACATATTTCATCTTATTTAATTCTCACAACATCTCTGGGAGATAACTTTTATTACTTCCATTTTGTAGACATGGACCTAGTTCAGAGAGGTTAAGTGACTTACTCAAGTTTGCAGAGCAAGGAAGAATTGAAACTAAAATCCAACCAAAGTCCCCTTTCAAGTAGCTTTCTGATACTTGTTTCATAGTAGTCCAGACACAAAAGTAGGAGAAAGGGGTAAGATAAATTTCTGATTCAAAGAACCAAACACCCTTGAATTCGGGTTTTAACATTTTGTGTAGAATATAAGATGCTCATAGTCCCTTTCATGTACAGACACTTGTGATAGACACAACAGTTTCTGCATACATGAATTTTGAGAACATTTTACATCTCAATCAAGATGCTCTGTATTGAAGCTGAGAAGGAAAGAGATGAATACAAAGCTTCAGTGTCTGAATGTGCTCAGCCCTCCTGTCATTGAACCAATGAGGATTTGTCCTTAGCTAGAGTCATGCTAATGTGTACTGGTATGAGATCTGGGATACAAGTACAACTAAGATAGACAGCAACGGTGTTGCTGAAGGTAGAAAACATCAATTGGAAATGAGAGGTGACAGTGGCCAGAATCCTACTATGACACACGATCCCTCAAGAGTGATCATCCAGTTTTCTGGAGAGAACTTTAGAATTTTTTGCCTATTTTCTAGGCAAATCATTGCATTGACTGCTCCCATTTGGGGCTGGGGGACGTAGATCACACTAGTGATGCTCAGTGGCACATTTTACTCTGGTTCTGTGCTCTTTTGAGCCCTGAACTCAATATGAGCACTGAACTCTGGGGTTGCTGGAGGTGAAACAAAATAGGTTGAAAGTAGTGTCTCACCTCCCACAACCTCTCCAGCCTGATGTGTAGTTACACTGAAAATAATACTAAAATTAAAACTTCTAAGTTCTGACTTTAGTAGCAAATAAGAACCAAGGGTCTACCAAACTTTTGCCCTTTTATATACATTTTCCATCCATAACCCAAACAGTGGGAATCTGTTTATTTCAGTATCAAATTAGTAGAAACTAACCACATTCTAGAAATTCAGATGGTCAATGCTAAAACAGAAATAGACCAGATTAGCCCATACCTGAACCACAACCTAAACCCTAGACCTCAGCCTGGACCGTTTCATGAACCCCTCTGCTCTCTTCCAGTACACAGTGGACCTGAAGACTGTCCTGTTACGAATTACTCTATTCACTGAGGAGGAGAAAAGGAAGAAGAGAATGCTTTAGCCTAACAGCAGACTGGGTGCCCTGGGATAAATTCAGAGCCACAGAAGAACCTGGCAAGCTATCCGTGGTGTATTTGATATGCCTGAGACAGTAACATTAATGGACCTCATTCCCAACAAATGGAGATGTTACTGGTGCCCGCTCAGTAAATCGATGAACAATGGGAAGACACGTGATACAAGAACCCAAACAGAGTGTATAAAAGCCAATAGGGAAATAGATGATCCTTTTTCTTACGACAGTGTTGAAAGTTCTGAATTATAGGACTCTCCAGATATCAATGGGTATGATCTGGCTTTGACATGACATTCCTAATTAGCATGCTCTTTGCCCTAATTATTGGTCATTGTTCTGAATTTTTGGTCTGTAATTCATTGTATTTGACTGTTAATATCACTGGAACCATTATATCTTTCAAATAGGACAAAACTGGAGAACAGTCATGATTCAATCTACATTTTCAAGATTTGGGTCAACATTTTCAATGGTTTTCCTAATTATAGCTCGTTAAAATGAGCATATGATGCTGATTGCGGTCAAGATAGGATGGAATTGGTACTGCTGGAACATGAAGATTCATATGTCCTTTCCTGTAGACCATGGGTTTCTGCTGATTTCCATCAGGAATGCTCCAGGTCACTTAGTTTATTCCATTGCCATTGTGGACTCCAATGACAAATCCAGGTTCAATGACTGAATTCCTTTAGTTCAAAGCTCCAAGTCATGCAACCAGCAGTGAACAAACAGGACTTAACATGCAAACTCTGATCACTGTGAGCCTTAATAATTTCAGCTCATTCTTCAAAACCCTTGCTATGTTTTTTTTTCAAGGAGGTAACATGACATCAGGAAAGGCTGTTGATGTTCAGTTGTCTGTGCTGCATAATAAACAACCCCAACATTTAGTACTTACAACAACAATAAGCAATCCTTTTGCTTCTACATCTTCCATTGGGCAAGATTCTGTGAAATAAGTTCATCTCTGCCCCCTGTGCTTACAGTGGGGTCAGTCAATCGGGATGGGAGGCTTCATGTTCAAGACAAGCTTTTGTTTTGTTTGGCAGGGTCACACCCAGAAGTGCTAGGGCTTACTTATTGTTCTGCACTCAGGGATCATTCCTGGTAGGTCCCAAGGGGCCAAATGTGATGCCAGAGACTGAAACAAGGTTAGCCAAGTGCTCTAATTGCTTTACTATTGCCCTGGCCCCCCAAGAGAACATAGCTGGCAACTGAATGCTATTAGCTAACAGACCACCTGGGAATTGGAATGATAGCTGAGAGTTCGAGTTTTTAAAAAAAATGTGTCTCTCTAAGGATTTCTTTAGTTTTGCTATTAGAATGTGTGTTGGATTCATGAGTGAGAATGCCAAGGGAACTAGCAGATGCCAAAGGAACTTTGGCTTTCCTAAGCAAGCTAGAGAAGCTGCACAGCCTGGTTTTTCCCCCTAATATATTAATTGACCTGCTACTAAGCTTGATACAAAGTCAAAGGGCTGCCATAAATACCGCCTTTCAATACTAAATGTGTTAAGGGCCAACTAAGTGACTCAAGTTGTAAAGTATATACCTTGCACATGCAATTCCTTATTTCTACTTTCAATGCCACCTACCTCCTCAGCAATGTCAAGATCAAGGTAACTGCAGTATGTGCCACCCATCCTTCTAAAATGTATGAATGGCTTCCTCCTCTTCATACAGTTACTTATTAGTATGTAATTCATATTGTGTAGATAAATCAGTTTATCCTATGGAGCGTCTCCCATTTAAGATGATAGAACATCTATCTATCTATCTATCTATCTATCTATCTATCTATCTATCTATCTATCTATCTATCTATCTATCTATCTATCTATCTATCTATCTATCTATCTATCTATCTATCTATCTATCTATCTATCTATCTATCTATCTATCTATCTATCTATCTATCTATCTATCTATCTATCTATCTATCTATCTATCTATCTATCTATCTATCTATCTATCTATCTATCTATCTGTCTATCTGTCTATCTGTCTATCTGTCTATCTGTCTATCTGTCTATCTGTCTATCTGTCTGTCTGTCTGTCTGTCTGTCCATCATCCATCCATACATCCATCCATTTTTCTATTTATTTATCTATCTATCTAAATTGCTCTCAGGAGATCCATGGGCCACTCCTTGTCTAAGCTGGTCAACTAGATCAGACAGTTCAAGAATGCGGTGCTGCTTAGGCCCTGGCTTACTGGAGATCCCCAGGGTCTACCTGATGTCCTCATTACTTCCTGCTTAATACATCTGGCAGTAGTTTGGGGTCTACGCAGTACTGAGGACTGAGCAGGGATGCACCTCCCTCCTGGGCTACCTATTTCCACAGATTCTGTCCCAATTTATAATAAAAATTTCAGACAGGCTGCTGGAGACCACCATTTGATACTTCTACTCACACTGGCCAATCAATACTCGTCAGTTATCCTATCTGAGGTAACTCTGTTAGTCTTTTGGAGTTAGTGTTATCTTCTTAATTATTTGCTTCCAAATGTGCTATACTTATGGGTTTAGCAATGAATGAATGTGCAGTCAAAGGAACAAAATGAACCTACAGAACTATATAAGTACAATAGAAGTTTGGTGACAATTCAGTCATTTCATCATTTCAACATGCCATCATCAAGATTTTTATTTTTAAGGTAATCAAATTAGGGAAGTTGAGCTGGAAAGATTTCCCATGGAAAAAGTCATGAAAATCCTGATCAAAAATATCTCTTTTATTTAAAAATATCATTTTATGTTGGAATCTTTTGTCAGCACAATTTGGTCTCAAATCAACTTCACATCAGGCAACCTAGTCTTGGCCCAGCAAAAGATACTACAGGGAGAAAAGTCTGATTAAATGTTTGCAAAAATCCCCTTTATTTGTCTGCGGGTAGCCTAATATCACATTATTTGATTCTTGGAGCACTTAAAGTGTTAGAAATCTTCAAGGAATTGTTTTTATATATTTTAATAAAACTCTTAATTATTGCATTCTGTTGTGAAGGCATGAACCAGGGAAAAGATAAAAGCATCTTTCAAATTTAATGTCCCAATTAATTAATTTTTACTTATAAAATTGGGGACTTTGCCAAGGTTTCTGGAAGCATTATAAAAGATTGATGCCATAAAGATAAGAATTTAACTGGGGCAAGCCTAACCATCAGATTATTTTTTAATTAGGAATGAATCTCTCTCTAATTTCTATAAAATTGGCTGAATAATAGATGACACACTAAATTACTAACCTAATTCAAGGAGTATGTGATTTGAAAATGGCATTTTTCTTTGTTGTCAATTTCATCAATGATGTGGCCATGATTCATTCTGTAGGTGGTTGTTTATTTTCCAATTTCAGCAAAAAAATGTCATCTTTCATCATAAATGATGCTCAGGACATGTAGCCCCCTTCATGCCAACTCTCAGTATTGAATGTAAAATATTGGGCTGGCTTGGAAAACATGTGCTGGTGTTAGGAGAGGCATCATTTCAGAAAGGTCACACCTGAAACTTGCTCTGTGAGTCAGCCTGGAACTCACAGACTGTATGTGCCACTGATTTCAAGAATCAGAAGTTGTGCCTCTAGGCAACTCCAGATACTGTTGGAGAAATAAGCATGAGAGGGGGTGCAGGCAGGGGAGAGATGGAGCCACACATGAGAGATTCCATGTATATCATGTCACAAAATCATGGATAAATAGCATTCATGTATTTATGAAAATACGTACTAAGAAAATACATGCATCATTTTATTCCATTAATATAAAGTTCATCAATATATAAAACAAAGTTATGGTGACAAATGAACAAATACATATGTATATATTTACATGTATCTACAAAATATTGGGTTCATGTATTTTCCTTATATAATTAAAACATAAAATGACATACACAAAATACTAAGTAGGAGTCTAAATGTATATAACTGAGCTCTTCAGAATAATTTGTCTGTTCCAAGGACCTTCAATTCATACTTGTACATAATGGTGGGATGAGGAAGAAGTAGAAATCCTTCTACTTGCTCTGAGTTCTTGTTTACATTCTCTTTTTATTTTTGAACAATAATTACAAAAGGCTCATGGTGGCATACATTGTCCCTTATCAGCTTGTCATACTATGTCCTCCTTTAGTCGACATAGTCATGGCCACTAAAGGAGGATTGGATGAGTCCAGATCCCAGACTCAGGCACCAGACTTCTCTACCCCATAGAGCTGATGGTGTTTGCATTTCATCTAGGATGGAGTGCCCAGGGAAAGAGAGATCTCAAAATAAGGAAGACAGGTTCTGAATGTTCATTCAAGGAAGACAGGATTCAGGAGATTATGGAAGGGCTAAGAAAGACACTAGGGTGATGAGCAGAAAGAGAGGAGACAGGAAAGAAAGATAGAACAGTGGGAAGAGCATTTAGTTTGTACACAAATGATCTGGGTTAAATCCCCAGCTTCCTAGATAGCCCTTGGAATCCTCTGCCACATCAGGAGTGATACCTAAGTGCAGAGCCAATAATAAGCCTTGAGCATAGCTAGTTGTAGTTAAAATTTAACATAATACATAAATAAACTTAGTGGACACCTCTAAGTCATACTATAGAAGATCTGCTTCATGAATGACTCGCTATGGTGCTTGAGAGATAATGCATGGGTTTAGATGCAAGCTTTATATATAGCTGACTGAGGTATGATCCCTGTATTATAATGGTCCCTTGAGAATCACTGGGTGTAATTCTGGGAGCACCCAAACTCCTCTGGGTTGCTCCAAGTAATCCCTGTCACTACACTGCCCCAGCAGCACTGTATCCTCAGACCTTTGTATTGAATCACTAAGAAACTGGCTGAGAATCACTGATGGGATTCTTGAGCACCTCTTGGAAACACCCATCCCCCAAAAAAGACAATAAGAGTAACTATGTAAAAATGAATACTATATTGAATAAAAAGAGGTGAGAAAGGGCAACCTTGTCCTGTTCCTGATTAAGGGAAGTGCTGGAACACTATGTGACTGAAACCTCTAAACATGAACAATGTTGTAATTGCATATCTCATGGTAGTATAGTAAAATATTTGATAAAAAATGAATACTAAAGAGAGAGAAAGATGATAAGCAAGGCCAGGGAGGTTTACACAGGTCTTGAACACCAACCTATCCGGTGGGCTTTCTGCTCTAGGTTATACAGAAATAATGAAGGTTCCTGAGCAGGAGTCATAAAAGATGACACTAGTTATGTGGAGGGATCATTCTAAGAGCAGCGCTAGAACCGAATCACTGAGCCCTGAGCATTTGCTGCATCTTTTATTTCAAGGACCTCTCTTTTCCCCATTTTCTTTCCATTTATCTCATTTGCTGCCTTTGAACCAGCTTTTTTTTTTCAATAGCACAGTTAACATAGCAAAAGTTTAAACTACTTTACAGAGAGCACATTAAGCCAAATAAGTATGGAATGAATCGGTATATGCATATAGCATCTCATTAGAGTCCATACATTTCTGACTTACTTCTTTGTCATGTACTCACCAGGCCATCAATACTATTCTTGGATATGTTAGTTGTTGATGTTAGCCACATCATGATACATAAGTGGGTGAAATTATTCATACATTCATTTGATGATACAGTCGCTCGTATCTGAAAGGGGACTGAGAAGACTGACTTGAATGTGGACAAAGCAGGGGCACACTTGGCTTTCCTTATGCTTAGGTAGAATCTTTTCCCCACTGATAAACTTCAATGCTGCACCTCAGGAACAGGAGAGGACACAGAGATGGGCTGGAGGGGAGCCCGTTTTGGAAAGAATTATCTCCCGGGCTCAAGGAGTGACCTATGAAAATCTGTAATTGTAAAATTTGACCCTTATGAATCACAGTATCGTGACCACTGGGAACATGAACTCTCGCTGAAGCCTGTCTCTGTCAGATCACTTTTAGATATTTCTTTATTTTTATCTTTTAGCGTAATATTATAAGCTTTGTCTGCACTATTATTTCTATACTTTGTGCAAATAAAAATGTTCAATTGTGTGCTGAGTTCACCACAGACAGGCTCCTACATTTTCTCAGTTTTCACAAGAGCTCTTACAGTTCTGGAAATCACCTTTATAAGCTGCATGGAAAAATTATACAAACAAACACAACCCAAGTGTTTTTTGCTCACAGCCACATTTCTCCAAGCTGAGATCAGGAAAATCAGAGAGTGTGTCCAATTACTATTGCCAGTCATCAAGCTGGGTAGGACAGTAAGTTCATGACCTTTGAATATTGTTCTGGATACTTCCAACATTTTTATAAGTATTCACAACGCACCTTTGGGCTTTTTCTCTTTCAACTCTAAAATGGAAGAAACTGAAGCTCAGGCATTTGAGTGATTTGTTCAGAGATGTTAGGGAGTCATGTGAGGTGCATAATTAGAAAAGAAAATCAGGCAGCAGAAGAAACTAAGAACTATAAGACAGAAATAAGTGAACCCTGAACAAAACAGCTGCAAGACCCAAACAATTGCCAAATGCAGAAGCCAAGATGGTAGAGTTGATTGAAACTGGGAAACTTATCGAAGTTCACGAGCCAACTCTAAATACAGAAAACAAGAACTTCAGTAATACCCATAACCATTACCTCTGCCAAATGTCAGGGTAAGGCAAGGAACAAAATAGATATAGTCTTTGCCCTGGTGGAGCTTACAGCCTGGGAGAAGGGGAGCTAGAAAATGCATGTCACTCAGCAAATTGAAACACTGATAGCCCAAAAGGTAAAAAAGAGCTAGTGGCAACAAGGCTGCAAAAATCTATTAGTGGACCAGTGCCAGCCTCATCCTTTCTCTCCATATTGGGCCTTACTCCATCATAAATTAGCTCTGAAGTTCTCTGTGCTCCCACCATACAGCAAACACTCTTCTTATGTGTGCACAGACTGTCAAGTGTGACTGCTGCTCTTTGAAACAAACTTTCCCCAAGTTTCCAGCATCACTTTGAAGAAACTGAGATTCACAACTGGTGCATAGCTGAGCTAGAATCCAAACCCAATACTTCTACCCTATGACTCCCTTAGAAGGCCCAGGGGAAGCACATTAGCATTCACCTACCTATATCAGTTCCAGATCCCAGCCAAGCGACTTGGCTCTTTCCCATCCAAATGTCTACCTCACCAGCTCTGCACATACTTGCAGTTTGTTTAGTGAATAGATAAGTGAATTATTCAGCAACTGGGAAAAAATCATATTCATGGAAATATTTTTTGCATCTTAGAAAACAAAGCAGCTTGGTTGAACTTGGACCGGAAATAATTGCTCAGCTAAAATCAAATACTCCCTTCACTCCCCCTCCCACACCACCATTTCCAAGAGAGAACTTTGGTTTTTGACTCAGTAGAGTAATTTAGCTTTGAGAATTTCCAAAAGTTTATCTTGCTGCATTAGTCACTCCAATAAGATTTGTGTATAATGTCTGCGAGTCTTGCTTTGTATTTTATAGAACTTAGAGGGTCTATGTAGAAATAAATATTTCTATTAACATGCATGCTCCTTACACTTTTATCAGTTGAAGCATCTTGTCAATATAATGTTAGAGTTAGAAGGGACAGCTTGTACAAAGGACTAGGCAGTTAGTAGATTATTAAGACGATTCAAACATTTCTTTGGGCAGGAAGAATGATATCACAGGTATGATAAATAGCCTGGTGGGCAACTTTGAATTCAGAATCACTTGGGTTCAAATCTCTCACTGAATCTTATTAACTGAGTGATGAGCAATTTGGTGTCTCCAAGTATCATGCGTCATAAAGTGCTGATGATAATAGAGACACTATAAAATTGCACCTGCGGAATAATCAGAGCTAGAACAAAGGAAACTTAGATAAGCAATTATGCAGCTTGACCTTTTCAGAACTAGTTTTGATATCAGTACTAATTGTTCACATTTCCCCATCCGTACATATATCCCCAAATTTAGAACATCGTGTGGTGCAGCATAGGCAAGTGTCTATTGGACAGGGAGGATTCTTTTCTTAAGACAATCCTTTTCAGATGCTATCGACAATCTCCTAATAAGCATCTTAGTAAACTTACAGCAATCACGTTCCAAATAAGCACTTGGCAAGAAATCAAGAGATGTAATCCCAAATCTCTGATCTATCACTCCATGCAAAATGTGGGGTGCACTTTCATCTGAATCTCAGCTTTATGAAAAAATTAAGGTTGCCTTTGAGAGAGCAGAATACAGAGACGAAATTACAAAAGTTTTTCCAGGTTCTTCAGAAATTAAAAGAACACAAACCACGCTTATTTCCATAGGAGGCTGATGTTTAGAATAGATGTCAATTCTGTAGAATAAAGAAAATAAAGGAAATAACTATCCAAGTGGAATCACAGAGCAAACAAAGGGCAATTCCAGATTCAATTGGTGTCTTTGTGTACTGGCATGGGGGGTGTTTTCTGTTGCTTCTATTAAAGAATATTTTTAAGGAGCCTACCTATATGGTCTTTGTCAAACATATAAGTCTGTATTTTCATTTAAATGTAAATGCAGCCCAGCTTCTTTGGCAACCCAGACACAGCACAGAACCTTGACAGAGAAGCACCAGGAATAGTGAGCTTTTCAAATTGAAATTTCTTCTTAGATTATTTTTTAAGTCTCTCAAGATCATCCTGATAATTAATTTCTTTTATATTTTAAGCATCATTCTTTTTTTCCTACAAAGAGGAAAAAGCAACACGATCAGAAGAAGAACTCTGATTGTCAAGAAAACACAATATGCCGCTAGCTGGGGAGACATTTGTGCAACTTACATAGAGATATAAATATATTAGTTTGGGGATTGCTACTTTCAGAGCAAATATTACATTGTCACAAATATCATACCCTCAAGCCAAGGTATATATTAATGACTTCATTATTAAAATTTGGTTACTGTTTCAGAACCATAAATCCATCAGTTATGATAATTTTATAAAATGAAACCACAAATATTAATAACTTTTCAGTTCAATAGAGCATCAGCAGGCAAGTGTTATGATTCTTGGAAGTTAGGAAACAGGATTTCTAAGTGTAGGAAGTACTCCCTAATTCAAAAACTTGCACCCAAGTTTTCAAGCATTAGTCCAAACAATAAATTTCTCCTACTTCCCTCTAAATGCATCATTTCTCATTTCCTACAAAATAAAACCAATTTTTTTGGCCTGACATCTAAGAGCCTTCCTTTTTTGGTCAATATGAATTCTGTCTGGCTTTGTTATCAATTTTGGGTCACACCTGGTTGTGCTCAGGACTCAGGGATCACTCGTGGCAGGGCTTGTGGACCATATGGGGTGCCTGGGATTAAATAGATTACCCACATGCAAAGCAACCTTCTTCCCCAGTGTACAATCGTTCACACTCCTCAATATTTGCTTTCAACGGATTTTCTAATACTGAGAAAAGACACAGTCTCAAATCTTGCCTTCCTTACACTAGTCTTCTTCCTAACTTAAAGCAACTCTCATTGCACTCCTTCAAACAAAGTGTTTGAGATTGGCTTTTCAACAAACAAGTCAAACTTATCTGGTATTTTATAGTAGATCTTTAGTAGACATCTTGATGAATATCTTTTTTTTTTTTTTGTTTTCTATGTCAGGCAACCCATAGCCTCAGAGGTTACATTTCCAAAGTAGGTCAAAGATATCTTTCTTTTTTTCTTTTTTTTGCTTTTTGGGGTCACACCCGGCAATGCTCAGGGGGCTACTCCTGGCTCTGCACTCAGGAATTTGGGGGGGGGGGGGGGGGGGGGGGAAGCTTACTCTTGATGGTGCTCGGGAGACCATATGGAATGTAGGGGATTGAACCCAGGTCAGCTGCATGCAATCAAACACCCTACCCACTGGACTATTGCTCCAGCCCCTCAAAGTTATCTTTTAAAAATAAAGTTATAGTAAAGATCATTAGGGTAATTTTACCCCAAAGGAAATCTGGAGATCAGGAAGGTCAGGCTTACGGAAGAAAGTTATTTTTTTCTTTTTAATCAAGTGGACATCCATTTAGGGAGTTACTAAACAGCGCAAGCCTTTGGTATGGCTATGGCTCCTCCCTACCTGGTTAAAGTTTGAAAGTTTCCTGTGATGTGATAATATGTGTATCACAGACTGAACAAGACAAAACTAGATCTACAGAAGGAAACTGATGCCTATTTTCTTTTCTAAATTACAGAACAGTCAGTCTTTCCATTTTTAAATTTCCATCCTCTTCCCCAGTCATTCTCCTCTTGACTGTCTCCCGCCAAGATCACACATGGAGTCACAGCCATCTACACAGTGAATATGCCCTGGCTTCACCATAAGTATTTCAAAGTACACTATTAAGGCAAAAGGAAAATCGAATCTTATTAACAGGATTAACTTCTGAACAACAAGTTTCAAAATCCATTAGAAATAGAAAGCAACGGTGTCAGCAAGAAGGCTCTGAGAAATCATTTAATTAAAACTCCTTTATTTTTAAAGCTGATTACTTATGTGTTCCAGTGGCTTTTCGCATAAAAATGTTGGGGAGTGGCCACTGCACAGTGGGCTACAGTTCTGGATCTTTTGTTTGCTAAAAACTGTCTTGAAATTACATCTCCCTCCTTTCTCACAAGCCCTGGTCAGTTGATTTATCTTCTGAACAAAACACATATAAGGACCAGCATCCAGGAGGAGGAAATGAGTGTCATAAACCTGTCATGAAACATTCCAAGTCAAAATAAGATTTGGTGAAAGTGGAGCTTTTTCCAGTGGGTGCCAGGAAATGTGGAGAGACCACCGTTACCAGCCAAATCCTTCAGCTCCGATTCCTTCCAAATATCCAAATAAATGCCTAAACCTTTCTGGATGATGAATGCATTCTTTTCCACCATACATAAATTCTCTTCTTCCAATATGTTTAAGGTAACCCATTTGCACACTAGTTTTCTTTATCATTTAACAACTTTGACACAGGGATGAGCACACTCCCATGAATGGGTCCAAGTTCTTCCCTAGGAAATGGATGTGTTCTCTTTCAAATAGAGTATGGGTTCAATAGACACATACCTATTCATCAGAAAAGTGATCTCTGATTGGTGTCTTGGGGTAACTGTTGGGCCAGTTGATGAAGTTTTGCAATGTAAGGAATAGACACCTCACAATGGGAAATACGGTAATGAGACTTGGGCTCTGTATATCTACTTCTCACAGGAGAAATCCCCAGCATTCCTTAAAGAGATATATTTGTTTTTGTGAAAAATATCGGTTACTTGGTTGATGGGTAGAGATTCTGAAGAGAAAGTAACTAAGTGCTTCTGAACAAATGGCAGACCTTGGATTGGATTTGAATCATGGAGACTTGAATCATTCTGAGAGTCACTAAAACATAGTCCACCAGTTTCTACGCCCGAGCAGTGGAGCTCGGGGTAGTGGTAGGGTGTATATGAGAAAGCCTAGCACAAGGGCATGGGTCCTCTCATTTTCTTAAACAAGCAGAAGCATTAGGAATGAAATCTTTGCACGAAGACTCTTTTTTCTTCAACTGTCCTGATCTTATTTGAAGAAGATGACTTCAAGTAGCCCGAGAACAAGTATGATATTTTAGAAAACTGCATTGAAATTCTCAACAATCTATTTTGAGTTCTATTAGAACAAACATTAAAACAAAAAAATAACCAAATTAGGGATAAAGAGATAGTTGCGATGTTTGCCTTGCATGTAGTATAGCCTGGTGTGATCCCCAACACAACATATTGTTACCCTAAACCTGACTAGGAATGATACTGAGTATAGAAAGAGGAGTAAATCCTAAACACTGAGAGATGGCCCCAATGCAAAAAAAGCAAATGGACAACAAACAAACAACAAAAAACCACCCAACTTTCTCCACCTATCTGCATTGCTTTAAAGTGCATGCTGGCATCTGAACTGCAACAATGCACTGTTATTCATAGGTGATGCTGCTGCTATTATAACATTTTCTGTCCACCTATATGTTTGATGATACCTTGGATTATTCTTTATTATCTGGAGCTGAATTCTACAACTTTCAATAGCATCTTGAATATATATTTAAAGGAAAGAAAAATCCATTTAGCAATAAATTGCATTTTTGGACATGTTTCAATGAATTATTTACTTTTTACTTCTAAAAATTTGTCTCCTATTTAGGCTAAAATAGTCTATGACAGTAATATATCTGCATAGCTATAATTATCTCTCTCTTTCTCATACACATACACAAATACACTAACAATTGTCTTTAAGTGCTCCTTATATAGCTGGACCTTTTAATTTTCATTGAG